>CAHIKZ030004617.1:427500-467500 GCA_903632075.3 Acanthosepion pharaonis | reverse complement strand
ATTTGCTCCTTTGATTTGATGTTCACTTCCGCCTACTGTACATAATAAATTAAACTACACTGTCAATTTATATTTTACCGAAAAAATTTGCAATTAATATCGTTTTTTACCTTATATTTCTTAAAAGCTTCTTGTGTATATAAAAACAAAACGCATGCTGACATTACGGTGTAAAGGCAAATAATCACCCACGACATTTAAATCCGGTTCATTAAAAATAAAAAGTGAAAATTGCTTTTTGTCTGTTAGTTTTTCTATAAAATAAAGCTATCACTGAAAATAAATTACATCATGTTTATGATTTATGAATGGTTTTACTGAATTCATTGTGAAAAAATTTCTTTCGGAAAGAAAAATAAACTAAAAAATAGTTTTAATTGATTTTAAAATAACCTGCGATTTGAATACATCGATATTGCCTTTTTTCACTGCATGTAAATAATTTATTTTATTGTAAAATTTATAAAGCATGTTATTTCTTATAACATATTTATATGTGTACTATTTTATATGTTTATCTTTCCCAGTTTTTTAAAGAAATATTAAGCCTCAATTTTAAATTGACTTTATTTCTTAGCATGGAATAAAATGGCTTGGTTATTTATTTCAGTTAACACTGCAACAATCTCCACGATATTAATGGATTGGATTTTAATTGCATTTCAAAAAAATGGAATCGAAATTTTAACGTAAAATATTTTGTGCGTGACTTTATGATATCATGCCCCAACTACTTGCTTAAAAATCGATATATATATATATACAGGCTTGTGCGTATATTGTTAAATCTGGTATACTTATCGTGGAAGAGTGCCCAATTTATCTATATAGTGTGGACATAGGAATCAGCACTGCATAGTTACTGTCAGCATCACGTTTAAATGCCATCCTGAAAACACTGATCAGATATTTTAAGTTGTATACCTTTTATACATGATATATTATATATATATATATATATATATATATATATATATATATATATATATGTACTAGCAGTAGAGCCCGGTGTTACCCGGGGATGTAACAGTAAGAGATGGATCAAGTATCGACCATCATAAAGACTTAAAAAATAAAATTGACAAAGATTATTGTTTAAGGTTGACGGACACGCATGTCTTAATTATTTTTTTTTTTACGAATTGATCAAACCCAAACTCAAACAAAAACATTGTTTTCAATTGTTATGAGTTTACCGATTGAATAGAATTTTATTATAAACAATTGTCTTGTAAATGGAATTTTTAAAGCATTCTGAATGTAAAAATAAAGAAAAATGTGTGCAAGACAATAAGAAACATTACCTGCCAAAAAAAAAGTGAAGTTTTGTTGAAATCGGTTGAAAAATGTAGGAAATCCGATCCCATATATAAACGAACACACACAACCTGGGTTTTGTAATAAGTATAACTCGATATGAGTTGTCCCCCTTTCATTCTCGCTATGCATCTTAATCGTGTTTTCAAATTGATTTCGTGCAAAAACAATTGTGTTTTTCCAATTTTTGGCGCTATCAGAACCACCGCAAGGTAATTTTACGTAGTCCTGTGAAGATTTGTTGAAATCGGTTGAAAAATGTAGGAAATCCATCCAATATATAAACGTACAGACACACTCACACACAAACTGGGTTTTATAATAAGTATGATGAATGTATGTATGTATGTATGTGTGCGTGCGTGCCGAAATTTAATAGGCCAGTTGATAAAATTTGATAAATAAAAATCCCCATAAAACCTCCAAGGCAACAACAACAATTACTGCTCACTTCAACCAAAGCTTCACTAAGCATCGATTAAATCAGTAGCGTGCGTTTAGCGTCTTTCTTCAACAGTTGACAAGAAAGACGCAGATCGGAGTTGAAATATATTTTCTAAATAAAGTCATACACTGATGGATTAAACAAGGATTTGGACTTACTCAGAGAAAATAATTTCCACAAGGAGAAACTCTAACCAACAACAATATTCCTCGGAAGAGTGGGTCCCACTTCTTTGTTTATGCCTCGACTCGAGGAAAAATTACAGGCGTGTTCGAAAATTCCGACATTCAAATCTTTCTCTTCGTGCTTGAATTTAGTCAAAAAGATAATATATGATAAATATCATAACATTTTTTTCATTTTGTTGGCATTTATTCTTCAAATTTTATTAACCGGCCTAGAAAATTTACATATTATATGTAGGCTGTGGAAATTGAATGGGCCAGTTTTCATTTTAATTATATATATATATATATATATATATATATATATATATATATATATATATATATATATATATGTGTGTGTGTGATGAATTCAAAAATATGACCAGCGACATACACAAGAATGAGCACCACTGTCTCCAGAATAACTGCGTATGTTAGGGTCAGATGTATATAAATATGTAATCTAGTTTCGAATATATTAAAACTAGAGGATGACCTGAAGATGAAGTTTCAGCATGAATCAGGCTGTCACTATATATATATATATATATATATATATATATATATATATATACAACTGTGTGTGTGTGCGCATTCGCGCATGTGTATGTTAGGCACGTTTGTGTGTGGGGGTTCGTA
Organism: Acanthosepion pharaonis; assembly: GCA_903632075.3. Lineage (NCBI taxonomy): Eukaryota > Metazoa > Mollusca > Cephalopoda > Sepiida > Sepiidae > Acanthosepion > Acanthosepion pharaonis. The sequence continues at coordinate 464,932 of CAHIKZ030004617.1, read as the reverse complement.
GCCGACTGGTTAGAGCGAGCGTTAGTTGCCTCAAAGCTTCGGAGTTAAATTGTATTGACGAAACTGCTCGGAAGGCATCGCTGGTTATACTTGCGCGAAGTAGAAAGTTATCATGCCCGAGGATTTGAGAGCCTTGTTCAACTGATTATGCACTTTCTCCTAGAAACGTTGTCCATTGTATATATATATATATATATATATATATATATATAAAATATATATATATATATATATATATATATAAAATCATGTTTGTCTAGGCTTGAGTAAAGCAAGACAATTGAAAGGCATATGCGAAATCATCGTACCAACTAGAGAATGGACAAAATAGTAATAATTAATGACACATTTGTGAAAAGATAAGCAGACATTCACTAAAATAAACCTAATGTCAAAAAAATGTATGTGTCAGATATCAGCTATCTTTGTGCCAGATGTTTAAAAAGTTTGTCCGGATTAAGTGAAGCGTATTCGTTTAAGGCCCAGTTGAGTTTTACAATGGTGCTACTCTACAGCCAACATATATATATATATATATATATATATATATATATATATATATATATATATATATATATATATATATATGTGTGTGTGTGTGTGTATTATAATTTTATCATATAGACAAAACCATTTTACTCACTACAAAGACGCAACTTCGTTTCAGTGCATTGAAACGTCACTTTCTTTTTTCCATTTGTCTGAGAAGAAAAATATACATAAAGCAATAGGTGACGGAGTGAAACAATAGTGCTTGTTGATAGCAGTTTCTGAGGTGATATGCCTAAACTTTGACCGGATCGACAACAAAAATTTCCACAGACCAGTCAACATTAAACACCGAATCCATTCTTCACTAAACTGCTATCAATAAGCACTCCGTCACCATTCTTCACTAAACTGCTATTTTGCACTTCACCATTTTGTATGTATTTTTCTTCTCAAACAAATGGAAAAAAAAAGTGACGTTTCACATACGGCTTGCCTACAAGCAGGATTGTTCTTAACCATTTTCGATTTTCACTCGTCGAAGTGCAGTTGTAATGCACTGAAACGAAGTTGTATCTTTGTAGTGAGTCAAATGGTTTTGTCTATATGATAAAATTATAATAAATAAATAATTATTGCTCTACTATCGGTATCGAGCCCTCTTTTGGATTAATGCTGTGAACGTTAGAATTTATATATCACTTTCGTTCTCATCGCATCGTATATATATATATATATAATTATTTCTAGTAAAAGAATAAAATATTTCGCAATTCGGGATTTCTTGTATTTTTTAACATGCAATTTTCGGCTGATTTCTTAATAAACTAAATTTATTTTAATACACATAGATTTTTTTCTTGATTCTTCTTCTAAAAAATCCGTTATTTTTATAAAGTAAGAATTTGGAAATAACTAACCGAATCACAGATGAAGTAGAGACCTGAAGCAACAGAAATGTGGTTCCACAAAAAGATGCTGAGAATACTATGGACCGAACATGTGAAACTACAAGGACACTTATAATCAACATCAGGGAGAGATAGTTGAAATTTCTGGGGCACCTGAGGAAAGAGGGCTTGGAAAAATTAATACTCATAAAACAGATTGAAGGTAAGTGGGTAGAGGAACACAACGCACATCCTACTTGGTGATCTGGAGGGAATGGGTTATGGGCCAGACCATGAGAGAGATGGTAAAAAAGACAAAAGTTTATTAAGAGCTAAAAAGGACAAGAAATTGTGGAGAGGCATAATCGTTAACGTCCTAAATTGGCACGACCAACAGAAGAAGAAGAAGAGAATATTCGTCATATTCAATTATTTTCTTTTTTTCTCACTATGCTAAATCCATTTGCATTTCTGTTATGAGACCTTACCCATAATAACATAATGGACAATTTAATACGTAATAAATACTGCGCCTCAAGAGGAAGCAGAGAGTTCATCCCAAAGTCGGGCGAACGGCTGACCGGCTGATCGGTTGAACTCTCTGCCTTCGGGCGGGGAGGAACCCGAACGAGGCTACGCCGAAGGGCGGAGTCTCTTTCGGGGAGGTAAACCGACCCTGAACCCGTTTATACGGGTTCAAAGGGCATATTTTTGGCCAAGCCCACGAGCTCGGAGATCCCACGTTAAACCGGCCTTGTGCCACATGATACACTCGTGGTGGTGGTGGTGGGGGGCGACAAAATACTGTTCTGTCTGAAGTCTGGAGTGAGGTCCGTCAGGAGTCTGTCAGTCTGTCAGAGCGAGTGAGTCAGTCAGTCGAGTCAGAGGCAGTCCGAAACAGAGTCGCGTTCAGACAATTACTACTCAACCTGATTGTTCGTACTAACACTTTCTACTTCTCTGTATATATACCTGTTTGTAATATATCTGTGTTATTCCATATACGTGTTCGAGTTCTTCTTTATTGGTTCTAACTTGGACTATCATCGTGGTACAAGGAACCGGACCATAACAATTTCCTACTCTGGGCATCGAACTGATTAGGATATAGGATTCTGGATTATTATCAGTTAACCAATATATACATCCAGCAAGGTAAAAACAATACCAGTAAGTCAGTTATGTGTCATACGTGATACACGCTTAGGCGATCATGTATCTTTCGATACATGACTGACGAGGCAGATTTTTTTCCTGCAGTAGGTTGCCATTTCTTTCTGCGGTAGACCTGTTCCCCATCCAAGGCTATAGAATCAGGTCTGTCTTGCTATTTACCCATAGCTGAGGGGAGAATAAGAGGATTCATACCTTTCCCAAGGGTATTACCACGTAAATGAATGTAATGGATTCGACTGGAAAACTATATAGACTAACAATATATATATTTTTTTCCAGGATCCCAAATATTATCTCGATCCAAGATTGATAATAAATGATTATATATTTGAGTTTCACTTAATTGTGAAATTTCTAATACTGCATCATCACAAATATTAACTATTCAAAAGAAATTTCCTTGTGTATTATTTCTGATTTTTTTTGTATCGAAAGAGAAACACATGGAGTATAGACAATGTTAAACAAAGTGTTCGCTCATATGGTGTATAGTCAATGTAAAACAAAGTGTACGTACATATTGAGTTTAGCCAATATAAAATAAAGTGTACTTACATTTGGAGTACAGCCAATATAAAAGATTCTTACCGCATTAATCTGCAACTATAAGTTTGCTTAATTCATCATATGAAAAAAAATTCTTTCATATTTATTTTCATAATTCCTGTTGCCGAGATTCACTGTAGAATAACGAATGGAAAATCATGAAAATCTCAGAGAGAAAAGTTTCATGAACAAATGGATTATTTACATACAACACAAGTTTTATTGTGAATGCTCTAAACAATCTTATACACCTTCAATTCATCGACTGTCAGCTACAAGAATTCTAAAATGGTAAAACGGATATAATTTTTAAGCTTCTTTTTTTCTTGGATTTCAGATTAACCACGCAGACGCAGGACAAGTTTATTCCGCATTTCTCTTGATTGAATACTGGTTGGGATATTTAGACTGGAATGCCGTGCAAGTTTGACGTTTACATAGACTTAGATGGACGCCATGATAGATGCTTTTTTCTGTGTTCGAATCAGGGTATGCTATGTAGTTTTCAACAGCGGATGCAATTTACATCGGAATTGAGTATCCTGGCAGTTGTTAGTGCATCCTCTGAGACGGGGAGTGCACAAAAGTCAAAGCTCAGTGAAAAAAGAAACACAGAAGTGAATTTTAACTTATATGGGATATGCGCTACGCACAATCCATCTTCCCCCTAGCTATAGGTTAAATAGTGCAACGTGTAACATGGAAAAGTTTTGGTTATTCTCAAAATAATTTAATGAAGTATTCAATCTTCAATCAACTAAACGGAATGTGCGAGTATGGTTAATATTCTGAAGTTTTAGACAGAAACCGGAAGAAGGCCGTAGGTTTAACGGCCGAAACTTTCTGAGGACAGTAACTAATATAGCGAAGTCATTATAGCCGTTAACTGATAATACCAGATTTAATCTATCATATTTAATATTACATTTTATTCAACTTCTAACTTGGGCAATTAAGCTCTGGTTATGTGTGTGGGCGCCGCACAGGAACCCTACTTCCGAAACATGACCCTTATTCTCGTCTGCGATGTATGAGCGAGAGAGACTCCCCACTCGTCGTTGGAGGGCTTTATATCTATTTCTGTCACACTTCTTGTTCCCACGCAGCTGTGAGGTCACATGTTTCTGCCCTTGTCACCCGGGAGGTCATATCACATCAACTCTGCGCTTGAGCTGGTGTGATATTAAGTGAAAATTTGCATAATCAGGGGTGAGAGAAGAGGAAACTAATCATAATATAAAGGACACATGGCACAGTGGATAAAGGCGTTAGTTAGATCCGGTGACAGGACCCAAAGTGTTGTGAGTTCAATACCTGGTTAAGGTATTGGAGAACTTGGAGAGGTAAATTAACAGGAGATAACTGATAACAGACATCCATTAGACATGGCACGTGGAACTAGAACAGTCTACCCCAGCGAGCGAAATAAAGGGTTCAGTCCGACATTCCAACCGCCTGAAGAAGGCCGGAGCGTACAACGGCCGAAATGTTGGGATATATATGGCAACAAAGATGAGGACAATAGTCCGAGCAATGCAAATAGTGTACATAATACCTCATCTATAGAAATATAGACAAATACTATTTTAGTGATAAAGAGCACGGAGGAACCATTTTTATATTCATGTTCATATATAACTCAATTTAATAACAGTGTTCTTGTTTTTATTATTAATAGTTGTCTTCTCATTACAGAAATGAAGTAACTACAAACTGAATTTACCCTAATTGAACCTTGCATGTATTCGACTAACAAATTGTCGTCAGCTCAAGGCTGCCAGTAAAAATTGAGCTTACGACATTCTGTTAGTCGAATTTGTTAAACGCTTTTTTCATTGATAGGCACGGAAAATTAATTAACAAAATGCCTCAGACCTATCGATTCTAGTCTGTTCATTATCTATCAATCGTTCAAAGGAGACTGATAGTAATCTGATTTAAATCATTTGGTTCTAAAAGGTTTATGGTTATCTTAGGAGTACGACAAGGAGAAAGTAAGATCCTTAGTCTATTCAATCTTATCCTCGACTATGTCCTGCGCATTTAGAAACGCAGATGTGAAGAGATGAACACTGACCATTTAAGCATTCCATATCCCAAAAGAATTTCCCTATAGAAGACAACCATCTTGTTTTTCATCCCGAGGCCAATGTATTGATGATGAGAGGTGGTGCAATACTGATGACACAAGTATTCATAGTTGGGATAAGAATGCCTCTTGAACAGAACTTGAAGTGTTTAAAGAAATAAGACAAGATAAAACTTTCCAAAATAGAAATTATGATGTGAAATTGGAATGAAACAATTGATGGCACCTACCCTGAATACATCATAACAATTCAAGATATGAAATTAATAAATATCAAACACTTCAGATACCTCGCTGTATGGATCAGTTATAATAAATATAGTATAGGAGAAAAGTAAATTGACCATTGAAAAGGTTGTACCAGGTGTACTTTCTATCACTTTAACACCTAAAATTGCTACAAAACTTAAAAATCAACCTGAAATCTTGAGTCATGTTCTTAAAAAGCACCGTGATATTGAGACTTTCATATGGATGTTATGCGTGAGACCAAACCCGTTTAGAAATATCTAAACTGTCAGCTGTATACAACCGCTTTATCAAATCAATGCTTAAAAATGGCTTTGAATAGGGGAAGCCTGAGGGTCTTGGCAAACTCCATCCTTCTTTGGACATTGTGGACTAGCGCTACAGAATCACAAAGAACTGTATGAAATAACAGAAACCACATCACTTGAGGACTACCAACAGCAGCAACAACTAAAATGGATGGCACATGTAACACGAAGAGAAAATAATGGAATAATCAAGATATTGACATTCTACACTACTTCAAATAAAAGGATCGATGAAACCCCCATCAATACTAGAAAGATCAACAACAGTTACTGGACTTCAAAAACATACTTACACTATTTACATGGCTCGGACCATTGTCCTCATCTTTATTATAATATTCATCCTAAGTCGGTCAAGCGTAGACATAAATACAATATAAGATCCAGTAATACAGAGTGCTAGAAAGAAACAATAATAACGAAAAAAATGTAATATAAGCTCTGGTAAAAAAAATGAATACTAAGGCATTAAGTTTATAAGTTAAAAAACTTCATACACTGATGTTCCCAAGGACACATGACCTAATGGCTAAAAGCGTTGGTTGAAGTAAGCCAGTGGCTTGACCACAAAGACCTATTTGAACTGCTAGGAAAAGTCGATTTATTTGGAAACAGAATAATCCTGAACATTTCTGGGAACAAAACACCTGCAAATGAAAATGAAATATATAGAAAAACAGAAAGCTGCGCAAGACAAGTATCACGTCTCACTGGATAATATGCAATTTATATATCATCAAAAGAGTCCTTGTTAGCAGACAGAATCTTAGCTACATAAGTTATGCAGATGACACAGTGTTGATGGCAGATGCAAAAAGAAATACTATGAACTCCTAAAAAAGGGTTGTAAATGAAAATCAATATAAAGAATTAAATATAAATTGTAATAAGACACTGTATGGTTGTTAGCAAGAGGGACAAATCAAGATGCAAGATAGCCAAAGGAGGTGCAAGAGTCTAGAAAGTACAGAAATTTGTCTGGGAAAATGTATCAAAGGAACCATTGGAAAAAAGTGCCTTCCAAAATATAAGCAAAGTAATAAGAAACAGGAAAATTTCGTTAGAAATAAAGGAAAGATTTCTGAACTGCTATGTAATAGCAACCCTACCATATAGCATGTAATGCAAGACAATTTCCTCCCAGATGAAGCAACAGAGCTTTCGATTCTACAGAAGTATGTTGAGAACACCATGGACCAAACATGTGAGCAACAAGGAAATTTTATAAATTTCAACTGAAATCATTCTTGGCTTTTCGGTCAAATGTTTCATTGTAGGCAAATATTATAAACATTAGAGTCTAAATCCTTAAATTTTGATTCGAAATATCCAATATTCTATGGAAATATGAACAATTTCCATGAAGGGAACATAATCTATCATAATCATGGATATTCTTCGTCTTTGAAATGAAATGCAACGAGAATATAAATAAAACTAATTAAATCAATAATAAAAATAGTTTGGCTCAGAATTCAGACAAAATAAGGAGTTGTGTGATTTAATTTCTTTGTAAATCGATTTAATTAATTTTTTAAAAATCAATTTTTTAAAATTCAATATCTTTTCAAAGCATCTGGAAAATTATGAAAATAAATTTGCTTACAAATTAACTTGCCTGTAATTGAGAAACCATTCTCAAAGAATTCATTGTCCCACACCAAAAAACAAAAACCGACAAGACATTAATAAAATTGCGTAACGAGAACCACCAAAAAACAAAACAAATAAAAAAAAACTGCATGTTTTTACTCTCAAAAGAGAGAAGCCTTACTTAGTTAAAGAAGAGCAATTTAATATGTTTTCATGCTTCATTAACGTTTCCGACGGATAAACTTCAGTAACGTGATTACATTGCGTCATTTTGGCATTATATATTTCAAAGCGTACAATATAAAATTCCCTGGCATCGTTGTTTAAAAACTAAAAGTAGATATATCAGTCAATGTTTTTATTCTTTTTTGTTTGCTGCTTCATGATCATGTATGATAGTTAAGGGGGATCTATTTATCTGTCATCACATGTAGACGAAAAGGAAAATGAACACACACAACTGAAGACAAAATTAAAGATTGAATAATTAATAAAAACGCACAAAGTTCAGCTCTCTCTCTCTCTCTCTCTCTCTCTATCTCACACACAAACACACACAAAAATACACACATACACACACACACACACACACACACATATATATATATATATATATATATATATATATATATATATATATATGGAATACATATGGTAGTATCGAACAGTATCCTTCCGACCCGGGTTTCGATCTTATGATCTTATTAGGTGGCTTACTGGGAGGTTTTTTGGCGCACACCAACTATCTTATTTACACCGGAAGTGGGCAAAAGGAAGATACAATTTGATATTACCATATTTATTGTGTAGCTCTGTTGGGCCCCACTTTTTTATTGGATGTCCAGCATTGAGCACTTTTATTTGTGCATTTTTAGGCGTGGACTCCTTAGTACCTATTTTTGCAGATATTTATTTATTTATTTACTTGCAAATTTTTACATCTTTTAGGCATGCCCGATTTGAAGCCATCTCTTAAGAAGCTTTGGTATACTATATATATATATATATATATATATATATATATATATATATATATATATATATATATATATATATACTAAACCTGCTGACGTTTGATTGAACACTTACAAAAAGGAATAATCTACGAAACTGTGGAATTGAGTAACAAAATTTTATTTGTATTAATCCTATACTGAGCCACAAGGGAGGCGCTTCTGGCCAAGTGTGTCGGCTTCTCTGTCGGCAGAGTTGTCCTCCAAATGGCCTCGTCAAACACACTTTGACTACTCTTTAGAAGTTGAATGGGCCTTTACTGTCATCTCCACCATTGCCACCAGAAGGGAGAAAAAGAAGAAGAGAGAGTAAAGATTCCGATGCTCTGATGCGAGCGGGTGGCGACTGCTACTATATATTTTCATCATTAATTTAATTAGTTTTATTTATTTATTTATTTATATTCTCCTTGCTCTTTATTCCAAAGACAAAGAATATCCGTGATTGTGATGGATCACATTCCCCTTCATGGAAATTGCTCATATTTCCATTGAAACTTGAATATTTCGAATCGAAATTTAATTTTAACTCTCATACTTATAAAGTTGAGGCAGCCATTGTACTTTCTGGCCTTCGTCAGGTCTCTGTTTTCGTACACCGTAATATTTTAGAAATTACGAACTTAACACTTTCTTCAATCAACGGATGTAGATTGTTGTCATTCGGCTTTGCATGCTAAGGGGACATAAATCATATCAGTAATTACTCACAAGCCTTAATCATAATTGCATTGCGGATGTGTTTATTCACTGAACAAGAGTGTGTAAGCTTTACACTATCACCTCACTTAAGAACTGCACTCACACTAGCCAAAGAACTGACATGTTTTAACTTGTACTTTAATCCACTTTGTCAATAGACGTCTTCTTCTATGTGTCGTGTCCCTCAGGACATTGGTTATCATGGCTGTCCACAACTTCCTGTTCTTTGTAGCTCTCAATAAATTTTGTCTTTTCGTCATTTCTCTCAAACTCTACTCCACCATCCACTGACTCATGCTGGCCAGGTAGGTTTGTGACACTGAGGCTGTGAGTTAGTTAAACATAATGCAGAGAAAAGGTTCAGTCCCAAATGAAATATAGGCTGAAAGATTGAGAGAGAGAATGGAAGACATTTTCTCTGGTAATGTGGAAGTGAAGAAAGGGCCATGTGAGTTGCCTCACCCGTACGAATCGGAATGATGCACTAAGGCTTTACTTTTTTATCTATCGAAAATTTGGCACGCGGGTAAAGCAAATTCGGAAATGGCTTTATCTCTTTCTTGGCGAATTAGAAAAACATGTCATTGGCGAAAGGAGAAGCAGACGGGAATTATATCTTCATTAGTGAAAACGAATTGAGAAATGAAAATAGAGAATGAACACACCGCGCGGGTTACAATTATAAAAATCGATCCATCATAACAGACAGGTGATCCGGTTTAGGTTTTCGCTAAAACGGCGACTGGCCCAAGGATAGAAAATAGCGTGTCTCTTAGTTGAGAATTTAGATAAACAAATATATTTTCATTGACGAAAACAAATTGTGAAATAGTTTTTTATCTATTGCTCCGGACGTTAAAACACGCCTTTTCCCCTACAAACTTTAAAAATTAGATTTGTCACAAAGAGAGTTATGCCAGCCCTGAGAAATAGGTAGAGTTAGAACACTGAGAAGGAAGAAGGAAGCGGGCAGAGATTAGCCCCGCCTGTGCGGAGTAGCGGTGCGAGATGTTAAGCGAAGCTGGTTGGTGTTGCGGAAGGAGCAATATCTGTGACTACTACTAAGTTGAATAATTCTCCAAACTTGGAAAGCTGACTGAGAATGCAAAAATATGGAACAAAGGAAACGTTTATTGGAATTAATGAACATTGGGGAATCACTGAATCTCCAGAACCCTTTGGCGCCGCGAGAGTTTTGGGTCGAATTGCATATAAACATATGACTTTGGGGAGCTTGGAGACCTTGGGCTGTGATCCTGCATTGAGTACCTCTGAAATCCACCTCAGCTGCCAACTACATTTCCTGATTCCTAGGCTTCGACCTTATCTCTCTAGAGGTATAGACAAAGCCCAGTGTCACTCTAGATATTGATGCGCGGAGGTTTAATTTTTGTTGTACCAAGAACTATATAAACCAATTGAACATTAACCCCACGAATCTTTCGTTTTATTTTTTCGTCGTGAAGATATTTTTCCTTAATATAGCATCCGCCACGCCTTGAACCAGCGCTGCGAGATTACGACCTTCGATTTTCCACTGCTCTGAGATCAAGAACATAGCATAGCCAGAGTTTGTGTGGATCAAAGAAGCCAGCAATCGACAACCAGCGTAGACATGTGTCTGCATTGACCATGCAGAGTAGTTAAAACGACGTTCTAAGACACTGAGGTTTGGATCACTATAACATGCTTACACCACCGGTTGTAGCCGGCAGCGAAAAGTGTTATAGGTTGTATCCTTCTATCACTCTTGCTTTCGATCTGTCCTGAGAATATCAAATTTTCCAAACCCTGTTTTCTTTGTTACTCATTTGTTTGCTCCATGTTATTCTCAGCATCCTTGTGTAGAACCACATTTCTGTTGCCTCAAGTATCTTCTTCATCTTTGAGGAGACAGTCCAGCATTCACTGCCATATAGGATTGATATTACATAACGGTTCAGTACACTTTTCTTTTCTTTGGTAAACAACATTTGATACTGTTGTATAAGTATTAACGCGCTGCGTAAACTTCAAATACTCACCTAAGGTTGACGTAATATTGAAAAATGGCGTTGGAATATTGCGCATGAACACAATGCACGTACACACACACACACACACACACACACATATATATATATATATATATATATATATATATATACAATATATATATGTGTGTGTGTGTCTAAAAGTTCAGATATAACTACAATGTATCTGTAAAAGGACAATATGAATGAAGACAAAAGGAAAAATTACCGTATCCGACATTTGCCTTGATAAAGCCGTCAGCGGACGAAGCGCGTTAGCTAAGATTAGTTTTCATTTCGTATTTATTCATATTATTCATATATATATATATATATATATATATATATATATATATATATATATCCCGACTGCTTGAATCAGTCAGGTTTGCCTTTCCTCAATCTCCTTTGAGCCGTAATAGAGACGCTTCCGTACAAGCGCAGATTTGTTCAACATCAAATTCACGTAACTGGCTTCATCAAATTCTCTTTGGATCATTACCATCTCCGTCTCCACCACCAGCGGCGGGAGATAAAGAGAATAGGGAGAAAGAATGACGATCCCGATGCTCAGTGGCGAGCGGGTGCCGACAACAAATATCGAGCATTGTTTTTTTTTTTTAAATAATAACAAAAATACTAAAGAACTTTGGATTATTTACCTAACGAGTTCTTTCCTATTTTCTATCTATTTTCACACACACACACACACACACACACACACACACACACACACACACACACACACACACACACACACACACACATATATATATATATATATATATATATAAGGTTGTTGACTCTCTCTGTCTGTTTGTTATTGAACTCTTCGTAGTATTTTAAAGATAGACACCCTTAAGCATATACATTGTGAAACTACATTACCCAGGGTACTTGGATATGTATATTTTATTTTGATCAATGGGGTCAAACCCACACGGATTTTTTTTCCTTTTGATTTAAATTAAATTTAAATTTGAACAAGAGAATGACTCCTATCCAAAATATAGAAGGAGAAAGCCAGAAGATGGAGGTCACATCGCCAATATAATTGAGTAATATTGAAATGCATCATTTTTCTCAACAAATTATAACAATGATACAAAAGAAATGTGTGACACAGCAAGCGAGTAATTCTACTCTCTCTCTCTATATATATATATATAAATATATATATATATGAAGAAATATATATATATATATATATATATATATATGAAAATATAGTCTTTAGATGTGGTATATTTAAAAGTGCTCATTATTAGAGATAGAGCGTGTGTAAATATAAAAAATGAACATAGAAGTCAACCCATAGAGGCGACAGTCTGTTTCATGGTAGCATGAAACAGACTGTCGCCTCTAATTGTTGACTTATATATATATATATATATATATATATATATATATATATATATAATATATTATATTTTTTGTCAATTTTTATGAAGCTTCTCAAATTTCAGAATAAGTTGTTTTATATAATCGGTAAACTTTTCAAAGTTCATTTTCGTTTTGTATTTTTTACCCGATTAATTTCAAATCAAACAAAAAATTAACTTTGAAAAATTTTTTTCGTCTATGTGACCGATTATATAAAACTACTTATTCGGGGAAAAGAAAATCGTAATAAAAAAAATTGGATAGACATACGCTATCGATATTTTTGTTTGAAAAATTTCTTGCTGCCTAAATACACCTTATTAGAAAAAAAATAGAAAAAAACTATTCTTAGCCGACGACTTTCGTCCTATGAGCGACTTTTTCAAGGCAAATAACATTTGTCTTGATAAAGTCTCCCAAAGGACGAAACATGTCTGCTAAGAATAGTTTTCTTCTTGTCTTTTTATTCATATACAAAGAATATATAGGTTTTATTACTAATCCGATATTTCTCTCATTTTAAACGTTATTATAGTGGTTACACGTATCTTAAATAGACACTCCATATTTATTTTTACATTAAACAGTGTGTTGTACGTCTCTCGGTCTTCGTATTCCAGAAATAAAAACATGCACTCTCCGGCAGATATCGAACACGTGGTCTTCTTTTTTGAGGAGAAACCACCGTTTCATCCGACGTGCTTTACCTCTCGGCTGCGAGAAGCGGTAAATTTAAGTTTTTCTTCCTTTTTAAGGAAAGCACATTTCTTCTATAACATGTACAGGATGTATCAGATATATTTTACATACTTTGGGCGCAGGTTCCTCACACAAAAACAAAGACAAAGGTCCATATAAACATATGACCGAAAATCTTTCATTCTGGAGTTATTAAGTTTAAAAATGTTTACGGCAGATGATGCTATTTTGCTATGTAGACTAGGTTACATTTGTTATTTGTGTACATTTGTGGCTTGTCTGTCTTCAACGTTTAATACGTTTAGTAGTGAATTAACTGAGGAATGTTCCGTTTAAAAATGGCAGGATATTCATATCGTGAGCAGGCAAATATGATTTTTACATACAATCATCCAAATGGTAATAGACGTGAGGCTGCACGGCTATATCAGTTTTCGTTTCCAGACTGAAATCTGCCGAGTCATTCAGTCTTTGGATCCAATCTTTGTTGCTGTTTATCGTCACATTACTGAGACAGGATCCATGGCACCACAAACTATGGTAATAAGTATATTTGGATTGTATCTTGGATTGTACAATTGACAGTATCTACCGTAAACTTTAAATTTAAAAACTCAAAAACGAAAGATTTGCGGTCATATGTTTATATGGACTTTTGTTCTTGTCTTAGTGCAATGAACCCTCCCCCAAAGTTTGTAAAAGAAATGTTGATACAACCTATATATATATATATATATATATATATATATATATATATGTGTGTGTGTGTGTGTGTGTGTGTGTGTGTGTGTGTGTGTGTGTGTGTGTGTGTGTATGTATGTATGTATATTTAAATAAAAATAAAGAACAGTAAGATATGTAATCCGGTGTTCTTATTGATATTTTTATTTTTTACAAAATACTGCTCAATATAAATTTACAGAGCATTAATATTATAAATTAACTGATTTAAAATGTTTTTTCGCTACACAGTAATAACCATGTTTCAAAAATGGAAGCTAAAACTTTAAATCTAATTTTGTAATTGAATTAAAAACAAGCGAATTTTGGAGTCAAAATCAAAATAAATTTAAAGTTTTTAGCTTCCATTTTTGAAACATGGTTATTACTGTGTAGCGAAAAAACATATTTTAAATCAGTTAATATATATATATATATATCCTTCTTGGAAATATGCATACCAGTCTCAAATTGGTAGCCCCTCCCACACACATAATCGGTATGAATTAAAAATAACGTTAACAGTGATAAAATCTGTCGTATTAATAAATGAAAAATCCATTACTTCTTTAGAAATTGCTTTATTTACGTTAGGATCTGGCACTGGGCAGATATAAATGCTTTGAGAGTCTAAGAAAGGTTTACGTTCATATGACTCAACGTTCCTTGTCGTTCGACGCACTCCGTAGCTGAGTCGGTCTAGATATAAAAACGGATTCTTCTGCAAAGAGTGACGCAGGTTCGAATCGTGGCAAGGTGCGCATTATTTAAAAAACATTAATTTAGCTCTAAGTTTACACTATGGTCTGGTGGGTAAAAGCTTTGGTTTGTGAATTTGATGACATAGTTGTTGTAAGTTCAATCTCTGAGTCACTTGTATTCAGTGAAAACAACCGAGCACAACTGAACTAAATAACATAATAACTAGACGATATCCTTATACAGGAGTAGTGGAACGAAATCAGTTCTGAATTTCTGTAGATTACCCAGATTGATATGCAGCTGACGAAGGCCGGGGATGGGGTACAACGGCCGAAACGTTGTGATAAAAATAACAATGATGAGAACAATAGTCCGAATATAAACAATGTAAATAAGATTTCTCGACTATCCAGCCTCGTAGACATAAATGAATAAATATACCGTTTAATAAATGAACAGAGTGTCTACTTAGATACGGGTATCCACTAACAAATAACATTTAAGTGATAAAATGTCAGATTCATGTATATAATGCAAGATTGATCGAGTAAGAGTCACAAATCTGTGATATATAAACCATCGAATGCATTTCTAGCTGGATGCTTTCGAATTAACGACAAATCCATAGGAAGTAAAGAAATATCACGTCGATACAGCAAGCGAACATGTCAATTTATGACGTTTAATCGTAAAAAATCACATCATTCATAGATTCATAATCTAAAAATTTGAAGAATTTAAAGTAATACCAAAATATTAAATAACAAATAAAATAAAAAAAAACATAAAGGCGAAACGATGAAATTGAATTGACAACTGTTCGTTGAAGCTTTTTTTTTTTTTGCTGGCTGATTTTTTTTTCTTTTTTTACCCCAAATTTAAGATTTACATAGATTAAAAAAAAAAAAAAAAAAAGGAAAGAAAAAAATGAAAAAACCATTAAATATTGAAGTTTAGATTAATGTTTCTTTTTCATCTTTTTCATATGATTAGTTTAAGAAATTGGTTAAAAAGCTTGCATAGTTAACTACTGTGAATGTGACATAAAAATGCCAAAACCAGCGATTTCTGGACCTGAGAGAAGTACCCCCGGAGACTCGCTGTTAGCCAAGGAGAACTGATCACCAGCTCAAGTCAAGTATGATAGCAGCAAAATGGTGATCACTTCAGCAACCGGAGAAGTGTTATCAGTGTGTGTTATATGCGGCCAGAGGAAAAAAAAAGATAAATATGGTTACTCAAAACAGAATATTATTTTGAAGAGAACTATCACATGTTAGTGCGCAAATCTGTCATAGACGAAGTTGTTTTTTTTAAATATACGGTTAAACTTACGCCTTTCTTCACTCACTAGTCTTTGCGTATATATTAGATTTTTGCCTTTATATTCATGAACATGTACTGAAAAGAATCTTATTCATCTATTTCAACGCTCTCCACAACTTCCTATCCATTGTAGAGCTTAGCAAACTTTTTACATACCTCGTCCTGCTTGTTCTACTATCCATGTACACAAGGTCGTTAGATAGGTCAATCACTGCTTTCCTTCGTCCTTCTTGTTTTCAATATGCCTAGTGAGTGTCAAATTCTCCTGGTCGTCTGATTTAAGAAATTGTTGAATATTATATGGCTTAAGGACCCTAATACATGCGTTGAAAACTTTGAGGATGGAGTAATAAATAATGTTATCAGATACTACAACCAAAAAGTGTTTTTAAAGCCGTTCACGTTTACTGCATTTAGAAATAGCCCATTCCCAGTAGAGATCTGTTTTTTTCTCTCTATTAGTTCGTATACTGCATTAAGCTATTAATGCTTTTGCGATGATCGGTGATGTGAGCCCGGTCTGAAGTTGACCGTAGAGAATTGTGAGATCAGTGCACTTTCAATGCATTTTCTTCTTAGTAAATTATTTTCTTTTCTAATAGCATTTACTAGGTCGAAATTGTAGTCAGATGTGTTCCGATTAACTAACAGTGCATTTAAAGTGATATTATGTAACAGAACCTTGTGATGGTTATATTTTATAAAGATTACTAGATGTTTCACCGATGTATGTCGTTGGATATTTTGTTGTAATTTCTTTTTAATATTCATTCTTTGTTTTATTGTTGTTTCTATTCCGTTTGATGTTGGCTATATAGTTTATCGTTATAGAGGTATTGTTGATCAATTTTAAGTTGGATAAGTTGTTTTCGACGGTAGCTCTAATGGAAATGTTGGATAGAATTATATACCTTATTTTGTTGGAATTAATATCTGTGGATTTTTGGATTTCTATTTTGTGGATTTTGTAGGCTTTACGTTTAGCCTTATTCTCTATTGCCAACTTCGGATCGGGTTCATATACATATCACTAATGATCGCAACAGCAATTGTAACACAATTCGCTATACGAACTGATAGAAATAAAGCAGAGCTCTACTCGGAGTGCACTAATTTCAAATCCAGCATACGTTAACGGTCTCAATGCGAAGGAAGATTTTGGTGTAGCATCTGATAAAGCTGTTTATTGCTCCTTCCCCAAAAATTAAAAAAAAAATTTTACACAAAAAGTTTGTCTTTCATTTTGATCTGAGGATAGGCAAAACGATTTCTCTGTACAACAACGTTGACACAATACGTCTACATTTTTCAGGATACTATTCTACATCCTACTAACGCCCATACTGACATGTGTAGAAATTTTATTTTACGTCTGTGCTGATAGAAATCAATAATGAACGAAACAGATTAAGA
This sequence comes from Acanthosepion pharaonis, assembly GCA_903632075.3. Lineage (NCBI taxonomy): Eukaryota > Metazoa > Mollusca > Cephalopoda > Sepiida > Sepiidae > Acanthosepion > Acanthosepion pharaonis. Next base: position 447,622 of record CAHIKZ030004617.1, on the reverse strand, counting down.
TAGACACGAACGAAGATATGTCTATGAACAGAGAAGACAGACCGTAATTGATATATTAGGATATTAAAATATGAAAAAAAGAAACATACAAACATCAACAGACTGAAAAAAGACTGTTGGTCAGAGTGATATACACAGACTGTGCAAATAGAGTGGACAGAATAAACGCGGGAAAAAGTTAACCGACGAATAGTAATCGTTTTTCTTGAAAACAAATTAACTCAAAACGAGGCCAGTGACAAAATTATAATCTCGAAGCAAAAAGAAGGCGAAAATATTAAGAAGAAAAATAAAACAGTATTTATAGAAAAATATTTGAGACAATTCCACTTACTGGAGGAAAAGTGTGAAAGGGAGATAGGAAGGAGATTCTGTTGAAAAAAAAAAGGATCAGGAAGGTAGGGTTATAGAAAGGTCGGGGCAAAAGTTGGGTTGAGTTGATTAACTTCTGAAAGGAAGATTTGGTTTCAAATGTCAGAGGTGCTTCACAAAACAAAATACTGAACGAGTTGTTTTCCTCTTTCCTTCCATCTTGTGATCTGACACAGTAACCTCAAATGCTACACCACACTTAAAACAGACACCATTTTCATTGATTTGTTATTTCACTCCAGTACGGTGACTTAAATTAATTAGTACCTCTGGTCAAAGTTCTTATTCTTTAGTGTCTCGTTCCTTCAGGACATCGATGATCATTTCTAACTTTACTAAAGTTCCCGCCTCCGTTACCGTCATCCAAAAGCTCGTCAGGTAGATGATTGGTTGGCTGGCTTCCCTTATTTCTCTTGCCTTCAGTATGTCCTGTGAAGGTTAAGTTTTCTAAGCCGTCCTTCATCATTAACTATCTAAGAAATTTCAGCTATCACTTCCTGATTCTGAATATAAGTGTTTATTTTGTTACTTTTTTCTTTAATTTATTTTACTAATGACGTACAGTCAAGATTAGTAGACAATAAACTCGAACATCAGTTCCACTTGCACGAAATTATAAATCTCTTCTACTACATCTTTGAGCTGCTCGAAGTCTAACGCAATATTTATTATTACACGCAAGAAGCTAATATAATATTTTAATCTTTCGTGTTCATATAACAGTATTCCGTTTGAGATATTATTCAGTCCTCTTTAAATATATGATGTCTTTTAATGCATATTGTGGTTATCAATGCAGAAAGTGAAATTGGGGGGCCCAGTTCAATTTCGAATGGGAGCTGTTGCGTTCACTTTACCATAGATAACAGTAGACTAGTCTAAATTTAAAATCGATTGTATGTGGGGCTATCAACCTCATTCTGTGAAAAACGTATTTGATCCGGAAAACCAGAAACCATAGTAGCAACATTTAGTTTACAGTCAAGAGCTGACCTATACGTGACAAGGAGTCTGCAGGGTTATTATATTATATATATATATATATATATATATATATATATATATATATATATATATATATATATATATATATATATATATATATATATATATATATATATATATATATATATATATATATATATATATATATATATATATATATATATATATATATATATATATATATATATATATATATGTGTGTGTGTGTATGTAGCGGCTCGGACTGAGAGCACGAGAGCCGAGTTCGAATTCAGTCGAATCCATTACATTAATTTACGTGCTAATAACCTTGGAAAAGGTATGAATCCTCTTCCCATTCAGCTATGGGTAATTAGCAGGACAGACTGGGTTCTATAGCCTTGGATGGCAACTGAACTAGGATAAGGACAACTCTGAATGCAAAACCTGCAGAAGATTTCTTGGTGACCTTGTGGCATAGTGCACCACGGTTTGTATTCAAACCTTCAGAAAATGTGGTTTGTTCTACACAAAGCCTTTACCACTATAATCAAATCATATGTACTGGTGTCTGGCTGTCGGTTCCTAGGAACTGAGTTGCTGACCCTTATAGGTCGAAAAACGACAGAAGAGACCACCAGGTATATATATATATGTGCCTATATATATATATATATATATATATATATATATATATATATATATATATATATATATATGTATTTATGCAGCAATTCATCTTTTATACATGTTTCGTTAAAGACGGCTGACAAGGTACTGCGATTAATCTTTTTATTTAATTTTTTCTTGTGTTCGTATAAGCGTTTTCTTTTCTGGACACCAAGTCTGTAAAAAACTCTCCAAAAGTTCTGCATTTTCGTTCGCTTTGGATATAACTTTAGCCATTATCAAGCATGATTTGATTTTACTTTTAACTGAATGCATGGTTTGTGTTACGTATGTATGTAGAATTATAGGGATTTTTTATTTTTCAAACACAGTCAGCACATTGTGGCCGTGTTCATAGATAATATTATTGAGTGTTAACTTTTTCTTTATTATTATTATGGCTTCCATTATTTTTAATCTTTAAAAACAAACAAACACACACACACACACACACACACACACACACACACATATATATATATATATATATATATATATATATATATATATATATAAATATAAAAGTAAACATTGAATCCACACGCAACAGACTTTTTCATGCTAAACGCAATTATATATATATATATATATATATATATATATATATATATATATATATATTTTCTTACTCCATATGAGGCGGCAATGCCAGTAGGAGGCAGGGTGTTACAGGGAATGAAACTGAAGATGGGGAATATTGGCGACAAGACAAAAAAGGAATGGTGTTCAAGAAGAGAGAAGATGGCGATTAACGTTGCATTTATATGTTTGAAGATTGTAATTATCGGGGAAGCAAGAAATCGGAATAGAGTTTCACCGAGGAGAAGTGCGAGAAAAGAAACTGTTAGAGTAGAAGTGGCCGTTACATCTAGTTAGTTCGTAAAATGGCGAGATCTATTTGTCAATCTAATAGCACGCTTAAATTCGTCTAGTCGACACACGAGGGAAAAAAGCTCCCCAGAGGAGTTATGAAAATACTTGTAGAAAAAGACATAGGGAAGCCATATCCTGTCGGTAAGAAAGTGACTGAAGTTGAGATGCCTGTTTAGAAACCTCTTTTTTTTGTATTTGTTTAAGAATCTCAACAGTATTCAATGCACGGACACATGGTAGTTTTATAAATGTGCAAGACTGATTCTGACAAGAAAATTTTTCTGGCACGGCACGATGAACTAAGTTTCCTAGTAGTAGAGGTAGCAATTGATTCTAGAAATATCCTTTCACTTCATGTCAGTGAAAAACGTGTGTCCAAGAACGTGCAAAGTGTTTCTCTCCAAGACTTTAGCATCAGCCATGCTGATGTCAGACAGAAAAGGTTCTCCGTGGTCATTAAATGAGAACAGTTTTGGGGGTGTTAAAGTTTACAAACCATTACTTTCCCAAGTTTATCATTGATTCGATGTCCTTTTCAAGTGCATTTGCTAGGTTTACTTTGTTGGATCTGTGAGACTTGCTACCATGACTGCGAAAATTGTATTATCTGAATTAAAGAAGCATGCCAAATCCTGTCGAAAGCCTTCGAGATATCTACAGACACAGCAGCCAGAGTTTTCGTCATTCTTATCTAAAGCTTGATAGACAAATTCAGCGATGGCCGTTAGCACGTCTCCGGTAGATCTGGCGAAACGGAAGCCATATTGTTTGTCTGAAAGGTGGTCGTGCAAAGTAAGATGCTTAACTAATTCGGCATTGATTAGAGCCACGAGCATTATACACTGGCGTGCGAAGGTTTTTGGAACAACTGCATAAAATGATTGTACACCTGTATTTTATTAAGATGTTAAGATATTTTATCACTATGCTTTTATCAGTAGTGTCCGTGGGCCTTGAGGATTGGAAAATAAGTTGTGTTTTCATAGTTGCCGTGTAACAGAAGATAAAGCGTTGAAAAAAGATCATATAAAAACTATTGGGTCGATGAAAGATATGAGGTGATATAATCATGATAGCATGGTAAAAATGACTCCATCTTTTTAAAATCAGTATAAGATGTCTTGGTAAGTCATTGTAGTTGAACGTTAGCTTGCTTTTTTGCACTAGAATCATGGCTAAGTGTTAGATTAAAGAGATGAAAGGAAGATTGTGGGAGTCTCGGTAGGTAATCCAAAATTAACATCTAAACAAGTGAGGAATGAGTGTAAGTCATAACAGTGATGTTTCCGTTTATACAGTACGTTGGGTATTATGAAAAAAAATAAAAAAAAATATAAAAAAAACTTGAACGGGCGTATAGCAGCAAAAAATCATTAAATTAAGTAGACAAAAGAACATTTAACATTGGATGCTGGAAAATGGCAAAAAGCAATTTTTAGTAATGAACACAAAATAAATTTACACTCTAATGCAAAAAAAATATCAAAAGACAAGTGAAAGAAAGAAAGAATGCAAGATACACAAGAAAGATTTGATGGTGAACACGTAATGGTGGTGGGGTTGCATCTAAAATGATGGTAAAGGATTGATAGAAAATTAGTAAAGGTTGATGGAAACCTCTAAATTATATTAGTTTACTATGATCTAATCTTCTGTCAGACCACAAATATGGGACATTTTTTTTTTCAGTATTACAGTGCAGCTTTTTACACAACACGTACAAGAAAAAGGATATCTTGTAGATAAACATGCTCAGAAGACTGACCAGCACTATGTCCTGACCTTAATTTAATTGAACCATTGTGGTGGGAAGTGAAGAAACAAGTGTTCCAACAAAAATCAAGCAATCTCCAAGAATGGGAAAAAATTACGATGAGAAAATATGGAATTTGTTCAATTGAATGCCACATTGAATTGAAGCAATTATTCGAGCTAAAGGTAGCAACGATAATTCCATACTTTGAGGATTTGTATTTTTGAAATAATAATGATCACTTTTTGTAACACCCACAAAAAAGACAAAAACAATAGCCTTTTCTAGTGTCTCCATGCTTTATATGTTATATCACCGACCATATAGCAGTAACGAAAAATTACCAAAAGCAAATAATTTAAGGTGGGCCAAAGATTGGGCATGCCAATGTTTTGAGAGTGCGTGAGATAATTGGGAACAATTTATACAGAAATACAAATATTCAAAACATAAAATAATAACGTACACACACACACATATATATATATATATATATATATATATATATATATATATATATATATATATATATATATATATATATATATATATATATATATGATTCGGTCCGACTTCTCATAATTAGTATTTAGATATTTAGTTCATGAAGTAATGAAAGTTTTGTCAGTCAGGCTTAGAACTGATATATATATCTCGTCTCTTTCGATTTTTATCTATCTATCTATCTATCTATCTATCTATCTATCTATCTATCTATCTATCATAGTCTCTTCATATCTATTGGAGTTTTTATATATAGCTATCTATCTATAGCCGTTAGAATCGTTACCTAAAATCTTGAGGAATTTCCCAATTTTCGAAAGTCTTTTCAAATTCTTTTACTTCATAAATCGCACTACATATTTTAAAGCAATTAATTGATGTTTTAAGCCGAAATTATTGAAAGAGTTTGGTGTGAACACATGTCAGCATAGACATCTATGCTTTTTAAACATTGAAATTAGCATTATCACTGTTTAAAAATTCGAGATGCCTACTAAAAACACGTGTACCCTCCATATACAACATTTATAGTAGTAGTACTACTATTAATATATATATATATATATATATATATATATATATATATATATATATATATATAAGTAATAATAATAATAATAATAATAATAATAATAATAATAAGGTTGCACAGTATTGGCACCCACTGAATACAAAACCAGGCATGTAGAGTTGGTCAATATCTGCACTGGCAAATCTGCAACTTCAAAACATATAACGTATAAACACCACCCAGACCCGGTTACGGGGATAGAACCTGTTACAATTTTATGGGACTACACAATACACACAGACAGAGCAATCAAATCTAACCACCCAGGCATTGTTATTAGAGACCACAAACAAAAAAGTGCCTCCTTATTGATATGGCAGTCCCTGCAGACTGCAATGTATCGTTGAAGATCTTCAAAATACTATCAAAATACAAGGACCTTGAAATCGAAATCTCAAAAATGTGGCACATGGGAACATCAACTACCCCTGGAGCCCTCGGATTGGTTGGAAAAGATTCCAGTAGACTAATTGAAGGGATTTCTGGAAGCCAATGCTTTGAAGAAATACAAAAAAATGGTTCTCACGAGTACAGCCCACACCTTACGAAGGTCTTTATTATGTATTTTTTTTTTGTCAGTGAAAAATGTCATTATGCCATTTCTAACCTTTGGTCTCTGAACCCGCAACAAAATGTGTACACACCAGCAATCAAAGGAAATAATAATAATAATAATAATAATTATTATTATTATTATTATTATTATCATTATTATTATTATTCAGGGTGTCTTGAAAACATTGTAACTCTTGGTAAATTAACATTATGTTCTTCTATAACATGTTGGGTTCTCATCGGCCTTGTAGGTTTTATTGTGGAGCCTAATTGAATCATTTAATTGAAATGTAGCCTTATCACCCCAAACAACATTTGCCGAATTTTCTAAACATCTTCCCCCAAATTCCATTCTTCGGTCAGGATCAACACTATTATTAATACGGAATATTCTTGGAATGTGATTTTCCAAAGACAGCGCTTCAAAATTTTGAACTAAATATCCTAGAAGATCGCGGATATCGACGCACCCCCACCAAAGCAATAAATGGTACTCGAAAAGTATTTGACAGAATACAAAAAGATCAATGCAGCAAACCAGTCATAAGAAATCTTCTTCCGAAAGCTAAGCAAAGTGTTGAGAAACGGGAAAAACTTTAGAAACAAAGAAGACAGTACTGGATTGCTATGTGGTGTGGCAGTAAATGTTTTCCAAAGGGTGAGGAATAAACTGAAGGAGCAATAATATGGTTCTACAGAAGGATACTGAGAATTCCGTGGACGGAGTCAATAAGAAACAAAGTAGTCGTAAAGAAAATTGTAGCAAAATCAGAAAATTCAGGAAAAGACAACTGAAAATTCATTGGACGTATAATGATAAAGGAGGGCTGGAAAAAATTAGCCCTCGAGTGGCATGTTGAGGGCAAGAGAGATAGGGAAAGGCAGCAAGCTATCTGCCTAACCAGATACGAGATATGAGATAGAAAGTTGTGGAGAGTCATGATCTCCTATGTCCTGAAGGCAGAATAGAAGTCTTATGACTAACTTGCCGCATATATTTTCTTGTACACTGGCAATATGTTTATAGTACTTTTTTCTTGCTTTGTGGGACTCGTTGATGTCCGTGGTCTTCTGAAAAGTTTCTTGGGGACATTGTAAACAGATCCATTTACTTCAAACGTATATGCGTTTCCAGTAGGAATTTAGAATCGATTTTCTTTGTTTAAAGCTTAGGATGCCATCATTATCTCTAATTGGTTAAATCGAAAAAGAAATGAAAATGAAGCGAGCTACCAGCTGTTAAGGTGTGTGCACATTTTGGGAACATCCTGTATAAGCTAGCTCTGTACGGGGAATTTGTAAGAGGCAAGCACTTGCAGTATAAATCCCATAAGCGTTATAAAGATTGTTTAAAAGATTCCCTTTCGAAACCACCTGCTAGCGAGAAAAGCGATTTTCGGAACATCGTTGCCAATTTTGAGCGGAGAGGAATTAATCATACTGCGACGAAGCGTTCTGCAAGTAAAAGAGAAACTGTAGAAATTGAAGGAATATTTAATTGTGAGATTTGTGATGGAGTATGGTCTGCTAAGGCTGGTTTTATCATGCCACGACACTATGTACAATTACAATTTATCAGCAAGGATTGACATGCAGTGACTGTGTTAAGGTTTGTAAATTGTCAAGTGGACTCACTCAGAATTTCAATAGGACACATCTAAATGAGCATGCTTTTAGCGGCAAATTGAAATGCACCACGGGTTGACATGCAAATCAAGTGCCACTTGAGGCAAAATTAGGAATTGGTCTAGGAAAACTAAATAGGTGTAAAATTGGTTGTACCCGGTCAAAAAACCGACGTTACACCACACACACACACACACACACACACACACACACACACACACACACACACACACACACACACACACACATCTATCTATCTATCTATCTATCTATCTATCTATCTATCTATCTATCTATCTATCTATCTGTGTGTGTGTGTGTGTGTGTGTGTGTATAGGGATAACACCTAGCAGTGACAGTGTTTTTTTCATGCTTAAACGCAATTTTCAAGCCAGACCGTCGCCGCTGGGTGATGACCTAATGTCTATTTTATATTTAGAAACGTTCTATTCGTGATACTGAGCACTTCAACCCATAGATAAAGCATACATTAAAATATATTTTTTCATATATATATATATATATATATATATATATATATATATATATATATATATATATATATATATATATATATATATATATATATATATATATATATATATGTGTGTGTATTTATTAAGATAAAAGAAAACTTTGCCGACGCGTTTTGTCTTCTGATGGGCTTCATTAAAGCAAATGTAAGGATTTTATTTTGCAACAAGTATTTATAAACAAAATGCAAAATTTTGCTAGTTTTTAAAAATATTTAAATTTAAGAAACGTCTAGGCAAATTTAAGTCTAGGCAAATTATGGAGGAAACTAAGTAATATAATTTCATGTGCAATAAACAAAAGTCAATAAATGATGTTGAAATTTTAAATTATAAACTATCCGGAGTCCTTTAAAAAGGATCCATTTTTCCTTTCATTTCGGTGTTGGAAGTGTTACCTGATGATCCGGAGTCCTTTAAAAAAGATTTTGGTGAAATAAATTATTGTAATGGTTTTAAAATGGTCTGTTTTTATATATATTATATATATATATATATATATATATATATATATATATATATATATATATATATATATACCAGCCTGGATATTAAAAAAAAACTTTAAAGTATTCTAGGAGCGCATATTTCTCGAATAATATTAGACGAAAATAAATAAATATACTGTTTAACAAATAAACGGAACATCTACTCAAATATGAGTTTCCGCTAAAAATAGTGTTTGCGTAATAACATGTATGTATGTATGTATGTATGTATGTATGTACGTCTCTTTATATATAAATAATAATAAATAAAAAAACAGAAATGACGAAACACTAATAAACTTGAATAAATAATATTTGTATAATAATATCAAAATGCAAATGCGATGTGAAATAAAATGTCATTCTCTGAGGAAATACAATAAAAGAAATAAAACAAACTGTCTGAAATTTCACATTTTTGTTCAACTTCAAATATTGATCCTAACGAGGCTGGACACCTGTTCTAATGGTTTAATGAAGTTAATTTCATGCATCATTATCACCAGAGGGAAGACCGGTCGTCATTATGTTAGCGTAATAAATAAGGACTTCCTTGCGGAATCAAATAGAATTCCTCCACCCATGAGAAATGCAGAAAAGACCACTCCTAACTATCATTATATCAGACACACATTTCGAAACATTATGACATTACTCCGCCTACTTATCATTCGATGTTATAAAACAGAGTTATTTCGAATGGGAAGATTTTAGTTACAGTGGATTACATGTACATTTGTAGAAAAACAGTTTTACTGCTAAATTAAAGAAAAGAAGGGTTTTCATATGTCCAAAATTCCTCGTCGCATTCAAATAAAAAAAGTACACTATTTTCGTTTTTAAACAATTTAAAATCTTTTTAACAAGATAAATGAAATTGTAGGAAATAACTGCCACTCACACTAAGTGAAGCCAATCTCATCAACAACTACGACAGCGAATGTAAATCTACTGCAAGAAAAAAAAGAAGCCTTTCTCAAATCCTTCCATGACAATTGTGTCTACGCTAGTCTCTGCTATGTCATGTGTAGAAAACACCATATTCTGTCTTTTTTTTTGGGAGGGGGAGCACTTCGGCGTGGTGTAATGGTTAGCAAGCTTGTCTCGCTAAAACAATTATGACTTAATAGTGAATTCAATCCTCACTGGGTGTCCCATAGTTACGGCCTTGTGCCACGTCTAATCTACGCTTAGAAAATCGATATTCTGTCTGATTTTAGCCTACCGCGTTTACTACACTATAAGCAAGCAACCTTTGCTACACCTGTTCTTTTTTTAGCTATATGTTCCGCCGATTCACATTGTTTCAGCCACTTCGATGATAGCTCTGATATCGGTCCGTTTCATGATCCAAGTTGGTCACTTTTTATCGCCCGATATCCGCGGCATTACTCTTTCTAAGTTTCTATGTTTCCGTTTGTTATTAAGCGATTTTGTCAATTGCCATTTTTCGCACTTCTACATTATACACACTTTATATTTTTAGCATATTGATAAAATGCTTTGCATTTTGCCTTTCTTTTTATTAAAAACTATCCAACCTATTTTTGTACGTCATTTTATTTCTCATGATTTTGTTTACTATTATCGCCTACTCGAATTAAATATATTCATGGGCATCTACCAGTTTTTTGACTCTCTATTCGAATATGAATATTATCCCATCTCGGAAAGGGGCGATGAATATTATCCTATCACAAAAGAGGCAATGAATATTATCCTATCACGTAAGGGGCAATGAATATTATCCCATCTCGGGTGGGGCAATGAATATTATCCCATCTTAGAAGGGGCAATGAATATTATCTCATCAACGAAGGGGCAATGGATATTATCCTATCACGTAAGGGGAAATGAAGATTATCTCATCTCGGATGGGGCAATGAATATTATCCTATCTCGGAAGGTAAATAAGAAAGAAATGGCCACCTACTGTGGGAAAAATCTACCTCGTCATGTATTGAAAGATGCATGATCGCCTAAGCGTGTATCACGCATGGCACATAACTGACTAATGAATAAATCTCCCCTATATATGGGTTAAACAGTGGGGCTTGTGTCGGGAAAGTTCTCAGCTTGACTTAGTATTTCATTGAAAAACAGAAAATAGATTTTGGCAAGTAGGTCGGGCAGAGAACTTTTCAGTACACCCACGTACTTTCTCCAAGGTTTTGGATTCAGAGTCGCCATCTTCTTCTTCTCCCCCCGCCTCCTCCTTCCTTCTTTCCTTCCTCTTTTTCTTCTCTCTGCCTCCTCCTCCCCTTATTCTTCTTTCTCGTCTTGGTTAAGACGTTAAACTACACCCGCATCCTGGGTAAGACGTTAAACTACATCCGCGTCCTGGGTAAGACGTTAAACTACATCCGCATCCTGGGTAAGACGTTAAACTACATCCGCGTCCTGGATATGACGTTAAACTACGTCCAGCAGCAAAGCCTCTGATCAGGAGGTTTTGAGGAGCGTGGAACCGCCACTTAATTGCTGGTGTTCTCAGGTCCACCCTGACCCGGGGTGGTAGCACCTGTTAGGGTCCCAGCTATGGGCAAATAGTTAACTATTACCAACAATACGTTTTTGAAAAAAAATATTACTAGCACAACAATTTTGAAGGAAATATATTACCAGAAACAGATTTTTGACAAAATAAAATATTACCAGCAATAAATTTTTTTGTCAGCATTAAATGACCCATTGAGGTTGATATGCCGTAAAGAAAAATAAACTAAACCAATCTAAACCAAAGAATACATACTCTATTCATACAAATCTATGCTAAAAATGTCTGCATTAAATAACCCATGGAGTTTGATAAGCCGTAAAACAAAATAAACCAAACCAATCATTCTTCTTTCCTCCTCCTCCTCCACCTCCACCACCACCACCACCACCTACTTCTCTTCCTCCTCCTCCTCTTTTTCTACTTCTTCCCTCCGCCTCCTCCTCCCTTCCTTGTTCTTCTCTCTGCCTTCTCCTCTCCGCATTCTTCTTTCTTCCTCGTCCTCCTCCCCACCTTCTCCTCCTCTTCTTCTTCCCTCCGCCTCCCCTCCTTCTTTCCTTCTCTTTCTTCTACTTCTCTGCGCCTCCTCCTCTCATTATTCTTTCCTCCACCACATTGTCCCCTACCTTCTTCTTCTCGTCGTCTTCCTCCTCCTCTTCTTCACAAAGTCTAGAGAACCAAAACTGCTCTGCTATTAAAGGCGGGGAAAAAGATGAATTGTTACTTTTTCCAAGGGCATCAGTACAAAATGAAAACACATCTATCTCAGCCAAAATTTGTACTCAGTAGATGTCATAAATAGAAAATTTTAAAATGCCTTTCAGGAAATAGACAGCCATAGTTCTCTATAGATTCCTTTCATTATTATTTTCCAATTTCTAGAAAAGATAGTCAAATAATCTCCCTTTACCTTCTCAACTTTTTTCAATTCAGTGTTGTCTTTCACCTAGACCGGCTGCCATCCAAGGTTAGAGAACTCGATCTTGGAACGAATTACATGAGTTTTAAAAAAGTTAGTTAAAAAAGAAATTACACACAAATAGTTTTGAGAAAACCGACACACTTTAAATCACGGGCAAATATTAATATCTTTGCGCAAATTAATTATGAAATTATTTCAACGTTATATGACACCATAGACGAAATCTTGTCGCATGATCTTTATGAAAAAAACTGCATCGGTTCAAATAGCAACACATTCATATTGAAGCAATCCTCCCGAAATAAAGAAAAAAAAAATCCCTCCAGCTTGGGTAAAGATGAGAAACGACAAGACGGGAGTGTATCCATAGAATGTTAAATACTCCATCAATATCGCTCCCCAAGAAAGAAAAAAAAAAAAAAGAAAAAGACAAAGAGAAAATGGAGCGCGCAAGAATGTTTATCCTGCTTCCTAATTTTAACTGCATGTTGAACAGTAAGTGGATAGGGGGGGAAGTCCGCTTAAAATAGTTTTCACCTGCGTCATAAGACCGGGTAATTCTAGGTGAACTTGCCAGAAAATAAACATAGAATAAATACAGAAGGATGAGAATAGTGATTATTATTATTATTAGTGGTATTATTTTATTTCCTTTAATTTCTGGTCAGAAATGGCATCAGGACATTTTCCACTGACCAATTAAAAAAACAAAAAAAAAACAAAAACGAAAAAACAAAACACACACACGCACACACATATTTTACTTAGATAAAGCCCTTTGTAAGGTGTAGGCTGTAATCGTGAGAACAATTTTTTGTATTTCTTGTTGTTGTTGTTGTTGTTCTTCTTCTTCTTCTCTTCTTCTTCTTCTTCTTCTTCTTCTTATTATTATTATCATTATCATTAGAGGTGAGAGAAAGTCTCCTTAAAAATACAGCACTTTCTTTTTCTTCTTTTCACAGTAATGTTCACCCTGTTTAAGGTCCGGGGGCCACTCAAGGTAGAGGGTTAAGTTAAGGGGTAGTTTATGTAGATAGGAGGAGAAGATAACGGTTGACTTGAACATGTTAAGATTGTAGTGATCGAGGCAACGTCCTCTTGGAAGTTTGTTCCACAGAGTAGTGGTTTGCGGAAAGAAGCTGTTCGAGTGGAACTTACTTATCGCTGATGGAATACGGAGGGAATGTGAATGGTTCGCTACTATGTAAGTGGCATGGTGGGTCCTAGCCGTGAAGGTTAGACCTGGCGGAACCAAGGGATTTAGTTCGTTCGAGCACTTTGGATGGAAGTAGCGATAGCGCTGTAAGAGGTTCGCTACACCCTCCCCTGTGAGAGAGAGAGATTGAAACGTGGAAAATAGGTGGACTCTATCAAGACTGGAAAGTGAGGAATGGGCAGCTACCGCATAGTTATGGCAACAGTACTCCGTTTTTGGCCTGATCTGGCTCTTTTTTTTATAAACGAGCACGAGGATTCAGGTACTTATTGGGGCGGTACGGAGAGCCAATCATTTCTTTCGCGATGGATCGTATATAAAAGTTCCACTTGATTTCGGGTGTCAATTTAAGGCTCGATACTATTTCAATCCATGGTGCCTCCTCGAAATGGGACATCCGTTCACCGTGACTGGCGTCGCTTTTCTCTCTGGCCTTCTGTCGGTCACGGTAATTCTCTCAAAAATGTTTAACAGAATTTTTCATTCAGTCAATTGAGATGTAAGTTAAATCCCCCTTTTATCGTATCATTAAATTATCTTCTCTCTATGAAAATAAGCGCAACACACTCGGACGGAATTAGAACTCGCCTCGATGCCTCCATTTTCCACGCTGATAACCGTTACATTCATTATCATATCTAATATGGACACTTCGACGTGGTGTAAGCGTTAGCAAGCTTATCTTGCTAGATCAATTACGAGTGAGTTCGATCCTCACTGGGCACGACACACTTTCATCTTTGTGCCACATCTAAGTTTTTCTTAGAAAATCATTTCGATTCTCACTGGGTGCTCCATCATTTTGTCCTTATGTCACATCTAATCTCATCTAGAAAACCTTAGAACATCTAATTTCACATCTAAAATCCTCATTATAACATTATGTATTGAAAATCATTTTTTTATACAAAAAAGTCAAATAAATCAACAAATAGTAATTTTAATGTTTGATGTAATTTAAAAAAAACAAAAACAAAAAACAGAAAACAGGTTATAGTTTTTCCTGGGCATTTTCCAGCAATAATGAGTTGTCATTTACGGTAGGTCGCAAATGCCTCGGTTGATATTATACTATAGGAGTACCCTTTAAAGTCTATGTTGTACAATTGATTTTTATTTATCTCTCAAGTTCTGTTCGCTGTTCTTAATAATTTCAATGCTGCCTTGTAGCATTGTTGCGTGGCTGTGCTGACCCGGACACGCTGTTGTGCAGACTAAGATAAACGACAATCTCAACACAAAATATAATAAACATGTATCACGAAAAAGATATTGTACACGACTATATATCTACTCTGGTTTTAAAATGGTGCAAAGCGCTTATTTGTTTATAATACAAACGCTAGGGTCTGACATTCCAGGGTTTCGTGAAAACGCGCAGGTATCGTCGATATAAGTTTTGTAAAGGCCTCTATGTTCGCTTTCTATACTTATATATACGTCGACGGCAGGTCATCTGTTTTAATGACGTTTAAATACGTCCACGGATTACTAGTCTATTCTCATATTTTTTTTTCATTGCCTCATATTTTATTCCAGAATTCTCTCTATGACGTCTTCATTCAATTTTTTTTCTATAGATTTTATTGATTTCTTTATTTCCATACAGAACTTGTTACTTATGAAATTGATTTCTTTTCTCATATCTTTCATACTATTGTTCAGTCAATACAAGGTCCAAAAACCACTCCTTTTTCTTTGTGCTTTTATTAGGACACGTTGTTTAAGGGTCATTTTTTCAATTTGTATATGATTTTCATTTTTATATTCTACTAGACTACCTGTGACCCGTTGGGTCACTGACGGTTCAGGTTAGAAAACATTGAAGTTGATTTCAACATACCATTGAAATGAAAGTTAATTTCATTCGTTCTTGTCATCACTGGTCTGGGTTACTAGTTCATGTTTAACGTTTTACTGATTGTTTACAACATTTAATAGCAATAAAACCTCTGGTATAAACTTGATCTTTAAATCAGATTAACTTAAAAAAAATATTTTTTAATAAGCCAAAAATTATTTTTAAACCATATTCACTTAAAATATTTTTAAATATACCAAATGTTTAAAATCTTATTTGTTTAAAAAAAAGTTGAAATATAAATAATTACTCTACAAAGTACTGGACGAAACAGCAAAGCGGGATCTCTTTGTCTCTATCTTTAACTTAAAAATATTTTAATTAAAAAAAATGTCGGTATGAAGAAAGATAAAATAAAAATGTTTACTGTATAAACAACTTGTATATTTTAATCTTATTCACTTAAAATATTTCTTAAATCAGATTAACTTAAAATATTTGTTAAATATTTAAAATATTGTTTGTTTAAAGAAATCTGAAATATAAATTATTACTCTACTAACAACTGGACGAAACAGCAAAGCGGGATCTCTTTTTGTCTGTCTTTAACTTAAAATTATTTAAATTAAAAATGTTCTGTTTGAAGAAAGTTAAAATAAAAATACTTACTGTATAAACAACTCATAAATCATTATGTGCCGGGGTGGGGGACGCACCACACAAGCACACCCACGCAATCACAGACTTTTAGTATTATATAGATTTACAATTTAATTTTGATTTCCTTCTTTTCCATTTTATTCCTTTTGATATTTCATCCATGATTGCGAATTTTACCCACAAAAATTCAATATCTTTCCCCGTTTTTAATCTCCAAAATGGCGATTTATATTTTTCATGTATTAACTTTTGTTTTCCAAGGTCTTTTTATTGAAATTATGATAATTAAATTGATTAAATTAAAGTCAGTGTTATTTTAGCATTTCTCTAATTGATTTATCAACACTTCTAATAATATTTTCTTTTCATTTCTCCTCATGTCTTCCTTTCGGTCATTTTTTTTCTTTTGGGGGGGCTCGTTTTCATTTGCTTATCTATCCTCTTATATGGCGTTGTATACTGGACAATGTCACCGCGAATGAGGAGAAAACTGGAGGAAATAGAAACATGATTCTACAGAAAGATACTGAAAATTCCATGGATGAAACAAGTAAGCGTAACAAGGAAGTTCTAAAAAAAAAAAAATGACAACAGAAAGAACATTTTTCTTTTTTCTTTTTTAAGCATTTCACCCCAAGCAAGGCGGGAGTGCCACTAACACGCAAATGGTTACAGAGAGTGAAAGTATGAGTAAAGAAGGGAGTTTGAGGAAAGGATAAAGAGAAGGACGGAGATCAAGATCAAGGCATTAGAAGATGTCGATTGACATTACATTTAAATTTTTGAAGATTATAGTTATCAGCGAAGCAAGGAAGAGTTTCAGTGTCGGGAAGGGCAAAAGAAGCTGTTGGAATAGAAGGGGCGGTTACATTTAACTGTTTCGACTTTGAAAGGGTGGGACCGAGATGCCAAACTAGTAGCACGCTTAAATTCATGCAGCAGGGGCACCAGTGAAAATAGCTCGTCAGAGAAGTTACCGTGAAAATATTTATAGAAAAGACAGAGGGAATCCACAGCATGTCTGTGAGAAAGTGACTGGAGTCGAGATGCCAGATCAGGATCTATTACATTGCAGATGTGTCTTTGAATTTTGTCGAGAACCTGGAAACTGCGGGGGGTACCAGATCATATATGGAAACAGTATTTAATGCAAGGACGAATGGTAGATTTTTAGCTGTGAAGGATGGACTCAGACGAGAAAAAAAAAACCTTTTGGCGCGACACAAGGTACCAACTTTCCTTTCGGAAGAAGAAGCTATCGATTCACTGTAATTTTCCCACCTCAGGTCAGTGGAAAACGTGAGACTAAGAAAGCGCAGGGAGACTCTCTCGTGAAGTTGAGCATCAGCCATGCTGATAGGAGGCAGGGAGTTATCTCTATGGTGGGTAAATGATAGCAGTTTCGCTTTGGAGGCATTCAAGTTTACAAACCATTTTCTGCACTAGTCAACAACAGGTTGGAGGTCCTTTTCGAGACCAATGGCCAGGTTAACTTTGTCAGCAATGTCAGATTGAGAACTGATGGCATCAGAAAGATCGTTGGTGAAGGTCATGAACAGTGTAGGACTAAGGATAGAGCCTTGGGGAACACCAGCGTTCGTATGAAAGGAACTAGAGGAGAACCCGTTTAGGATCACATTTCACGGTTTGACAGGAATGATTGGATTAAATCAAATAATCGTCCTGTAATACCGTATCCCTAAAGCTTACGAAGAAGGCCGGCATGCCGAACCCTATCAAATTCCTTAGAGATATCTAGAGTCACAGCTCGAGTTTCGTCGTTATTATCAAGAGCTTGGTATACAAATTCAGTTATATCCGTAAGTACGTCAGCGGTAGGTCCGGGCAAATCGGGAACCATATTGTTTGTCAGAGAGTAGATCATGGGAGGTAAGGTGCTTAACTACTTCGGCATTGATTAAAGCCTCGAAGACTTTGCCGAAGAGTGGTAAGAGACTGATAGGACGGTAGTTAGATGGGTCAGAAGAGTCTGCAGTGTTCTTAAAATCAGGAACATCAGATGAAGACTTCCAAAGGGCTGGAAAGCAAGAGTCATCGAGGCAATCACTTATATTCAAAATCCGGAAAAGCTGAAATTCTTTGAACACATAATGAGGAATGAGTGTTGGAAAACCTTACCGTCACGGGGCATATTGATATCAAGGAGAGGAAGGCGACGAGCCACTTATCTGATGGACTTGTATGAATGAATGGTTGAACGTGGGTGGGAGCCTGATCAAAGGAATAGCAACTACGAAGACTCACAAGGGATAGGAAGTTATGGAGAGCAATTATCACCTATATCCTGAATGGACGCAACGCATAGAAGAACATCCTTTTTTTGTATCTATCTATCTATCTATCTATCTATCTATCTATCTATCTATCTATCTGCCTCTCAAGTGTGATACATTGTAGTTATTGGTGTTTTATCTATCTATCTATCTATCTATCTATCTATCTATCTATCTATCTATCTATCGAAATATGCAATTATCCTACTTTCGTAATCATAAAAATCACAATAATAATAATTGACCATCTTGTATCAGGTTGCACGGTGTTAGCACCCACTGAATATAAAACTCGGCACGATAGAGTGGGACAATATCTGCACTGGAATATCTACAACTTTTACGAAAAGGAAACTGCATGAAACTCGTATGAACATCACCCAGATCCAGTTACAGAGATAGGAGCTGTAACAATTTTATGGAACATTACAATACACATAAAACTATCAATGATAATCGCTCAGGCATCGTTATTAAAGACCACAAAAATAGAATTTGTTTTCTTATTGAAATGGTACTTTCCGCAGACTGTAATGTATCGTTGAGGATCTTTGAAAACTATCAAAATACAAGGATCTTGAAGTGGAAAGCTACAAAATGTGGTACATGAGGACATTAATAATTCTAGTTGTAGTTTGAGTCCTCGGACTTATTGGAAAAGGTTCAGATTGAAGGGATTCCTGGTAACCGATGCCATCAAGAAATACAAAAGAAAGGTACTCACAAGTACGACTCACACATTACGAAGAGCTTTATCTATGTAAAATGTGTCTGATTTTCGTTTTTTTTTTTAATGATCGATGGAAAATGTCATGAAGCCATTTTTGACCTAAGGACTCTGGTTGGGACCCGGAAGGAACTGTGTATAAAACAGAAATCAAAGGAAATAAAATAATAATAATAATAA
The DNA here is from genome assembly GCA_903632075.3 of Acanthosepion pharaonis. Classification (NCBI taxonomy): domain Eukaryota; kingdom Metazoa; phylum Mollusca; class Cephalopoda; order Sepiida; family Sepiidae; genus Acanthosepion; species Acanthosepion pharaonis. Next base: position 428,418 of record CAHIKZ030004617.1, on the reverse strand, counting down.
TAATAATAATAATAATAAACAGTACTACCCGTGAAAATCTTTTGAATTTTTTGATAAATCGTAATTCTTAAGTTAATGATTACGAGACCTACAATTACACATGAAGTTTTCTTTTTCTTTAACTGGTTCAACTTGCGAACAACTTCAGTGATCACTCTCTTGCTTTAGATAGAACTTGGATCTGTGTTGATTCATCTAACTCTGAAATTGGACCTAGCACGTTCATTCCAGAATTCGAGGGTCCTATGGGAAATCAGATTGCCTGTACACGGGTTCAAACCCGTGATTAGTTCACCTTAAGAAGATGAACATGAAACAGCCAAGTAGATAAAAATAGTAGCGTTTCCATTGAATAAAGAGAAAACAAACGAGAAAGCATAGCATGTACTCGAGTAAAGACAATCCTGTACCATCATTTAATCAAGAATACTACACACACACACACACACACACACACACACACACACATATATATATATATATATATATATATATATATATATTCTTTGGATGGCAGTCATTTGATTTCTTCCCAGGACTATTTACAATAGCAGTTTTGTATTTACCAGTTGCCGAGTGGGTATTATCCTTTCTGACTAGGCTATCTTCATTTAGTTTTGAGGTCGGAAAGTTCTCTTTCCCGTTCCAGGGTATCAGCTTTTGAACTACGGGGATTTATAGTTTGTCCGCACGATTTCTTGGATAATGTACAAAATGATAATCAATTATCACGCAACAACCATCACTGCAGCCTGAGACGCTATTTTCTTTATAGCACACATCCTTTGGCCCACAAACTCACACCCTTATCTATCTTATCTAGTTTGTTATTATATTATCTATCTATCTATCTATCTATCTATCTATCTATCTGGCAGGAGTAGCAAAAAATTCTCAGCCCGACCAAATGCCTAGAAT
>CAHIKZ030004617.1:305000-425000 GCA_903632075.3 Acanthosepion pharaonis | reverse complement strand
TGTAAAATAAAAACCGTTATACAGTTCTCTGGATATAGATCTATTACCTGCTGCGTTGAATGTGGATATGATTTGAGTTATTGTCGCTTCTCTGTTCCCACAAAGAATTCTAGCTCGATGCCTCTAGTCAGGATCACAACGGGCGATAATGATTTCCATCAACTATTCACGGTACTCACGTGACATCGTAGATCTCAAATGCCTCCGCAATTCAAAAAATGGAATTTTGCATCTAAATGGTCCCAGCCCGATAATTCACGTCGGTTTGCCATAAGCAGCTTAGCTGGTGTTCACATTGACTCAACAGGACATAACTGATACAGATCTGGACATTTGTTAAAATTGCCTCACCTAACAATACCGTTACATACAGCTTTCTCTTGACTTTTGGCGCATTAGTGTATATGAGGTAGTATTCGAAAGTTCCCGGAGTGTCCATGTTTTTGTGATTGTACCGCTCAACGCAGTAACACACGCATCTGACGCTCATTGGTACCCAGCCTACTGAGTCAGTCTACCAGTAAGCTTTGCACTGTCTATGAGCGTTCAATTATTGCGTTGGAACGGCTTTGCGATGTTTTCCGATGTTTTACGATATTCGTGGCGGCATCAAATTTTGCCTGAAACTTGGTAAATCAGGGACCTTTCCTTAGGCCGAACACAAAATATCCGAGTGTATATGAATAGAGCAATTTGTGCACATAATGATCATCACGTCACAAAGAACCAAAATACAACTATTAACAACAGGGAAATATTAGTAGATATTAGTAAATTAAATATCTGAATGACCGTATCTGCCGTCCATCAGCATGGCTGATGCTAACCTCCAGGAGAGTGATACGTTGTGCCTTCTAAGGCTAACATTTTCCGCTGATATGAAGTGGAAATATTATATTGAATTCTTTGTTAGGTCTGCAGCTAAGAAATTTGGTTCACTATATTACGCGAGACAATCTTTCTCTCCAGAATCTACCTTACAAATTTATAAGTCTACCATTTATCCATGTATTGAATATTTCTGCCATATATAACCTGGTTCTCCTGCTATATATCTAGAGATTCTTGATGAAATCCAAAGAAGAATCTGCAATGTTATTGGTCCTGATCTGGCATCTCGCCTTTAGTCACTTTCTCACCACTGTAGTGTAGCTGCCCTGTCCCTTTTCTATAAATACTTTCCTCTGTGGTACTTAGCCTTTATACTAGATTGGCGGCATGGTATCATCATTTTACAACTGAAATGGTAAGATGTAACCGCAAGTTCTATGCTAAAAGTTTTTTCTATCGCACTTATCGCTTGCGGAACTCTCTCCTGGCATCTAGATTCACAGTCAACTATGATCTTCAAAAATTTAAATGCAATGCCAATCGTTAATTCTTAATTCTTCTTCTTTTATTATTCTCTCTCCTTAATAGCATTTTTTCACACACTCTATAACACCCAGTAACTGTTTGCGTCTTAGTGGCTTTATTGTCTTTCAGTGGTGTTGAGCGGTCTTTGACTGCGCATGCCTTCTGTCGAACTCTCTGCGTTAGCAGAGAGGAACCCGGACGAGGCTTTGCCGAAGGGCAAGGTTTCGTCCGGGGAGGTAGGCAGGGCCTGAACCCGTCTAATCGGCTTCAAAGGCTATTTTTTTGGCCGAGCCTACGGGCTCGGGGATACCCACAATAAAACCGGCCTTGTGCCATATTCGTTTCCCGTGGGTGAAATGATAAATACTCAGTGGCTTTATTGTCTTGCTTGGGGTGAAAAAATAGAATATCTTTCACATTTTTGGTGCTGCCACATTTTATGAAATAGTTCAACACATGAGGTCAATTGTGAGATAACATGGGCAGCATACTTATTGTCATTGGTCTGTAAGTCTTCGTAAGTCTTCAAGATATTAAATGAAATCAATGGCTACCTGTGCACAAATTGTATTTAAGAGAGAAAAGGCATTGCACAGAGACAATCCTATTCTCTGAACTTCTAATACATTTATCTAAAAAGAAGAATTGGTCCACATCTTTCGATGTAAACGATGGTATATCAGAGTTTTCCTTCTCCCAGGGAGTTGTTTTAACAATGACCCGTGGTCTCCCAGTAGACTTACAGAGCATCTGAATACTACTGACCCCGGTATTTTTACATTCACGCGAATCTATAGACGATACACATATGTAAACGTGAGTGTACTAAATGGTCGTTGACCAGGCTGGAATCTTCATTCACCTTTTGGCAGATTTTATTTTTCACCGTGCTGAATGTCTAGCCACCCACATCTTGAGAAAAGTTTGGTGGAGAGACCAGTTTAATCACTGATCACCTGGCATACATACATTCGTCTTCAAAATATGGGTTAAATCTGATAGATTCGGGCCATACAATAATTATCAATGTGTATTTATTTGTATATTTCCTTTATATTTATTATTATATTTCCTATCTCATCGCTAGTGGGAAGTTGGCGGGGGGATGGGTAAATAAACTTCAGTTAGTAAATTTATGAGTCGTTACTTCTCTTAGTCGTTTTAATAATCTATACATTTAAAATATTTATCAGTATTTAGACAAAATTCGATTCCAAGCCAACGGAAATGTTTAATTAATAAGTTCCTTTACTTCTAAGTTTCTTAGCAGATTTCTTAGATTTTAGATAGTAGTTTTATTTCTTCAAGCGTTTCATGTGAGGCATTCAGATACCTTTGTCTATTAAATAACCGTCTTGAAATAGGATTAGTTGTCGCCGTCTTTGTCGTTTTGTTGCTAATCTTTTTCTTCAGAGCGGTATTTTCATTTCGCTGTTATTTTAAACATAAAAAATTCAACATGAAAAGGTATTGAGCAAAAAACGATTTATATAATACCAGGAGTAACTAATGAATTATATAATACCAGGAGTAATCAATGAATCATAGATATCATTGAATGTCTAACAAATATAAAGGGAACGGATTAATTAAACGGTTCATTGGCTTCTATTTTGGTTGTAAATTCTTTACCTCCGATTTATTATATCTCAATACATTGTTTTAAGACTTTTGTTTCATTGCATCGATTAAAACTTTAAAAAAATTGCCGTCATTTTTGACGACACATGTTGTTTATTTATCTTAATCAGAAACTTTGAAAGGGGAATAATGCATTATTTTACTCTAAAAATTTCCGATGAAATGAATAGCAAAACATTAAATTTATAATATTCCTTATTCAATCATGCATATCTTTCAATAAATTTATAATAACGCTAAAGTCTATAAGCAAATCTTTTTTATAGTGATTTTCCAAGCGTAGCTTTTATGTGGCACAAGGTCGAAAGTAAGGGGTACCCAGTGAGGATTGAACTCACTACTCAGTCGTAATTGTTCTAGCGAGACAAGATTGCTAACCAGTACACCATCTCAATCTGCCCCTTATTTTCCAAGCGTAGCTCAGATGTGGCACAAGGCCGAAAGTAGGGGGCACCCAGTGAGAATCGAATTCACTACTCAGTGGTAATTGTTCTAGCGAGACAAGCTTGCTAACCATTACACCGCCTCGAGGTGCCCAGCAAATCTTTTTCATATGCCATGCGTGATAGACGCTTAGGCGATCACGTATCTTTCGATACATGATTGACGAGGCAGATATTTTATAGTTGCCATTCAAGGATATCAGAACACGGTTTGTCCTGCTATTTGCCCATAGCTGGTTAGAAGAAGAGAATTCATACTTTTCCCAAGGGTATTAGCATGTAAGTGAATGTAATGGATTTGACTGGAATTCGAACTCGGCTCACCGATTTTTCAATCCGCTATCCATTACTCTACCGCGGAATTTGATAAACTACAACGTAAAGTCAACACCCTACGTACAAATAACAAATGGAAAGACCAAATCTAATAGAAAATTTATTGGATATAAATCTATCCAATACCGAACTGGATCTCCTCAGCTTTGGTTTTAAAATTCGTTATCGGAATTCATAAATGAAACTTAGTTGATACGATAGTTAAAAATTAGAGACAAAACGATACAGAATTCACCAAAGGAAAAATTACTGTCACTCTAGATACCATCAATGAAAAAAATTTACCACAATGACACTTAAACGCAGTATGAAATCTAGCAAAAAATAAGGAAATCCACATTATCTACTTGGACAAGAGAGGTGGGATTGTTATTATGAAGAGGAATGCCTACAATGATAAAATTAATTTCCCACTCAATGATACTGACACAAATGAAAAAAAATAAATGAACACAAAATATTTACTAAAACACGAAAAAATAATAGAGCGATTAAAAAGTAATTAATGATGAAAACAAATCGTGGTATAAAATAATAGAATATCACTTTAGAATAACCAAATTTTATGTTCTCCTCACAAACTGGTGAAAGCTTAAGTTTAACCCCTTTTCTTGGAACAATCAACCCATCACATGTTAAAAATTCAGGCAACCTAGTTGAAAAATTAAGGGAAAAAAATGTGACTGACAAACTTATTACAATGTAAAGTTAACACCCTACGTACGGATCAATAGAATGTGGAAATACATAAGAAGAGTAGATCCTAATAGAAAATTTATTGGATATAAATCTATCCAATACCGAACTGGAAACCCTCGGTTTTGGTTTAAAATTCGCTACCGGAATTAATAAAGGTGAGTTAGTTTATATGATAGTTAAAAATCAGAGAGAAAACTGACCGCTACTAAAAATAAGAACTAGACTCTCTTTACACCAATGTTTCTGTTAACAATTGTTAAAATCTAAAAAAAAACAAAAAACAAAAAAACAAGAAAACAAACTCTAATTGGAAGCAATAGCTAAAATAATTAAAAAAAAAACAAACTTGCCATCTCACTATCTATCTATCTATCTATCTATCTATCTATCTATCTATCTACCAAGGGGAGGTAATACATAACGAGATTGTCTATCTGACCATAAATATTTAATCCAATCCTCACTGGGTGCCGCCCAAATAATTATATATTAAATAATCTAACAAGTGTTGACATATAAAACGAACGAACGAACGATCTATCTATCTATCTATCTATCTATCTATCTATGTGAGCCTGTGTATGCATGTGTGTACGCTTAATTACAGTCGCACGAACACCCGCCCACAATAAACACACATTATAGTAAAAAAAACAAAAAAAAATGCCATTTATTTTTAGGAGTAATGATTTGGTAGTTCATTTTTTCAACTTTTTGTTTTATTGTTGCATGCTATTGCAGGGTAGCGCATTGTGCGTCAAAGTCACATGGTTGCGAATTGGCTCCAGGGTCGATGGTGCTAAATGTTGCAACTGGTGGATGAATCGCGTTCTCGTGATCGCTTTTATTGGTGGTCACATGCTGGCCGAAGTAAGTGGGGATCGTTTTTCAGTCTCCAAGATAACACATCCATCTATTAATACCATCAACATTGGCCGTAATATAAAGGTCACTTGTGCAGGAAGAATATATTAATAACCGTGTATGAGAGAAAAGAAAGAAAGAAAACTCATGGTGAAAGAATTGAACATTCATACGCTAAAACTATATATATATATATATATATATATATATACTATCTGGGCCTGTATAAATTACATTGGATTTGCTAATCATTTTTTAATGCTGCACGCTGCACTTTTTAATCCATGACCATTCCCAGTTAGTTATAAGAAAAGTGATATAGTCTTTCTTAAAAATACTGAAATCTCTTCAACAGATCGTTAGATCAGGCAACATTCACCTTTATTGTTGTTATCACAACGTTTCGGTCGTTGTACCCTTTGGACTTCATCAGGTGTATATCGGTCTTGGTAATCTTTTTTTTTTTACAAGGCGCGGGGGTCACACGAGGTAGAGGGTTACATTAAAGGGTAGTGTATATGGATAAGAGAGAGAAAGATAACGGTTGACTCTAGACTTGAACAGGTTAAGATTGTAGTGATCGGGGAAAACGTCCTCTTGGGAGTCTGTTCCATAGGGTAGTGGTTTACGGGAAGAAGTTGTTTCAGTGGAACTTCTCGCCGAAGGAATACGGAGGGAATGAAGGTGGTCCTAGCCATGAAGGTCAGTCCTCGTGGAACCTGGAGATGCAGTTCGTCCGAGCACTTTCCGTGGTAGTAGTAATAGGGCAGTGAGAGATTTGCCACATCCCACATGTGAGAGAAAGGTTGGAGTGTGGAAAACACTTCTTCTCCGACAAGGATCCGAAGACGCTTTTGAACTCTATCAAGGCTGGAAAGCAAGGTTTGCGTAGCTCCTGCCCAAATGTGGCAAGAGTATTCCTTTTTCGGCCTGATTTGGCTCTTATAAAGGTGGAAGATAGCATGAGGAGTCGGGTACTTATTGCGTCGGTACAAGGAGCCAATCATTTTATTTGTATCTTTAGAGTTGGATCGTATATAGGAATTCAAGGCACGGGGCATCCTCGAGGGGACATCCGTTTATCATGACTAGCGGTAGCTTGGGATCTGATCGGCGGTGAAAGAATGTAACCAGTTTGGTTTTCGAAGTATTGAATGAAGCCAGGCAGTTCTTTCCCACTGCAAAGTTAGCGTTAGATCGGAAAAGAGGTCCGCTGCCAATCTCTGATCATCAACATTTTTAGAGGTGCGCCCGTATATCGCCGTATCATCGGCATAAATGTTTACAAATGATGTGAGTATATTCTTAGGTAGATCATTTATATAAATCAGAAAGAGGATTGGTCCTAGAAGTGACCCCTTGGAGACTCCTGCGTTGACCGCTAGTGAGTTAGAGGACTGGATGTTAATAACTACATTCAGGAATCTACAGGTTAGGATGGATTTTATAATAGAGTGAACACTTCCACTGATTCCTTAACTGAAGAGTTTGTGTAGCAAACCTTCGTGCTACACCTTATCGAAGGCCTTCGATATATCTAATGCTATGGTATTTGCAGTATGTGTCGTCAAGGACCTCACGAAATCTGTGTATAATGTTAGTTAGGACGTCAGCAGTGGATCGGGCTGATCAAAATCCATACACTTCATCGCACAAGAGGTTGTTCCTATCCAGGTGCTCGACAACTTTCTTGTTGATTAAGGCCTCAAAAAGCTTACTGATCATACTGAGGAGACTAAAGGGTCTATACTGGAAGCGGGGGTCGGTTGTCCGCGACTTTGAAGGCCGAGCATACGCTTGCCACCTTCTAAATGCTTGGGAAAGATTTCACCTTCAAGAAGCGGTTAAATAACTTTGCTACAGTCGGATATAATTCTGGGTTGATATTCCACCGGGATTTTGTCTGGGCCAGTGGTTTTTTGGAGGTTCAGGCTTTTGATAAGTCTAGAGACTTCTTTTATTGAAATGGGTTTATTAATGAGATTGTGCTCAGTGAGGCTGAGTTTGAGACAAAGATCGAGGCGAAGAACTTCGACTTGTCCGTCGCGGAGGATATGACCTCGAGGACGTTTATAATTATAGGCACGGCCGCTTTGCCCCTGTTCATAATTTGTTTAGTAATCTTCCAGAATTCGCGAGATACAATTTCAACCTTGACTATTCATTTTTCAGTACTCTCTTACAACGACTGCAGGCGGTTCTGTAAGGGCCAGACTACACCAGACTACACCGCTCCTTGCAATGGATTTTGAAGTAGTGGTTCCTGGGAGCTATGGCTGCAGCACATTCAGAGGTGAACCAGGGCTGACTATTTATTGCTGGAATTGTTTTTGGGGTATAACAGTTTCCGTTCCAGAAAGGATTCATTCAGAGATTAGGGTAGCCGTTTTGCGGGCAGCATGTTTGAAGAAGCTTGGGAGAGAGGCTTCTGTCCCACTCTACCTTCACACAGCCGAAAACCGTTCTATGGAAAAATAAATCAGGGGATGTTTTTGGTTTGGAATCAATCTGGACACTGATTAGGGAATGAGCTGACATGTCAATTGGGGCTAAAACTTTTGCTGAGCATTTGTCAAGGCAGGATGTTAGAAAAGGATCGAGGAGGAGGTTCGCCCGCTGTCCCGTAGCATCCAGGGATCGGTGGGTTTTTCAATGATCTGGGTTAGTTCATAAGCGATGGAGAAGTCTCTACAATATCTAACTTTCTCATCGATTTTGTTAGAGTGGACTAACCACTCCTTGTAACTAACATTGAAGTCACCGTATATGTATAAGTTGGCTGGCGGATATTCAGTGAGGATATTGTCAATCCTCTTTGATACTCGATCGAAGATTTCCGATCCTTCATCCTGAGGAAGATACAAGGCAAAGACAAATGTGGTACTTTGGATAAGTTTCACGCGGAAACAGATATACGTGAGATTAGGTTCCTCGTTTTTGTGTCCCTGTCACAGGGAAATTCGTTCTTGATGTAGGCACCGAGTCCGTAACCGTAGTGATTTAGATGGTCTTATTTTGTTATAATTGGTTAGTAACCCGGGATTGTGAGCTTCTGCAATGGGATTGAGGCATTGATACCCGTTTCAGATAGGGACAGGTCAGGTTTAGACTGGAAAGTTGGAACGTAAACCCCTTACATTGGTGTAAGAGATGGTATATCTGAGGTCTATTTTTAGGTTAGGTTTGCTATTTTTGTTCGTTTTCAATTTGATTGCTTTTATATTTGTTTTGCTTGGTTTGGTGGATGATTACTAGGCAGTGAAACAAACACCCATTGGCGATGCACGCATAAATAACCTGGGTTGACTCACCTGTAGGTACTGCCGTAGCAGTACCCATGATCATGGCATCAAGATGTCTCACCGGAGACTACTGCACATTCTAGAAACCATTCACAAGATCGCAGTACAATATACCCGATATTATAGACCTGCTGATAGGATAGCCTCCTTTGAAGTTACTCGAAGGTTCGTATCCCTGACTATCAGGTGGATAACGCCAAAAACCCCAAATCGTTTACTTCGATCACCCTTAATGAGGGAGCAAGAAAGATTCAGGCGTGACACTTCGAGTGTCTGTGTCTCGTCCGCCTAGAGCTCTGGACAAAAGCTCCTCCTTGGGTCAGAAACATCGTACCAGCCAGAGACCTAGGGTACAAATGCAACCTCGCTCATGTACATGAGGACTAAAAGATCGTTTAGGAGAAGTGGATGACGAGGTTTTCTTGATGGTGCATGTGCATCCCCTACTTCCATTTACAGAGCATAGTGAAATGAACCCTTTATTTAATCTATGGGGTAAACTTTTCTTGTTCCCCTGACCATGTCTAGAGACAGCTCGTCTAGTTCTTATTTTTGGTATTGGTCAGTTATTGCTCGCACGTTTTCACTGAATCCAAGTACAGGGATGGAACTCACTATGTTACCCAGATCGATATACACATGACGAAGCCTGGGGAGCTCAACGGCTGGAATGTTGTGATAACAACAACAAAGACGAGAACAATAGTCCGAATGTAAATAATAACGACTCATCCAAGACATAAAAATGATTTAAACCTTCATTAAAAACAAGTCAGATGTTCCCCTCCGATCCCTCTCTGTGTCACACTCCCTTTTTGTCTCTCTACGCCACCCTCTCTCTACTTTCGTTTTATGATCTATGTCTCTTTTTCTTTCTGTTTCCCCTTCTGAATTAATATATAAATTAGTTGTTGGTTGGTTCTTCTTAGTCAAAATTTCCTTAGTCTCGATTTCGAGGTAAAGACTTCTCTAATTCCTTCTCCTTGGAGATCTTTTTCCCATACAGTATCTGCCAACTGCAGCAATGAATTAGAATCAGTAGGTTCACTCTAACACTTGTGGTAATAAGCGCTTGGCATTTTTTGCATTTAACGCAAATGATAATAGTAGTTTAAAAAATGGTAATCTGGCATATTTTGTCTATTTTATATATGCATTTTATGATTGTTTTAATCGGTGTATAAGTAGCCGTATATAAAGATCAAATTTATAAAGAAACTGTTACACATTCATAATGATATGTCAGTGTAATTTCGACTACTGCGAATCATTATCAGGAACGTTAATGTACAATATACAAAAAATGACAAAGTTTTATATTTTTTCCTGAGACAAGCATATAAATACGTGTTTTTTAAAATTAATTTTGTTGTGAATTCAAATTTCTGAACAGTTTTGCTCCCTTACCTCTATCTTTTTTGCTTTCACATATCACATTTTGATGATAGTGTATATAAATAAGTGTTTTATTTTATAAAGAGTGTTTCATTAAGACGGATCAAAGTCAGCAGTAAATAAATCAGTGTTATTGGTGAAAATGTATTTATTTCTCTATTGGATTATGCTATTTAAGTGATGGCAATTATGTGTAAAAAATAATATCACCCAAATTTCCGTCAAATTGGAAAGAAAAAGAAAAAATCATTAGACGCTTAAACTTAATTTACATTTAAAATCTGTCTAAGTAATTGGAACATCCATTATATTACAGAGGCATATTACAGAAAAAGACAACATAAATAGAGAGCATTGACGTAACTGAATTACTTGTATAATACCATACATATATAGTAGACAGTCAGAAGTGAGGTTTTTGAACAATCAAATGTACTTTGCCCCAGCTATGTCTCACAGGAATATCCAGCAGAAGTATCCCATCATACTTGACTTCCACTTGCCTTGGTAGCTTCTTTCCATCTTAGTAATATATTGGTGGAACCTTCTCTCCATGCTCATCACTCACTGCTCTGAAGTTCAAAGGGAAGAAGTTATGGTGAGAGTAGAGAAATTGAATTTTGAGTGACATTCGCCATTCCATTTTGAGTGATACTCGGGATTTCATATCCTTACCAGTCTGTAACAACTTTTCGATACGCTCTTGGTAATCTTTTACCTGTGGGTTACCAAAGAAACCACGGTAGACTGACTTAAATTCTACCCGGTTGCTTTAAGTTACAAAGCTCGTCAAATACTTTATCCTTCAGCACTTCTCGAATTTGAGCTCCGAGGAAGATGCCTTCCTTGAGTTTTTGCAGGACTGAGAGCCTAGAATAGAGTGCACTGGTGTTGGAAGACAGCATCATTTTTGTCCTGGGCCTTCGCGAAATTCTTCATTTAACCAAGCTTGATATGAAGAGAAAGGAGGAGCACCTTGTTCATGCCCATCAGATGATTTTATTCGGTACTGTTTTCACCAGGGACAAAAGTGCTCCTAGATCCTGTTATGGTAATTTACCCACGCACGTATGGATTCTCCCAGCTATAAATATGAGCAGGTACTGCCGTTTGGAGAGGAAAGTTTCTAACAGTCATTCTGACAGTCGGGCCGAACATTCTTGCTGTAACACTCTAGTTTGTATTACTGTTTCTGTTAATATATTTGTTTAACTCAATTCCTCTCTTTGTATCTTTATTTCTGACTCTAACAAGGCCACAACAGATCCCCAAGTCCTTCTGCTTGTAAGTGCTTGAACACAGCTTGAATGTCTCAGAATCAGTGAAAGCAACAGTACTTTGTGAATCCCGCTTGCATACCCATAAAACGTCCAATGAATTACATTGAGGTCCTCCATATTGTCATCAATGACTTGTAACTATATGTAAGAGGTGTAACTTATACATTTGATTAATTTTTTAATATTAAATTTCATCTAATACAAGACCCGAGAATCACCCAAGGTAGAGCGTAAGAGTGTATATGGTAGTGCTAATTGAGGTGCGCAATATGAATGGAATAGAAAGAAGAAAGCGGAGAAAATTATACGGATAAGGAGGAAAGATGAGAATTAACTTTTGAAAGATGAGGATTAACTCTTGAAAGATAAGGATTAACTCTTGAAAGATGAGGATTAAATCTTGAAAGGTTCAATGAAGTCAATACGCAAGATTCTATTTCACAAAGTGGTAAATATCAGGAAGAACTGTCTGCTTGGAAATTTCTTCTTACATTTGACACATAAAGAGTTACATAAAAGGAGTTACACAGTTTCTCTTTTAAGTGATTTATTTTAAAGATAAAAATTCAACCCTTTTTTAAGCAGGAACGCTAAGTTGTTCAGGATATAAGACACATGTTGTTGTAGAGAAATGGCGAAACCATGAATAGTTTATTCGATATCACAGCTTTAGGTAATATTTGAGCAGATACAAGGACAACCAGCCAACCAACCAGATAGCTAGCCAGCTAGCCAGCTTGATATATAACTAATTTTTAGTTCTTTAAGAGGTGTTTGGGATGGAAAGCAATAATTGCTAGATCATATTGAATTACATTAATCAAAATATGAATGAAGAATAAAAGATATATATATATATATATATATATATTAAGAAATGGACAAGGTCCGACAATTTATTTATTAAAGACATTTTTATGTTTAACGTTGTTTTTTATAGATACAATGTATCTATAAAAAACAACGTTAAACATAAAAATGTCTTTAATAAATATATATATATATATGTGCTAATCTGATCAAAAGAGTAAACTTCACTACGACGAAAATGTCTGGAGATTGCCTTCATCGAAAGATCATCTACAGTAAATTTGCGCCTGGGCTTTTACAACATTTCACCATACCTGACAGAACTTCTATTATCACAGTGTGAAATATCTACTAACAAAAGTGATGAAAAGGAAAAAAAAAACAACAAAAAAACATCTAAATGAAATCGGCTAGATAAAAAAAAAAATAATAGAAAATTAAAAACTTTACATTCTCAGCATCTTTCGCTTCGTGCGCACGTGTAGTCGTACCAACATAATAAAAATTTAGTTCGATGAAGTCTAAAAGAACGAAACGCGTTACAAGAAAAAATTTTCTACTTTGTCACACATTTTCCCCAATATTGTTCCTGATATATAAAATCATAATATCGTTATCTCATATCTATATATATATATATATAAATATATATATATACCAAAGTATATAATTGGTATACACGGAATGAATTCCAATAACCAACAATTACTATTCTTAAAAGAGTGCTCAATACAAAGTAGAGCAGATATAATTATTTTTATAAAAAAATTTATAACATAAGTATGTTATAAAATCACTACAAAAATAGCCATTTTGTTTCAACACACTCTGTGTCTTATCAAGTGATGATGTTGAAAAGAAAATAAATGGTTTTAAAAGTTTCAGATTAATTAACGATCCTACACTAGGGGAAACATTGTTACAAAAGCTAGAATAACCAATCAAAAAACGAAGTATAAAAGATTCAAAAGCTTGACAACGAAATCCTGCTCTAATAGCTATTCAGATCTTTAAATACGTGTAATATTAAAATTAATTTATACTAACTAATAATTATAAATTTACATGATAAAATTTAATATTAAAATTAAAACTGGCAATTTTAAAATCCAAATTTAATCACTATTAAGTTTAAAAACTACAAAATTATTGAGAAAAGAAAAATATATATATTTATTCAATTCATTTTTTCATTGAAATTACGTTCGACAAGACAAGACGCTATAATACATCCGGTCATTTGATAATACATGTATATATATTTTCTCTTTTTCCCTTTCTTTTCCGTTTTTATTTTAAAGTTTGTGAATATGGTCTTAAACTCACGCGTGACACAACAAAACACAATCAGATTATAATACATAAGCATCCAGACATAATTAGATACACACACACACACACACACACACACACACACACACATACATACATTTTGGATTCAGATAGTGTAGGATTATATAGAGATGATGGATGTGTGTGTGTGTGTGTGTGTGTGTGTGTGTGTGTGTGTGTGTGTGTGTGTGTCTAATTATGTCTGGATGCTTATGTATTATAATCTGATTGTGTTTTTTTATTGTGTCACGCGTGAGTTTAAGACCATATTCACAAACTTTAAAATAAAAACGGAAAAGAAAGGAAAAGAGAAAATATATATACATGTATTATCAAATGACCGGATGTATTATAGCGTCTTGTCTTGTCGAACGTAATTTCAATGAAAAATGAATTGAATAAACATATATATTTTTTTCTTTTCTCAATAATTTTGTAGTTTTTAAACTTAATAGTGATTAAATTTGATTTTAAAAATTGCCAGTTTTTAATTTTAATATTAAATTTTATCATGTAAATTTATAATTATTAGTTAGTATAAATTAATTTTAATATTACACGTATTTAAAGATCTGAATAGCTATTAGAGCAGGATTTCGTTGTCAAGCTTTTGAATCTTTCTATACTTCGTTTTTGATTGGTTATTCTAGCTTTTGTAACAATGTTTCCCCTAGTGTAGGATCGTTAATTAATCTGAAACTTTTAAAACCATTTATTTTCTTTTCAACATCATCACTTGATAAGACACAGAGTGTGTTGAAACAAAATGGCTATTTTTGTAGTGATTTTATAACATACTTATGTTATAAATTTTTTTATAAAAATAATTATATATATATATATATATATATATATATATATGTGTGTGTGTGTGTGTGCTTGTGTGTGTGTGTGTATGTGGGTGCGTAATCTGATTGCGATCTTTACACACACACACACACACATATATATATATGTATATAAATGCAGATCGCAATCAAAGCTTACGTTACACACTCAGAAACACATAGACAAACAAAGACACACCACACACACACACACACACACACATATATATATATACATATATATGTATATATGCATATATATACATATATGTGTGTGTGTGTGTAAGATCGCAATCAGATTACGCATCCCACAAGCACACACACACACACACACACATATATATATATATATGTGTGTGTGTGTGTGTGTGTGTGTGTGTGTGTGTGTGTGTGTGTGTGTAGATCCCAGTCAGATTACGTACTAATATTTACCAATAGGAAAAATTGCTGATTAAATCCCGAGGCTACTGTGACTAAATTTAGCGAGGGAGAAACATTTTAATTCTATCTATAACTTATGAATATTGTAGATATTTATCTAATTACTTAAAAGAGCTTTGAAGTCTGTCCGCTTGAAGAATAAAGTATAAAAAAATTAATAAATGAATGCCGAACGATAACATTTGAGTTACTATCCGATGTAAAATACTATTTAATATGGCAAGTAAAAAAAGAGCCAGTCGATTATTGCTGTGATACTAATTGTTTTACTTGACAAATATCTCTCATAGGCGAGAAGAACAGAGAAAAAGAATGCATAATCTACCTAGGGAGCTCTATGGCGGAGTAAGGTTTAGGAGAGATAACAAAAGAGACAAAATTTATTAAGAGCTACAAAGGACAGGAAACTGTGGAGGACAATGATCGCCTACGTCCTGAAGGGACACAGCACACAGAAAAAGAAGTAAGAATAGATACACGCGACAGTCTGTTAATGTAGCTTAGGCTAAATGTATGGGGCACCTAGTGAGGATCACTACTCAGTAGTAATTGATCTATTGAGACAAGCTTACTAATCATTTCATCATGTTGGAGTGTTCCTATGAATGTATATTTAGTTATAAATCGAAACTCCAACTATAAGAAAAATAAAGTAAATATTTGAAATTGTGCTATTGTACGAGTATTTTAATCTGGAACAGTTTTTTAAGGCAATTTGCGTGAGTAATCTGGAATTTTACGTACTATTTTTCCCTTTGCGTGAATAAAAGAAAGAATTGAATGATTTCTTACATTTCTTCTTTGTTATTAACTTGGCTTAACTCTGTTTAAAGAGAACTGCTTATTTTGTCATAGTATTCTACATTTTTGCCTGCCCAGTTGTCAATAATAATTGCTTCTTAGACACTAAGAGAATAAATGATTTTTGTTTATAGTTTTGCATAGGCTGCTGCTGATTGCTGTTGACCAGTGAAGATCGAATGTCATCGGTAATTCGGAGCACTGGTTCGAGCCACTGCTAAGATATATTATGAAAGAAATAAAAACGGAAGATTCATCGGGTTAGATCTAAACTAGTTTATATGGTTCCTGGTAGAAAAATCAACCCGTCCCTCTTAAATTTTTATAGTGACAGTTTGCTCTTCTAAAACTTGGAATGGGGTCAAATTCTCCCGGCAATAGGTCACTCGGGATTTTGGTAGCAGCTCGTTCATTCTTCGCCGTTCGCCTCGTCTCTCTAAGTGCTTGTGTCACCAACGCGATCTGCTTATATTGAGTTCCATTCAAGACGTGGAGTCGATTGGTCTGGTAATTCCCCAACTTTCGGATTTAGTTGCAGGCATTGTCCCGTTTTTATACCTCATGCTTTCTCCTATTTATGACTTGCACGATTACTTCCAAATGGACGGTGGTAAATTTTCCCCTTGTCTCCTCCTCTATCGGTATTCCATATGAGACCGTCTCCACGGGGAGGTTTTGACTGCCTTTTTGACAATTCTTATTTTTAAACCGACTGGGCGAAGGGGTGGTCTTATTTTAATCATTTATATTCGATAACAAATATTATTTCCTAGTCTTTGGTCTGGTTTGTTCTAGTGCACCCTAACCAGTCATCTCGCTCCACAACTGTGCAGACAAACCTCACAAGTTCGTTTCTCATTTCCGTTTCCTTTTCAGGTCACTGATTATGTCTCGTCTCCTGAGTTGGTTATGTTTCCACAATTATATTTCAGATGGGCCTTTAGTCTGCTAATCGTAACTTATGTTGACGGCCATAACTCAACTTTTCTCAGTTCCGTTCTTAATTCACACGGTTAGCGAGTACCCCGGAGTATACCTTAGCGATTTCCTCCTGCAAGGTGGACTCTCGATATTCTTCCCCCCTCTCATATTCCGAGATCACATTTTTACATTAACCCCTTCAATTCCACCAGTGTTACATAATTTCACACACACACACACACACACACACACACACACACACACACACACACACACACACACACACACACACACACACACACATAAATAATCGACTCTCCCGTCGCGTTCGACGTATGAGGGTCAGGCCGAAGTCCCCAGGAAACCGACATCCCGACACCGGCACATGAGATTTGATTATAGTGGTGAAGGCCTCGTGCAGGACCAGCCACACTTTTTGGAGGGACGAATACAGATAACCTGGTGCACCGAATGCATGCCACAAGGTTCCCAAACGACCCTCCGCAGGTTTTGAATTCAGAGTTGTCCTTCTCCTAGACCAGTTGCCATCCAAGGCTATAGAACCCTGTCTGTCCTGCTATTTTACCCATAGCTGGAGGGAGATGAAGAGGATACATACCTTTCCCAAGGGTATTAGCACGTAAGTGAAATGTAATGGATTCGACTAAAGAAATATAATGTAGTGGTTCCAACGAGAGAAAAGTATGTATATTAAAAAGAAGAGAAGAGAGGTGCCGCAAACGTTTTTGGTTGTAATGTGGATTTATTTAGAAAAAAATATTATGCTTTGTTTTACATAATTTTACGACACGTGAGAACAACATGCCTGGCCGCATGCACAATTCCGTAAAATACTTGTTGAAAACACAATTATACTTAAACATGAAAACAATAAACAAAAACTAAAAATTCTTGAAGCTCTACTCAGACTGAAGAAATGAAGGACGGAGGAAAGCAGCGATGAGCTTGAGTAAATGAATGGCAGAACAGGGAGACCCGGGTTCGAATCTCACCATAGTCGATTTGTCAGGAAGGAGACTTCCTGATGTTATCGGTCTGGAAGGGGGACGGTATCAGGAAAGTGCCTGAAAACAATAGCACGTTTTGACCCAAGCTTGTGAGTGAAATTGGATAGACGAAGCCATGGCAAAGAAAGACAGAAACACAATTTCCAGCGTAGATTCATACAGATCGGAAATATATAACGCGTCGAAAAACTGAAAGAGATAGCTTCATTTTTTAAAAAAAAATCGCTTATTCTTTTATAGACAAATTTATTTATTTTTTGCAATGAAACACTTGGGTCCGTCGATATCTGTGCTAGCACGAAGTCACAAGTCATCGTGACCGAGGGTTTCAGTGTGCTGGTGTTGTTCAGCTTGTTGATTATTCTAGATAACACGCTCTCTCCCAGAAACTGTAACTAAGGTCTGCTCAGCATAGTTGCAGTATAAACCATAGGTGGGCTCTGTGGATGTTGAACAAAGACAAATGTGCCTGAGCGAGACCCTAGTAGACGAGTATCCTTGAATACTAGTGGCCAGCTATATTATATATATATATATATATATATATATATATATATATATATATATATATATATATATATATATATACACACACACATATATATATGTATGTATGTATGTATGTATGTATATATAAAATGAAATGTTTTAGAAGCACGAATATATAATACGTATGCGTACATGAAAATGTATTGAAATTTCCATATTTACCCCTAGAAACGCAGCCTACTTACCCATTTATCTACCTGTGTACCTGGATGCTTACCAACATACTTACCTGTCTTTACTTCACCAATGTTATCTACCTAATCGTATGGTAGATATATATGTATAAAAACTGAATAAGATTCATATGTAACAGACAAACTTGCATACCTAAGTAAAATCTGAAGCAATGGCAAAGAAAGACAGAAACACAATTTCCAGCGTAGATTCTTACAGATCGGAAATATATAATGCGTAGAAAAACTGAAAGAGATGGCTTCATTTTTTTAAAATTTCGCTTATTCTTTTATAGACATATGCATTTTTTTGCAAGTACGTCTAATAATATGGATTTATAGGCTTACAAAATCGTAAATCTCTACCTAGCAAAACTCGTGCACACACAAATATATGCGAATAGACTCATACATCTGTATATTCAAGGAATGCACACATCTATCTATCTATCTATCTATCTATCTATGTTCATATATATTGGTCTACCTATCTTTCTCAATCTGTATATATCTTTCTGTTTTAATCTCTCAGTTCATTCTGTGTCACCCTGTTCATGAAAATATCTATCTATCTATCTATCTATCTATCTATCTATCTATCTATCTATCTATCTATCTATCTCGTTTATAGTGTGTGACTTTATTTCTATTTCCTATATCTACACCTATGTGTAGATATAGGAAATAGAGTATTTATTGAGGACGAGAGTGTGGACATAGGAATCAGCATTGCATGTTGACTGTTAGTTTCATGCCTAACTACGATTTTCAATCCAAGCACTAAGACGTGAAACTGACAGTTATCATGCACTGTTGATCCTAATGTCCACACTGTTACACACACGCACACCTCCATCCCTAAGGCTCTTTCAACGGTAGGCTTTCTAATGTTAGGTCAAGATCTACCAATTCTTTGGCTCTCTTCGACTTCCTGATGGTTTCATTACTCCGATCATTTGTAAACGTCTGTTCCGATGACGATATACCGGCGCATCACTAAAAGTCTTGACGATCAACGGTTGAAAGCTAATCTCTCTTCTGATCTAATGCTAACTTTTCAGTTGGGAAATACTAGTTGGTTAAATTCACTGCCTCCAGAACCAAACTGATTACATTCCATCACCGCCGATCAGACTCCGAACTACCGCCAGTCACGATGAACGGATATTTCCTCGGGAAGGCATCATACCTTGATGCGGATATTGAGCTTCAAACTCACATCCGACCTCAAATAGAATTCCTATATACGATCCATCGCTAAAGATGCAGGTAAAATGATGGGTTCCCTATAAAGTAAGTACCTGAATTCTCACGCTATCCTCTACCTTTATAAGAGCCAGATCAGGCCGAAAATGGAGTACTGTTGCCATATTTAGGCGGGAGCTGTCTAGGACCTCACTTTTCAGTCTTGATAGAGTTCAAAAGAGTCTCTAAGTCCTTGCCAGAGAAGAATTATTTTCCATACTCCTACCTCTCTCTCTCACATGCGGGATGTGGCGAGTCTTCTCACTGCTACTCTACTAACATGGAAAGCCCTCGGATGGATTCCATCTCTTGGTTTTACCAGGTCTGAACCTCACGGCTAGGACCCGCCATACCAATTAAATAGTAACAATCCACCCTCATTCCCTCCGTATTCCATCGGCGAGAAGTAAGTTCCACTCAAACAGCTTATTACCGCGAAGCACTTCCCTATTGAACAGACTCCAAGAGGATGTTACCCGATCACTACAATCTTGAACTGTTCAAGTCTCGAGACAATCGTTATCTTCCTCTCCTATCCATATAAACTAACCTCAAACGTAACTTTCTACCTCAAGTGTCCCCGGGCCTTGTAAAGGGTGAACCTTATTGTAAAAAGCAAGCAAACAAAAAACACCCACGTGTGTGTGTGTGTGTGTGTGTGTGTGTGTGCGCATGCGCATGGCCGTACGTATGTTTCTGTAAAGAGACGCTTTCGGCCTGGACCCTTTCACAAAGTCTGATCAAATGCTAAATATACTTGAAAATCTTCGGTTCATTCTATCGCTCTATAAAGTACCGGACTTACCATGCTCAATCTTTACAAAAGTCAGATTAGACCAAAAATGAAGTCCTGCTGCCATATTTGGGCTGGAGCTGCTCAATCTTCCATTTACTGTTTGATAGAGTCCAAACTCATTTACGCGGTCTTCTGAGGGAATATTTATTCTCCACTACGCACCCACTTCCTCCCCAAGACGCAACCTCGCAAGCCTATCGCTACTTCTATGGCAAAAGTTCAGAGGGGCTCCATTCTTGACTTCCACCAGTTCAGAAAGGTCCCGCAATTGAACCATTTCTACTATCACTTTTTAGAACACACTCTCGCGGGGAAATTTTTCCATGAACACAAAAATCTTAACCTCTTCTAGACAAAGTCGTTATATCCTTCTCACATCTTATCTTCATAATCTTCACTTCCTACAACACCCTCTTTTATTCATAACTCATTTACCATTACATTTTTAAAAGTAACCCTCTACCTTAAGTGGCTCTCGAACAATGTACTGGGTGAACTTTAGTATAAAATTTGCATTTATTAATAAGGTATATAAATATAAATACATATGTCAGTTTAAGGTTGTTAATTTTAAACATGGCCGCCATCATTACGCAGAGAAAGGATGATAGGATTCTGGGAGAAAATATTTAAATTTTTAATCCAATTAGATAGGAAATTCACGTGGAGTGCTTCTTTATTGTAATGAGTTCTAAGTCTTCTTTCGACAACGATGGTAGACTTTAGTTAAATAACACAAAAAATGTTGTTTACTTTCTCTTCTAAGGAAGCCATTAACAGCAATTCTACCAAAAGAAAAAAAGAAGGCATTTTGAAGATTCAAAAAATTGAAAACGAATAATAGGGAAAACAAATAATAAATTAAAAGACAATAAAAAAAACTAGATTACATCAAGCTTTCTTATTTTTTTGACAGATTATTTCTGTCATGTATAGTTACAAATGTTCAAGTATTTTAAATTGCACACGAACATTATGGACACCCTGTGTATATATATATATATATATATATATATATATATATGTCATATGCAGATAACCCTGACGAGTGGACGGTGTAATTCCAGGTGGGTGGGTGGGGGTTCGTCTACGAAACTATGGAGTCGAGATTCTGAAGCTAGCGTCAATCAGCTAAGTGACAAGTATTTTACTATTAATTCTCCTTCTCTCTCTTTTTTCTCCCCGCCCCTCTCTCTCTCTGTATATATATATATATATATATATATATATATATATATATATATATATATATATAATTTTAAATATGTGCGTAGTTTCTTAGTCGCTTTCCTTTTCTTTAATAATAAAAGGGATAAAAACAAAAGCATATGAACACCTAAATGAAATCTGCTAGGCTATATGCCCAGACATGTCTTAACAAAAAAAAAAAAAAAAAAAAAAAAAAAATTAAAGATTTAAAATTTTAGCGTTCCAACATCTTCAGCAGTATCTATCGGAGCATAATAATAACCGAGTTTCTATATCTTCCGCTCCCTACACATACATAATTCCTTGGTACATTTGCCTTGATAAAGTACTTCAGAGGACGAAACGCGTCTGATAAGATAAGTTTCCTTTTGTCATTTTATATTGTGCTTTTACAGATATATTCTATCTGATTTTTTTTACATATAAAGCATTGCTTTAGGGCTAAGAAATCCTTCTAAAGGGCGAAAACATGTTACACAAATTTTATCTACTTTGTTGCTTAATATACATACATACACACACACACACACACACACACACACACACACACACATATATATATATATATATATATATATATATATATATATATATATATATATATATATATATATTCACCTTCATTCTGTCATGCGCCAAAGGCTTGGGGTAAATTCTCCGACTGACACCAATTCAGCCGGTTTCCATCCTAGCTAGAGGCAACCGGACGTTTAGCCACATTAATGAACTATGGTACAACGAGACAGTCTGTCTGTGGATGAATATATATATATATATATATATATATATATATATATATATATATATATATATATATATAAGAAAGAAATATTAAAATAAACCCTCTCTAAACTCGACCATGTCTCTAACAACACTCCTCGCTACCCTCTCTGTTAAATTGCATAAACTTAATACTACCCGTCAAAAGTGTAAATTTTCATTTCATTTTGGAAATGATGTCTGATGATCCAGGGTACTTTAAAAGATCTCTGATGAAATAAACTATTACAATGGAGTCTTAAAGGGTGTTTTATGAGGTGTTGAGAGATTTATCGATTACTTAATATTTGCCATTTTCAAGTAAAGGATCCACAACGGTATAAATTACTTGACCAATACCCTGTGAACACTCTTTTCATATATTTTTTCTAACTAGCCACTAATCTTAAAATTATAGGAAATTATAGATGTACAGCGTGGGCACCAGATCATATATAGCAACAATATTCAATGCAAGGACAAATGGTAGATTTGTAGATTAGAAGGATGGATTAAGACTAGAAAATAACCTTCCTTGTGGTAGATGAAGTTATTGATTTCAGGTCAGGTAGATGAAGTTATTGATTTCAGATCAGTGGAAAACGTGAGACCAAGAGGGCTCAGAGAGATGCTCTCGTGGACTTGAGCATCAACCATTCTCATAGGAGGCAGGAATGTTTCTCTATCGTGGGTAAATTGTTTTGGAGGCATTAAAGTTTACAAGACATCTCCTGTTCCAGTCAACCACAGATTGGAGGTCCTTTTCGAAACCAACGGCCAGGTTAACTTTGACTGCAATGTCGGATTTACTATTGAGACAGGAGTAAATGGTAGTGTCGTCTGCGTAGATGCCTACTTGGGAACTGATGACATCGTTGATGAGTATCAGAAGCAGTGTAGGACCAAGGATAGAGCCTTGCAGAACACCAGCGTTCGTATGAAAGGAACTGGGAAAGAACCCGTTTAGGACCCGTTTTAGGATGACTTTATTTCATGGTTTGACAGGAATGATTGGATAAAATTAAATAATCACCCTGTAATACCGTATCCCTAAAGCTTACGAAGAAGTCCGGCATGCCGAACTCTGTCAAACGCCTTAGAGATATCTAGAGTCACAGCTCGAGCTTAGCCTTTATTATGAAGAGCTTGGTATACAAATTCAGTTATGGCCGTAAGCACGTCAGCGGTAGACCGGCAAATCGGAAATCATATTTTTTGTCAGAGAGCAGATCATGTGATGTAAAGTTCTTAATCATTTTGGTATTGATTAAAGCCTCGAAGACTTTGCCGAAGAGTGGTTGGAGATTGAGAGGACGCTAGTTAGATGGATCAGAAGGGTCGCTAGAGTTCTTAAAAACAGGAACAACAGATGAGGAATAGCAACAGGCTGGGAAGCTAGTCAGCGAAGCAATAGTTATATAGTGTGGAGAGAACTGGTGCCAGCTCAGGAGCCCATTTATTTAGGACTGCAGCTGGTATCCCGTCACCACCACTTGCTTTTTGAGAGTCTAATTTAGAGATGATGTTCAATACCATCGACGGGGTTATGTTCATATCATTCAGTAGAGCCTCAGTTCTAGGAGGGAAATCAGGTGTGAGTACTCTGGATGAGTCAAGTGTTGAGAATTTCCGACCAAAGCATTAAGCCTTATCAACTAAGTTAGGACTTTGAATTGATTGAATAGAGAAGGAGTTATGGATTTGTTGTTGTTCTGCATACTCTTACAGAGCCGCCAATAATCTTTAGAACCAAACTTGGGAGATGCAATACGTTGTTTCATTCTGTCGGTAACTGCCGGTCCTGTTCAACAAAAGAATATTTGGCGATTTGAATTCTGCACTTATAATTAATATAAATATTGAGCTCCACACAAAAATGAATTTTTCGAAATTTCATAAAATCAAACAGGCTGTTAACAGGCGTAAAAATATTTTTACTAAGAATTTCTAAAAAAAAGAAAATCTCTAAAATAACATAATTCATTTGTAAGTAAGTCTCATTAAATAAGTTTCTTTAAAATCCAACAATTACCAGGTTTTTGAAGAATTTTGAAATGATTATGTTTTTTTTTCAGCAAAAAGAGGCTCGCATTTGCCATGACAATTTATGGTCATCCTTTGACGCAAGAAAAAACAAAGATTTTAACAAAATTTTGAAAGTTCTAAAAAGGGTAATAAATATAATTTAATAACAAAAAATCCTTTGGTCTTTCCTCTTAATAATAACAAAAATTTTGACAATCAAAATTCGTTTTTATTAAATTTGGGGCATGTTTTCATCATATAGACTCATTTTAGCGAATCTTTGGAAGTATATATATATATATATATATATATATATATATATATATATATTGTATGTATGATATATATATATATATATATATATTGTATGTATGATATATATATATATATATATATATATATATATATATATATATATATATATATATATATATATATTGTATGTATGATATATTTGATGAGATATTTATTCTAGTAGCGGTATTTGTACAACGACACTTTAATATTAGGATGTATATGTGGAAACACTTGTTCTCGTACGTACACAAAAATATTGATATTCTGATTAGTTTTAAGCAGTTTAATAATCTATGTACAGAATTCCCTGGGGCATCATTTTGAACGATGATTGAGAGTTGCACGAAGATCAGTAAAAAATAACAATGCCGGTATACAGCTCTTAGAGATTCGAAATTTAAACTCTCTAGTATAAAGGAGAGAAAAAAAGAAGAGTAACCCATTACATCAACCTTGAAAATCATAATTCGGCTATTCAACAAAAGCCATCAGATGAATAAAAATGACGGTTGTATTTCCTGTGGCCATTTTGTCAATTTGCTTTGTCGTTCTCTCTCTCTCTCTCTCTCTCTCTGTCTCTGTCTCTCTCTCTCTCTCTCTGTCTCTGTCTCTCTCTGTCTCTCTCTCTCTGTCTCTGTCTCTGTTTTTTATTCTCTTCCTTGTTCTTTTTTTTCAACGGAAGTTAAACGCGAAAAACAACACAGGAAGTCGACTACAAATGTTGAATAATTGGTGACTGTGCTTGGTGTAAGGTATTTTTTTTTAGTTTTATTAGCCAGATAAAATCATGCTTGGCTTCGAAGATAGAATTTAGCACACATTCCCTGCATCCCTTAAATATTAATATTAAAAAAAATACCTGTTGATTAAGTTAAAATCCTGCACAAATTTATCTTTAGACACAATGAAAAAGGAAATATTTTTAAACAGATTGATGATTTTTACAAACAAACGTTCAAAAATAAAATAGCTTGAAATTAAAAAAAACAAAATCTACTTGAAAACGTTCAACGCATTTCATGAATATTGGAAACTTTGCATAATGCTATGTTTTTGCTAGAGTTCCTATTAGAAATTGATATATAATATATTCTTCTTCTTCTTCTCCCTCTATGTAACATGTCTCTTCAGGACGTTGGCGATTATGGCTCTCCACAGTTTCGTCCTTTGTTGCTCTTAATAAATTGTCTTTTTGTCATCTTCACTAAACCTTATTTCCACTATCCATTTACTCAAACTGTCTACATAAGTTATGCTTTCACTATTTACATTATTCGGACTATTGTCCTCATCTTTGTCGCCATATTTATTACAACGTTTCGGCCGTTGTACGCTCCGGCCTTCTTCAGGTGGTTTGAATGCCGAACTGAACCCTTTATTTCGCTCACTGAGGTAGACTGTTCTAGTTCCACGTGCCATGTTTAATGGATGTCAGTTATCAGTTATCTCCTGTTAATTCCTCTCTCCAAGTTCACCACTGCCTTAACCGGGTATTGAACTCACACTCTTTGGGTCCTGTCACTGGATCTAACCAAAGCTTTTATTCACTATGCCATGTGTCCTTGAGGACAAATACTGAGGTTATGCTTTGTCTTCCTCGGTCCCTCTTGTCTTCAATCTGTTCCGTGAATATCGAATTTTCCGAGCCATTTTCCTCATTATGTGTCCAAGAAATGTCAATTAACTCTTCCTGATGTTAAGTATAATTGTTTCTTTCGTTTCCATTTTCTTTAAAAATTCGTCGTTGCTTACGTGTTCGTCCATGGTATTCTCAACATCCTTCTGCAGAACCACATTTCAGTTGCTTTAAGTCTCTTCTTCATCTGTGAGCATTCACTGCCATCTAGGAGGACAAATATTACGTAACTGGCACTAGTATTTACTATCTTTCTAACGAAAGTTTTCTGTTTCTTAAAACTTTGCTTAGCTTTGGGAAAGCATCTTTCAGTATTCCAATGCGCCTTTAAATTTAGATGGCACACTTTCCAACCTCTGTTAAATCACTTTCTAGATATTTAAATCGTTGGAATTGTTTGATTATTGTATTTCCATTTTTTCATATTCATGTTGGGCTGTTTTATTTGCTAACAACCATCCATTATCTCTTCTTGCAATTGAGGTTTATTCCTTTCTTCTCGCTTTTCTTCACTATTTTCTTGTCATATAAGGAGAAAATGAGTAACTACCGACACCAAGGTTCGAACGCGACACTCTGGACTAATGAATATATGTTTCCCACCAGTGTTTATTGAGTGGAACTATCCAGTCGAATTAGTATGAATTATTGTGTACCGATGACTTGGGTTTTCATTTAGGATTTACCGGATGTTAAGCCGAGTTGCGCTACTAAAAAGGTATTCACTGAAATGGTTTATTATCTTTGGTTGACTTTTATTCTTGTTAAGTATTTATTTGCGGTTGTAATTAAATACTGTTTTATCTTAAGATTGAAGTCTTGAGTTATACTTAATTATTAATGGTCACTGTATGTCACAAAACTACTGTAGTTAATGAAAGAAAAATAGGGAAGAACTTAAATATTGGACATTTTCCCACAATTATGACTTGGATGTATATGAACTTATTCAAAAATGAGAAAAGAAGACTAAATATTAAAAAGGCATTGCAGACATTGCAGATTAGATATGACAATTTAAATGAATTCTATCTGCCTATATATATATATATATATATATATATTGTTGTAAAGGAATGTTCCACACTCCCTATCGCCTATGTGGACTGAATACATCAGTAGCTATATATAGTGAGCACAGGATATACCTGGGGGCTTGCTTTGGGAACTATTAACCTGCCACCCGATTCCCTGTCTTTCAGCAGAGTATTCTCTTTTACAATAAGCCTCTCTTCTTTCATCTACGCGCATGATGCTGTTCCTTCACTCGAGTACCAACTTAGTCTGTTTGTAACTTCTTTAAGGATACAACATATATGTATATATATATATATACACACACACATACACACACACACACACACACACATATATATATATATATATATATATATATATATATATATATATGTGATCCTTTGAAGTTCACGGATTCATTTTTTGTAGATTTAGGAAACTGAGTAAGAAAAAAAATTCTAAATATATCAAAAAATTCATCCACGAATGGAGTAATGGATAGCGGCTGGGATTGAGGAATCGGAGAGCCGAGTTCGAATTTCAGTCAAAACCATTACATTCACTTACATGCTAATACCCTTGGGAAAGGTATGAATCGTCTTCAGACCCGGTTCTATAGCCTTGGATGGCAACTGGTCTACCGCAGAAAGAAATGGCAACCTACTGCGGGAAAAAATCTGCCTCGTCAGTCATGTATCTTTCGACACATGATCGCCTAAGTGTGTATCACGCATGGCATATAACTGACTACTTGAAAGGATCACAACGAAAATTAATCGTGATATGTCTAAATTATTTAACCAAGCCCCATTGAATATATATATATATATATATATATATATATATATATATATATATATATATATATATATATATATATATAACGGCATGCATTATCCAATATCTTAGAAAATCGCTGGTTAAAAATCACCCTACGTCATATATGCGAATATAAAGCCTTTCTTGGGCTAATTTTATTATGCCTAACTTTCACTAATCTACGATCTAATTCTACCAAGACTAGCCCCATAATATTTTTACTCAAAGGACATTATTATTGTTATTATTCCAATTACCGGTACAGTAAATGAATTGTTTTCCCATGTATTTAAATATGCATTGTCCAATGTCTGAATACTTATGACTTTCATAAGACATTATGAAAGATTACTGGGTTTTTTTTTCTTATCATTTTCATATAACACGTGACTGTTCGTGTTACCCTGTCGCTGGTACGGCAAAACAAACTTACCGCTAATCAAGATATTAAAAACTGCAGATAAAAACGAACTACAAAAATATAATAATATATATATACATATGTACTCTGGTTTATGTTTGGTTTGGTTTGTTTTATGGTATATCAACCTCAATGGTTTATTTAATGCCGACAAATCATTTATTGCTGGTATTTTTTTTTTTCAAAATGTATTTCTGATAATATTTTTTTCTTCAAAAAACTATAGCTTGTAATATCTTTTTTTTCCTAAATATATTGCTGGCAAAATTTTTTTACAAAGCATTTCTGGTATTAAAACCTAATTTTACACTTTCATAATGTTTTGACCCAAGTTTAGGGGACAACTATTCACCCATGGCTGGGGCCCTAACAGGTGCTACAACCCCGGGTCAGGGTGGACCTGGAAACATTAGCAATACAGAGGTGGTTCCACGCTCTTCAAAACCTCCTGATCAGAGACATTGCTGTTGGACCTAGTTTATCGTCTTACCCAGGACGCGGATCTAGTTTATCGTCATAATCAGAACGGCGGGTTTATGTATGTGCATGTGTATAATTGTGTGTTTCTGTGTGTAGGTGTGTAATTGTTTAAAAAAATCCTTATATTAGGAGGAAATGAGTGCTCTCTATCGCAAATACATCGTTTTTTTTTTAAATATAAATACTGTGAACATAGAAATCAACACTCCATGGTTATTAGTTTTAAACTTTAAGCTACTATAAAAAACAACCAGTTCTTGATAATGACTGAGGCGGTTGAAAGTACTTAAACACGAAGAGAACAAAAACATGAAGTTTGAATAATTTATTTACAATTTTATTTGGATGTATAAAAATTTACTCGAAACATAAAAAATATTCTAAGAAATTAAGCAGCCGGTTTGGTTAAGTTTAACAAAGGAATAAAATTCTTGTTTCGCCCTGTTCGGATGTTTCTAGTTCTTTCTTTTTTTCCCCAATTTTTTCCTCGGGTACCAATTTGTTTTGATATACTTGCAAGTTGTATTATCAAGAGGTTTTTACTAAACAGTATTACTATTATATATATATATATATATATATATATATATATATATATACTAGTAATATTCGGTTGGTAAAAAACCTCAGATAGCTAACTTATATATATATATATATATATATATATATATATATATATATATATATATATATATATATATATGTGTGTGTTTTGTGTATGCACCTTTCTATTTACTTATTCTGCCACACGCATACATAAACACACACACACACACACGCATATATATATATATATATATATATATATATATATATATATATATATATATATATATATATATATATATAAAAGAAAGATCAAATCTGGATTGGAATCAGAGGATGATATATTAATCTAACAGGTTAAATTGATATAGATTTTCCTATTTGTTCTTTTTTTATTTTATATATATATATATATATATATATATATATATATATATATATATATATATATATATGTGTGTGTGTGTGTGTGTATGTATATATATTGTCCATTTGTTTAATCCTCTTTTATATTTTTACTTAATCACCAAACATGAATATTTACAGATTTTAGTCTTAATGAATCGGAAAGAAGCAAGTTGCAAAATACAAATTCCAATAAAACAGGTCCACACATTCCGCCGTTTCAGATATATAAGTTGATTACATTTTTCGAATGTCAATTCTGTTCGTTACATGTGGCTTCATTAATCAATCCTCTCTCATTTGACATTTATTTTTTATTTTTCCTTTCACAAATACATTTTTCCAGTTGCAACAGGCTGAAATTTGTTCAATTTGAATCAGCATGCTAGTTAAAACCGCTTGCTTTTGTATGAAATGCCCAGCGGTCTTTTCTTTTAAAAATGGCGTCATCGCTTTTTTTGGAATTTCTTTTTACTTTAATTCTTTCTCTCTATTCGTCCTCACCCTTCTTTAGACCTTGTCACCATCCATCGATTTCGGAGGATGATGAATCATCCAACGTTATGCTCTCGGCCATTTCTCACCATGCGGACATTTTTTTTTATTTTATCTCTCTTGATAATTAACAACAATGGCATATGAAACTGTGAATGATTCCCTTGAGGGCCAAAATAAAATTGATCCCTTGACAGTTTGGTCGCATGCATTTTGATTGGTTGTAAACAGAAAAGTGGGTTCAGATTGGCTGAGGTTAGTTTGACCAGAAATAACATTGATTACCACCTTGTTTTCGTAGACATCACTAAGTCATGTTCTTTAAGTCTTTCATGTCAAATGAATTAATATATTCAAGATATAACAAATTTATGCAAGTTTATTCTCTGGAAGATTTTATCTACGCAATAGTTCAGCCACACCATAAAGAACTTCGGTATGCTTAACTAATTTTGCAATTTATATATAAATCTTCATGTTCATAGTCATTTTTAGTTTATATTCAATCGTCATCATCAGCGGCAACATAATTATTGGAAAGTACTTAAACATGAAGAGAACAAAAACAAGAAATAAATAAGGAATAAAAGCAAGTTGCAAAATACAAACTCCTGGTATTAAAACCTATTTACTATTTAAAAATTGTGGGGTTGCTGCACAGCTGAGTACCTGGCAAGGTCATTCCATATGTCTCTGTAGTTATTCATTTATGCCTAGCATGTCTTGTCGAAAGTACACTTGGTGGAACCCACCCCTCTCAAGGTCAGACCACAGTTGCCGTAACACTGACTTGAAGGATCATCTTGTTCACAATCGCGTGAGCGTTGATTCTATCGGGGGAACCCACCGCTTTGGCTATTTACCTCTGTCTAGGAAGTCCTTCGGTCAGCGATACTCTGTCATCAACACTCTGGATATACTGTTAGTAGTTCAGTCCCATGTACAGATTTAGCTTGGAACCGATTAAAACAATCTCTCAGCTGAAGTCATTGGTAAGAATGTCGGAACCCCTAAACATAGAATTAGCCACATAGTTCGGTGTGTGAGGCGATGAACTAAGGTACTTTTTTTTAAATAGTCGATACTAACTGGATATTAATGTAGAAGTAATATTAACTAAAACAATTGGCCCGTTGTTTTATGGCGTTTATAAATAATATTAGTTAAAATGAATGTAACTAAGTTTACTTATTTTGTTTGTCATATGAGATGAGGTATCGTTAATTTTGATTTATTCGGATTATTATTCTGAACTTTGGTTGTTATAACCATAGGCAATAAGCTTCGACAAAGTACGCTCTTGCTATCTTCAGTTATGCATTTTTTTGTATCAGTTGATTAGTGTGGTTAGAACGTTTGCTTTCCGACCATGAGGCCTGGGTTCGAATCTCACTATAGTTGATTTGTCAGGAAGGTGTCTTCTTGATGTTATCGATCTGAGGAAGTTGATCCCAGCGTCTGGCACATTTGGAAAGTGCCTGAAAACCATACCATAGGGTGTGAGTAAAATTTAGCCAACGGAACTATTTGGGAGCAATCGATGGTTGTTCTAGCACGATATCACAAGTCATCATGACCGAGGGTTTGTGCGTACTGGTCTTATGCAGACTGTTGATCCCACCAGATAATGCGCTCTCTCCTTGAGACTGTAACCCTCCCCATCCCACCAAAAAACGAAAAAAACCTAAGACCACACATATTTTACATAGATAAATCTCTTAGTAATTGTGAGTACAATATTTTCTATTTCTTTAAGGTATGAGATACCAGTAATCCCTTCAATGAGACTATCGTAATTAATTCGAATCAATTATTATTATTATTATTATTATTATTATGATTACTATTATTATTATTGTTATTATGATTATTATTATTTCCTTTTATTTCTGTTGTATACACATTTTCTTCCGGGTTCCAACCAGAGACGTAAGTTCAGAAATAGTTTCATGATATTTTTCAATGATCATTTTTGTTAAAAGAAACAAAAAACTAAAATCACATCCATATTATAAAGATAAAGCTCTTCGCAATGTGTGAGCTGTACTTGTGAGTACAAATTTTTTGTATTTCTTTAAATCATGGATTACCAAGAATCCCTTCAATGAGTCTGGCAGAACATTTTCCAATCAATCCGAGGGCTCCAACTACAACTGGAATTATTGTCGTCCTCATGTGTCTCATTTTTGAGATTTCTATTTCAAGATCCTTGTATTTTGGTAGCTTTTCAGATGACGCAACAGGGTTTAGAAATAACGAAAAGACAATTTATTTAGAACTGCAAGGCAGAGGAAGTTGTGGAGAGCCATGATCGCCTACATCCTAAAAGGACACGGCATATAAAGAAAGAGAGAAAGGGCCTCCATCTCCTTTAGGATAGATTCACTGTAGATGTTGAAAATACGCCCCTTTCTATTTTGTATACTTAATTCTTTTTATTATTATCTGTATCCAGGCGGTTTTCTCCCTGTATAATTTGTGGATTATTCTAACATGCTTTCCAAAGATGATTAGTTTTCCTAGTAGTTCAAATATATCTTTGTGCCATAATTAGTTTCATGTTATTTTCCGTTTGGGATTTGACGTGTATTATTGAGAGCTAATTTAGACTTGTGTGTTCTGTTACTATGTCTGCACTTCTCCCTTTTCGGCAGGATTCTAGATGCATAAATAAGTTGATTAGAATCTGTTGCAGTAACATTGCACCTTCATCATCTGTCCCATGACAGTGTGTTGTAGTAGGTTCGCTTCGCACCTGATCAGCTCTCGCCACATGTCTTGGTAGCTGCTCATGAATCAATACCTACCGAGATATGTAATGGGAGTTGGTCAGGTGTCTGCACACATCGAGATTTTAAAATTTGCATTTAGAAGCTTGCCCGGTCTCTCAACTAAACAATCACGATCTTCTAACCTCTCAATCGGCGAAATATATTACATGTGTTTAGTCTACGTTTTTCCTTAGGCTATATGGTCTTTGCTGCAGCCTCCCGCATGGATTTACAAACTAGGTCAGTTGATAAGATTTATACACCCTATATTTATTGTCCTATTGGCGTGAGTTAAAATACACCGACGACATTCTCTACAGAAGGCCACCTTCCTGAGAAATACTTGTAGATTCGAGTATAAACCGGTCATATGACTACTTTTTGCATCACGAGTAAACTGAACGTTTTTAACTCTAGTGTAAGTCGGGCCTATGTCTAACTATCTGATTGTGGTTTTTGTCCCACAGGACTCATTTTAGACGTTAGGGTTACCAAGTCTTTAAATTATCTAACCTGACTATATGTATTATCCTTGTTCTAAAGAGTTTATGGTAACAATCCGTGGATGATTTGGGCTTTGGTATTTTATCTTAGAAAATCCTTTTTATATTACAACGCTTAGATTTATTTACAAAAAATCGATAGTATTTATGCAGTTAAGAAAATGACATTTATTGAGGAAATTTCTCCAGACAATGTTTAAAGAAGTAAAAGGTAAAAAAAAATCAGAAACGGACAAAATTGTATATTAAACTATTTCATTATCTGACACGACATCAATGGGCCACTATAAGAATACCTTTTTCTTCATAGGCCGATGGTCATCCGTTTAATGGCAAAAAAAGTAAAAGTAAAAAATCAACAGCACACTAAACACAATTGGAAATTTTGCCTGACATTTTTTTTAAAAATATTTCATCCCAATTATACAGGGGGGATACAGGGGGTGAAAGTGATCAAAAAAGGCTGAGGAACTATTGAGGAAAGGACAAAAGATGAACGAGATTCAAGAAGATACAAGATGGCGATTGACGTTGCATTTAAATTTTTGAACAGTGTTGTTATCAGGAAAGCAAATAAACGGAAAGAAGTTCCACAGGTCTCAAGTGGGAAGTGCGAGAAAATAAACATTTGGAGTAGAAGTGGTGGTTGCATTCAGCTATTTCAACAGTAAACTAGTGCGACCTAGTTACCAATCTAGTAGTACACTTAAATTCATGTAGTCGGGGCACCAGGGAAAAAAAAGCTCGTCAGAACAGTAGACATGTAGAAAAGACAGACGGAAGCCACATCACGTGGGTGAGAAAGTGACTGAAGTCGAGATGCCAAGTCAGGTCATATTGCAAATCCTTCTTTGAATTTTATCAAGAACATCGAGCACCGGATCAGATATGGCAGCAATATTCCATGCACGGACGAATGGTAGATTTGTAAACGTTCAAGGTGGGCTTTGAGGAGATAAATTTTCCTGGAACGGAACAGTGACTCAGATTTTCTTGTTGTACATATAGCTATTGTTTCGATGTAGTCGTTTCATCTCAAGAAAGCGCAGTGTGTTGCTCTCCAGATATCAACCATACTGATGGCAAGCAGAAAAAGTTTCTCTATAGTGGTTAAATGAGAACAGTTTTGTTTTGGAGGCGTTAAAATTTACAAGCCATTTCCTACCCTAGTTAACCAGGGTTTTTTTTCAAGAGCAGCAGCCAGTTTATAATAATAGCTTTTTCTTTATAGGCCGCTGGTCGTCCGTTTAAGGATAAAAAAAATAAAAGTAAAAATCAGAATACTAAACTCGACTGAAAATTTAGACTAACATTCAATAATTTTCTTTTAAATTAAACTATTTTCTATTATACTATTTTTAATTGAATGTGAGGACATTGCAATAATTAATGGCAAAATATTTTATTCCTCATCTTTACATAGTTAAATAATACATTTTAGATGCATCAAGGGTGGTCTTCAGTGATGCACTGTCCTCATCGCCGATTTCGGGTTTGCATCATATCGGCTACGACAGTAACTCGGACCTGATTCAAGATGAGTCAGGCCGCCCCATAGAAAGCGTCGTGCTACGCACCGCGACATTGAAAAAAAAAAAAAAAAGGACTGTTCTTCTTGATATATGTCAGTCAACGCCAGCCAATGAAAACAAGGCTTTTCATGCTCCTCTCCTATATAGTGTTGTCTTTTTACTTCATCCGGTTTAGCTTTGATCTACTACTTCCGGAATCCATAATGAGGTGAGCTGCTATCTTTATTGCATAGTTTAATCCAAAGTTTTAATCCTAAAGTGATACTATTCGACTAAACGTACACGCGTAACTAATCCAAATCTATCCTATACTAGTACTTTCTAAAACGAAATTCGCTATTGTAACTATCAAGTCAGCCTGTAAGTCTACATTTAATTCTATCAGGTCAATCTGCAAGACTACATATATTATATATAATAATATATTTTGCTGATCATGGAGCATTTTTATGGCATGATCTTTTTTTTAATCAATTCACCCCAAGCAAAGCGATAGTACTACTAAGATGCAAACGGTTACTGGGAGTAAAAGATAATGGCAAGAAGGAACTGGAAACTCATCCTTGGACAGGAAACAAGCGATAAACCTCTGTTCCTGTTTAAATGACCGGGTAGGAACCTATTTGTTCCTATTGAAGGAAAGATAAATAAATAGTAAATAAAATTCCAAACTAAAAATAACACGTGGAGGTGTTGATATGTCGCTAAACAAAAACAACCAAGCAACAACCAAAACGCAACTGATAACAAATCTCCTGTGCTGTCCTACTGTCACTTTCTAACCATAACAAATTTCAAAAGCATTTAAACGGCCTTGTTGGCGATGAATTATTTCCAACTCTGCTGTCCTTGCACAGAGACGAAACAGCGCAAGTCTATCAGAATTGTGTCGCTATTTCAGTGGCGAATGTTCCGAGGAGCTAGATTCCCGAGTTCCACCAGCTCAAACATGTACAACTAGGCCCTGCCATGCCACGTCCACAGAGTTGAGTCATTCTCATTCCCTTCGTATACCATCGGTAAGAAAGAAGTTCCATTCGGACAGCTTATTCCCGAGAACCGCTACTTTGTGGAATAGACTACAAAGATGATGTTTCTCCGAACACTACAGTATTAACCTCTTCAAGTCTAGAGTCAACCATTATCTATCCTACATAACCTCATAATTTTTACTTCTTCAATCTTCTTATCCACTTAATAATAAGTTGCCCTGATTAAATATCTAGAGATTATTTCCCTTCTCCTTGCTGGATGTTCGGATAGTGTAATAAATAGTGGCTCGGAATGCAAAACTGGAGTGTCGAGTTCGAATCCCAGACAGCTTCCTTAGATCGATTTACGCGCAAATACATCTGTTAAAGATACGTAGCCATCTACAGCCACCAGCTATGGGTTAAATAGTAAGATTTGTATGCGGGAAAATTATTGTTATTCTCAACCAAATAAATTAATTTTTTAATGTAATATTCGCTCAAAAAAATAAATAAATAAATAAAATAAAAAATAAATAAATAAAATAAAATAAAAAATAAAGGAAAAGATAAAGAATTATTCTTACAATTCAAAATAAGTTTCGGTTTCAATTAACCCCCAAAGGGTTGATAAGCCCTAAAAAACAAATTGGTCTTCTGCTACGAGAAAATCAACGAGAAGACTACGAACATTTTTAATATACTCAGCATCACTTAATCAATAAATTTGCGTATATGCAGTTACTATTAATTTCATTTTTATAAAGACTTCTGATTTATCCATAAAGTAAATAGGTGAAAGAATATATTCGAGTCGATGTTTATACAAAGTTGACCTTTGCGATTTCTGTTGCTTTAAACGTATTAGTTGTGAAATGGCGGGAAATCTGTCGAATAATTCGGAAATAGAAGCTTGCTTGTGTTGTATAGATTTTGACTTACAATCCATATTAGATAAAAAGATGTCAAAGATCAATATGCGAGTCAAAATGAACGGGAAACCTCCAGGCAAAACATCTGTTTATGTGGCGCTAAATACGTATAAAAAATCAGTTATTGTTACTGTGACATGATTCGTCAATTGAAACTGTGCATCGGATTAAGCATATAAGAGTGCATATTAAATCTTACAATAAATTCTGATATTTGGGCAGATTTTGAGAAGTAAGTCGAACCGAAAATATTTCTCTACAACTTATATATTTAGCAAGTGCTGGTGGTTTATATATATATATATATATATATATATATATATATATACGTATTTAGTATTACCGCCAGCACTGTGTGCTATTTTTATTATATATATATATATATATATATATATATATATATATATATATATATATATGTATGTGTGTGTGTGTATACATACATACATATATATATATATATATATATATATATATATATATATATATATATATATATATATATATATATATATATATATACTGCAGTTCAAAAGTTTGAAAACAGCCCGAGAATTGTCATGGAATGGATATGAAAAAAAGTAAAAAATAAAAAAAAATGAAAAAAGTGCACAAAGTTGACATTGAAAAAGACTGGAATCAATTATCAAAATTATACTTTGAGAAACTTTTGCAACGAATATCAAAAGTTTGTGCTACTGTAATCAAGACTAAAGTAGGATTTTTTACGAGAGACAAATTTAATCATAAAATGCTTTTTTTCTTTTTGTCATAATAAAATTTCTAATAAAAAAACTGTACCAATTTGTTTTTACTCTTGTATAATAATTTTGTCTTATTTAAATTACAAAACAACTGCTTCATTGGGCCAATTTACCAAGTGTCACCTCAAACTTTGAACTGTAGTGTATACTATATATGTACATATATAATTTATATACATATAATTGTTAGTATATATATATATATATATATATATGTGTGTGTGTGTGTGTGTGTGTGTGTGTGTGTGTGTGTGTGTGTGTATATATTTTGTTTAAACGTTATTTTTTTCATGGATACTCATATTCGAGTAGAATGCCTGCTTTTTAATTAAACAGTATTTTTTATTCAACTACATCTACCACCCTGCATATTCGAGAAATCTTGTCAGAAAAATAAGCGTCCTCCGGCAGGATATATATATATATATATATATATATAACTTGATGTAATTTCAGATAGATGCATATGTAGCAATGTATTTTTTTGTGTATCGTATTTACATTGTATATGTATTCCCACTCAGAGAAATGCACATCAGTATGTAGTTATATATTCCTATGCATACGATATATATATATATATATATATATATATATATATATATACATATGTATTTGGACGTACATACGCACATACGTATTAATGTAAATGAGAAATTTCTGGTTGTATAAATATGTATATAATTAATGAATACATTGATATATTTACGCACACACACATATACATACACACACATACACACATATATATATTTATGTATATATAATTGTAAGTCACGAGGGAAAAGTTATATATATATATAATTTTCCGCGTGACATTTTGCTTAGCTATTGTATACTGTACATTTCTGAAAACGGCGGACTTTGGGTCTTCCGGAATCGCGACTATCGAACGCCGACAATGTGGCGTCTTCCCTCGCCTGCAGAACAAAGGTGACGTCGTGAGTGTAAGTTAATCCACAACCTCTCTCTTTTACTCTTTATTTCTTTTCATTCGTTCTCTCTCTCTCTCGTCCTCTCGTTCAGTAAACTATAGTAGTGGTTATTTGCCTTTTCTTCTATCAATAGCGGCCTGCGCGTGGTCGAAGAGAGACTAAGTGTGGTAGAAGAAACATTAATCTGTTATTATTTCTATCTGTCTGTCTTTCTAACTGAGACAGTTCTTTTGATGACGGTTGTCGATTGGCGATCCCAGGTAAAACAATTAACGCTATTTTCTTTTTTTTTTGTAAAAGCAGATTGACAATTTCTTTTTTTTACCATCAACTTAGAATTAGTATTCAACATTCTGTACAAGGCCCAGGAGCCACTCGAGGTATAGGTTTATTGTTGTGGGGCTCTCCCCTTTTTACATAAGATGGACTCGTCCAAAGTATACTTATACTGACAGAGAGAATACCTGCTGGTTGAGATACGTTGAGAGATACGGAGACAGACACAGGGTGTTCACAGAGAGTTATACAAGAGTCTAGAGTCTATATATATATATATATATATATATATATATATATATATATATGATTACGACTTTACTTACAGAGACTTGTACATATACTTTCTACTAACCCGCATTCCTGGACTACTAATCTTCACTTCAAGTCTGCATTCTTACCTTTAATACACTTATTTTTCTATATTAATTACTGACGTTGTTTATTTATTTGTGCAGGATTACATTCACGGAATCCATAACATTTAGAGAGTAAGAAACACAGAGAAAATAACAGTTAATCCTAGACTTGAACAGGTTAAGATTGTAGTGATCAAGGAAACACCTTCTTTGAGTCAGTTTCACAAAGCAGTAGTTAGTGGAAAGAAGCTGTTCAAGCGGAATTTACTTCTCCCCAATAGAATACGGGTGGAATGAGGGGTTTTGCTACAATGTACTTGGTATGGCGGGACCTAGTCGTGAAAGTTAGAACTGGCGGAACTAAGGAATGTACAGGGTGATCCGAAAGTCTTGTCATCCCTAGATAGTATAATTTTTCTATTTCAGATGGCTAATACATGCTCTACAAAATCTGCAGAGGATAGCGATGGAGAGTGAGAAGAATGGACTAAGCATACACTACAAGAAGACAGAATGCATGGCCATCAGTAAGAGGATGAGCCCGAAATGCAATTTTCAGGTCGAGAACACTAGAATCAAGCAGACGTGTAAGTTTAAATATCTGGGAAGCGTTTTCACAGAGGAGGGTCAGTGCGACACCGAGATCAGTAGACGTATTGGGATGGCCAAGGACACACTCCAAAAGTTGGGCAGAGGATTTCTTTGGTAACAAAGAAAAGAATACTGAGCTGTTACGTGGCATCTGTCCTTCTTTACGGCAGCGAATGCCGGACGATTTCCTCAACGATGAAAAAGAGACTCGAGGCGATGGAGATGTAGTTCTACGGAAGGATGTTGAGGATTTCGTGGACCGATCGCGTGAACAGTGATGAGGTCTTAGAGAGGTTAAAAACAAGGATAAGGCTCATGCTTAAAATCAGGAAAAGGCAGCTTAAGTTTCTGGCACACATAATGAGGAAGGAGGGCCTAGAGAATCTGATACTCACGGGTCGAATAGATGGAGTGAGAGACAAGGGAAAGCAACGCGTGGCATTCCTGGCGAGCTTGAGTAGAACGTGGTCTGGGGACAAAGGGAAGGAACTTGTTGAGAGCTGCAATTCTGTTCTTATCTATCTATCTATCTATCTATCTATCTAATTCTGTTCGTATCTACCTATCTATTTAATTCTGTTCGTATCAATTTATCTATCTTTTATACTAAAATTCATCTAATATAAGGCCCGAGAACCACTCTGTATAGAGTTACTGTCATAATGGTAAGGATGATTGAAGTGTCTGATATGAATGAAAGAATAGTTTGTGGGAAATAAATATTATGAAACGGAGGACAAATAGCGGCTGACTGTTAGCTTGAGGAGGTTGTAGTGTCCACATAAGCATGCGCAGGGAAGTATGTACCACAAAGTGGTAGTTCTTAGATAAAAAAAATGTAACTTACTTACACTTGGAATCTGAAGCAAAGATGTATGATCCAATTTTACGGAAGTAGCATGGCTGGTCGAACTAAAGAATGAAGTTCATCTGATCATTTGGTCTAAACTGCCCTTTGAAAGATAAACATGGTACAAAATGTCAAATAATTTTGGGCGCGAAATGATTAGCTGACTATCTGTCTTAATACCTTCATTATGTATCTATCTATTTCTCTGTCTATCCTCATCCATTCATGCATATATATATATATATATATATATATATATATCTTCAAACGTAGTTTATGTTATCAATTTCTAGTTGTGTGTACTTACGTATGAGAAATACTGAGTTGATAATTGTATATTAAAGCAGTTCTTGGCAATGTCGCGCCTATAATCGTTTTGTAATTTTAATGTAATTATCGCATTTCAGATATTTACGTTAATTTTATTGATGTAGGTTGTAGCAAAGAAAACGCTTCGCGAGAGAGAGAGAGAGAGAGAGAGAGAGAGAGAGAGAGAGAGAGATTTATGCCTATCCCCCACCATGTGTTTGAGCTTAAAAAATTCATACCTACTGCATGTCATTTCCAATTCGTTGACATCAGGTCCTTTAGTGGCAGCAAACTGTGGCATTTTCTGAAAGAATTTCTTCGCACAGAACAGTTATCAGAAAGGTATAGAGATAAAAAAATAAAATAAAAATAGCTTAAAATATTGATAAAATTATTCTGCCCCTTAATAAAAAAATATTTTTTTAAAAATTTCAGACGCTGCTTCAATACCATTTAGTTTAGAATTACCTGGAATTTGGGGCGTTTAAAGAAGAACTGATTCGGTCTCCCGTTCATTTGAAAGAGAATCTCTTCATCATCAGCTGTAATCATGGTTGAAGTTAAGCAAATCGTATGAGGGAAAGACGTGTAGAGAGCGAAGAATAATGGGTGGAAAGCGCCGTAGACTACAAAGTGAAGAAGAGAACAAAAGAGAAAAAATAAAAAAAAAACGTAAGAGAAGGGAATTAAAATGTGAAAGTAAGAGTCTGTATGAGAGAGAGAGAGAGAGAGAGAGAGATAGAAAGAAAAGAGGAGATGGAGATAGAAAGAAAGTAAAAAAAAAAATGAGAGGCAAAGAGCAAAAGAAAGAAAGAAAGAAAGAAAGAAAGAAGTTCAAGGGTAGAGAAAAGAAAAAAAATGGCGATAGATAGATAATAAGAGATAAATAGAAAGAGAGAAAGAGAGAGAGAGAGTGAGAGAGAGAATAAAAAAAGAGAAAACTAGTGAAGACAGAAAGCAAATAAAAGAGCCCAGATAGTAGAACGAGCAAGAGATAAAGAAAAAGGAAAGAAGACAGAGAGAGGGGGGGGGAGGGAGATCGATAGAGAGAGAAAAAACGAGAGAGTGAGAGAGAGAGAGAAAGATAGAGAGAGAGAAATATAGAGAGCGAGAACGCGCGATATATATATATATATATATATATATATATATATATATAGAGAGAGAGAGAGAGAGAGAGGGGGAGAGAACGAGAAACAGGAGGCTACAAAAATGAGAAAGATGAGGAAAGGAAAGAAGAAATTAAATAAAACAATTCATTAGTAGAATTCATACCCAATAAAAAGGATTTAACTATTTCTTCTTTTTCTTCTATGTGTCGTGTCCCTTCAGGTCGTGGGCGATCACAATAATTCAAAGCTTCCTACCCCCTGTGGCCCTTAGAGCGTGTTTTCTTTGCCAAGCCTGCTGCTCTCCGTTCCGTCATCCATTTACACATGCTCATTACGTGCGTGGCCCCCTGCTTTTCCTTATTTCTCTTTCTTCTCAATAGGCCTTGTAAGTGTCGAGTTCTTCAAGCCCTCCTTCCTCATTATATATCCAAGTTATATCCAGTTATCCCCTTCTCATTCTGACTACAAGTGTTCTTGTTATCATTTTTCTTAAGACATCCTTGTTGCTTATTCGCTTCGTCCATGGAATTCTCGGCATCCTTCTGTAGAACCATATTTCTGCCCTTCTAGTTTTCTCTTCATCTGTGAGGAAATTTTCCAGCATTCACTGCCATACAAAAGAGTCGATAGCACTCTTTGCTTTCTTTCTAACGAAATGTTAGTGTTTCGTATTAATTTGTTTAGCTTTTGAAATGAATCTTTCTTTAAACGGGTGTGCGTTCGGAGTTAAGGTTCCAAAATTCAGTTAACAAAGATCAGAAATAGCGATTTAATAACCATAGCTTATATATGGCACAAGACCGAAAGTATGGAGCAGTCAGTGAAGATCGAATTCACTACTCAGTCGTAATTGATCTAGCGAGACTAGCTATATTATAAAAGAAAGAATTCTTGAGAAAAGGTAGGGAAAAGCGTGAAGCTAGTGGGGAATAATAGAAATTAAAAAAAAGAAAAAAGAAAGAGACGAATATGAAAGTGAATAAAATGAAAGGAAAATACTAAGAGACCTAAAAAAAAGTAGAAAGCAAAGAAAACTCAAACAATAAAAAGAGCGGGAAAGAGATTATTAAAACCTGAAAAAGAAAGTAAAATTAAGTAAAATGAAACAGGATATGGTGAAGTTACATTATTGTATTAGCTTCTGAAAACGACATTTAAGAGAAATCACACAGACACAATGTTAAGAAGACACACCCGTTTTTTCCCGCGACTTTAGTGATTTTTCCCGCCATCTTTATAAGTACTCAATACATTACAAGTGCAAGCGCTAAATTTCTTTTCCCGCAAAATCAATCACGTTTTTACAAACAATGATATTTAAAGAAAGAAATGTATGCCTCATCATTAACTTATTAATT
This sequence comes from Acanthosepion pharaonis, assembly GCA_903632075.3. Classification (NCBI taxonomy): domain Eukaryota; kingdom Metazoa; phylum Mollusca; class Cephalopoda; order Sepiida; family Sepiidae; genus Acanthosepion; species Acanthosepion pharaonis. Next base: position 381,389 of record CAHIKZ030004617.1, on the reverse strand, counting down.
TGTTTGTTTAGTGGCACATCAACTCCTTATGGGTCATTTAATGCCGAAATTTAATGTTCTTGAGAGCAGTAGTAATTTCTTTTACAAAAATGTATTGCTGGTAATTTTATACTATGAAAACGTATTGCTGGTATTTTTTACAATAAACATGTATTTTTATACTCTCATAGTGTGTGCCCCATAGTTAGGACCCTAACAGGTGCTACCACCCTGGGTCAGGGTGGACCTGGGAACAACAGCAATTAAGAAGTGGGTCCATGATCCTCAAAACCACCCGTTCAGTTCTCTTGCTACCGAATGTAGCTCATCGTGAATTAATTTATTAAGGATAATATATCTTTTAAACATTTTGATAGAAATCTCGTTTTTTTAATTTTTTTTTCTTTTCCGCAGAGCAGAATGAGAAAATCTACAAGAAATTACTTTATAATAATTCGGTGAAATTACAACAAATCTTCAACAAATTACAGTAAGTTAAAAGCGTGTGGTGAAGTAAATTCTATGACCAAAAGTAATGAGTATTTATCGAATGCTTGCAGCTATTCGGCTCGGAAGGGATAATCTTGGAGAAACAACGTCGGAGTCCCTACCCGAGCAATAATCACGTACACACAAATAGAGAACGGAGGCAAACTGGCTGAAGCTCTAGAGCAGTGGTTCTCAACCTTTTTTTACCCATGGACCCCTTTCCCCTTCTTTTTATCTTGGTGGACCCCTTCATAGCTATTGGACATAAGAACAATTTCCTATTCTTCACTAATATAAATTTTAAGGTTTTAATTATCAAAGAAATAGTATACGATTAAGCTTTATTTTAAATGAAAACTAATTTAATACAAATAAAATATTCTACTATAATTATAATAATAATTATTATTACTATTTTAATTAACACAACAATTGTGTTTTGCCTGTGGACCCCCGGAAATATTACATGGACCCCTAGGGTCCATGTAGACCCCGGTTGAGAACCACTGCTCTAGAGAAAAGATTTTTTTTTTTTTTTTGTAAACGCTTTCTAATGAGTACAAGTTCTCATTCGATGAATACATTTATTTTTAGCGACTGTAAAGGAAAAGCTCTTATTTTTATTCGTTGACCTAGAAGTCGAAATCGTATTCTCATGCTTACAAGACCGGGAAAAAAATCAACTGAATTTTATTCTATTCATTGAACAGGATCATTGCAGACTTAATGTAACCATGAAAAACACTATCAGAATTTTTAAAAAATACCAAAGAAAAATATAGCAATATATGTGCCTTATTTAATATACTTTAATTAATTAAATAGCAATAAATTGAAATTAATTTTTCGATAAATATTATGTGCCTGTTATCTCGTTAAATTAATGAAATGCTACAGGGACGCAAATATATTGGCTTAAAAATTGCAATTATTTCATCTAATTTATTGATTCTATAAACTAGTTGTACTTAAACTATCTTTATTCAAACGATTTGAACTCTAAAAATCATTATTATTCACACATGATGAGTAAAATATTAATTGAATATTAGTAATAATATTAATCTTTATTGAAAACAAAATATAATAAATATATTAAAATTATCTTTGTTTATATTCATTTTCTAAAAGTTTAATAGAAGATGAATAAAAATATTATAAAAAACAATTTAGCAAAAATACTAATAACTTAGGATAAAAAAATTAAAGTTGATGATAATAATTTTCTAAGTGTAGCTTAGATATGCTACAAGGCCGAAAGTATAGGACATACAGTGAGGGTCAAACTCATTAAACCTTCGTAATTAAGCGAGGGAAACAAGTTTGCCAATCATTACTCCACGTCGAAGTGGGCACCTCGACGTTGTGTAATGGTTAGCAATCTTGTCTAGTTAGATCAGTTACTACTGAAATGTGAGTTCGATCCTCACTGTATTCCCCATACTTTCGGCCTTGTGCCACATCTAAGCTTCGCTTAGAAAATCTTTACTCCACGTCGAAGTGTCCAAAAGAGACTTTATAATGAGTGGATTAAAAAACAATAATAAATACAAATATGTTTCTTACCTCAATAGAGACTTTTTGTCGTCTATGTAATCTTGATTCAATTGAAGACAGTGCCACATGCCATTAAAAATGGAGATATGTATGTTTCTATTTTGATTTAATGAGAGTCATAGCCGAGAATGTCTTGCAAAACATATTGAATGAAATGGTAAAGTCCTTTAAAACTACTTTTAGTGATCTGTGAACATTCTGCTTATCTTTTTATCTAAAAGAATCAAAAGGTTAATGTATTTTCTAAAACTATTTTCTGTCTTTCGTCGAATCGTTATCCTGGCAAACGTGTAACGGGACCCTATGGCACACAGCACGCGTAACAGCAGTCTATAGTGCGCGTAACGGCAGTTTACGGCACGCGTGGAAGCAGTCTATAGCGCGTGTAATCGCAGTTTACAGCATGCGTAACAGCAGTCTATGGTGCGAGTAACGGCAGTTTTCGGCACGCATAAAAACAGTCTATGGTACATGTAGGATAATTTCGGTAGAGCCTCTCAAAACCGTTCACAGTTTAAAGGTAATTTTTTCTTTTAATTGATATGTATTATAACGAAAATGATTTCGGCAAAGTATTATAAATTTAAAATATCAAAAATAATGTCAAATTTTTAAGTAAACCAGAGCTTCCTGCCATTTAAAAAAAAAAAGGAAATAAAAGGTACGTGCCCTCACATTTTTTTAAGCATTTCACCTCAAGCAAGGTGGGATGCCACTAGCACGCAGGGGTTTACAGAGTGGGAGCGAGAGTAAAGAGGTGTGAAGGAAGAAAGGATGAAGAGAAGGGCAGGGGATAGTTCAGGGCATCTGGAGATGTCGATTGACATTACATTTGAATAGTTGAAGATTATAGCTATCAGGGAAACAAGTAATAGGAAGGGAATTCCACAGGCGGGAGGTGCGAGACATAAAGCTATTGCAGTAGAAGAGACGGTCACATTTAACCGTTTCGACAATGAAAGGCTGGGACCGTGATGCCAGCCTAGTAGCACGCTTAAATTCATGCTGTCTGGGAACTAGCGAAATTAGCTCGTCGGAGCAGTTACCGTGAAAGTATTTGTAGAAAGACAGGGGGAGGCGGCGGCACGTCTGTGAGATAGCGACTGAAGACGAGATGCTAGATCTGGAACAACTACATTGCTTATCCATCTCTGGATCTTGTCGAGGACCTTAAGGAGAACAGCGGGGGCACCAGACCATATATGGCAGCAGTATTGCAGTCAAGGGCGAATGGTTGATTAAGAGATTTGAAGGATGGACTCAGGCGAGAAAAAACTTTTTAGCGCGACACAGGGAACCAACTTTCCTTGCGGTGGATGAAGCATCAGACATTCTAATGGGCGTCAGGGATGGTCCTCTGTGGTGAGTAATAGAGAGCAGTTTTGTTTTAGAAGCATTAAGGTTAAACAGTCAATTCCTGCCTCGATTGGAGGTACTTTTCGAGACTAACAGCCAGGTTAGTTTTGACAGCGATACCAGATTTGCTATTGAGGCAGGAGTAAATAGTAGTGTCGTTACCATAAATGCCTACTTGGGAACTGATGACATCGGGGAGATCGTTAATGAAGATAAGGAACAGAGTAGGCCCTAGGACAGAGCCTTTGGGAATACCTGCTTTCGTGGGAAAGGAACTGGAGGAGAATCCATTAAGGACGACCTTCGGTACACGGTTTTGACAGGAATGATCGTATTAAGTCAAATAGTCGACCTGAAATTCCGTATCCCTTAATCTTACGAAGAAGTCCGGCATGCCAGACTCTATCAAACACTTTAGAGATATCTAGATCCACGGCACAAGCTTCGCTGTTGTTGTGAAGTGCTCGGTAAACAATTTCAGTTATGGCCGTGAGCACATCAGCAGTAGAACGGACAAAGTGAAAACCATATTGCTTATCAGAGAGCAAATCATGGGATATAAGGTGATTAACCACTTCGGCGTTGATTAAAGCCTTAAAGACTTTGCCGAAGAGTGGTATGAGACTGATGTGACGGTAGTTAGATGGGTCAGAAGGGTCTCCAGAGTTCTTAAAGACAAGTACAATAGATGAGGACTTCCAACAGACGGGAAGCAAGATTCATTGATGCAGTAGTTATATAATCTGGAGAGGGCAGGATCAAGTTTAGGAGCACATTTCTTCAGGACAATGGCTGGTATCCCGTCGCCACTAACCTTATGTGAATCTAATTTTGAAATTAACGATGGGGTTATGTGCAACTCGTTCAATAGAGCCTCGGTTCTAGGTCGGAGGGGGGAATCGGGAGTTGTACATCAGATGAGCCGAGCGTTGAGTTGGAAGAGAATTTCCAGGCAAAGCGTTCAGCCTTATCACCTGAGGAGACAAAGAGTAAATGAAATATCAATAAATGCTAAAGCAGGAAAGGACTGTCTAAACATTCTGGTTATTTGCTCTCTAGTGGGATCATCCATAGCTGCTGAAATCTGACGATTGATTTCATTTTATTACATTGATTGACTGATTTGTCTTTTATTGTTTATCAACCCTTTGTGTGTTATACCCGAAACATATTTTGAATTGCAAGAATATTTTTTTTTGGCGAATGACTATTGCATTAATAATTTTGTTTTTGAGAATAACAATGATTTTTCTAATCCTACTATTCTCCTATTATTTAACCTATACTTGAGGGGAAGAGATTGGTTCATATGTTTCCCAAGGATATTTGTGCATACGTGAATGTAACGAACCTAACTGGAATTCGAACTCGCCTATTCGATTTCTCGTTCCAAGCTACAATTCTTTATACTATTTTTTAAATTTATTACAAACATAATATCCTTACCTCATGTCTAACCATCTTTATACAGCTTCAAGTGCTGGGTCTTGAATTCAGACTTTTCCTTCTCCTAGACTGGTTGCCAGTTACGGCTAGAGATCACGGTTTGCTCTTCTATTTAAGCCATAGCTAGTGAGGAGAATACATAGATTCTTACCTTTGCTAAGGACAGCAGGAGATAGATTCTTACCTTTGCTAAGGACAGCAGGAGATAGATTCTTACCTTTGCTAAGGATAGCAGGAGATAGATTCTTACCTTTGCTAAGGATAGCAGGAGATAGATTCTTACCTTTGCTGTCCTTAGCAAAGGTAAGAATAAATTTTACCTTATTTTATTTATTATGTCAACATTAGACATTTTCGTATTACTTATTGAAAGTCGGTGAATATTTATTGGGATATAGATTTTTTTTCAGTTGAGGCATTCAAATAACCATTAATTATGTTGTGGATGTTTATAGCTTTTCTGCGCAGTACTTTTCAAACATCCACTTCCTATCTTCGTCCTAGTTTCTGGTGACAAGCTATTTTTTCTTGCATAAACTATATACCCGATTTTTTTTAAAAGCATTTCACTCAATGAAGCCAATAAACATAGATGTAAAAGGGGAGAGAGAATACGAGAATAAAACACTATTAAGGAGAGGGAACAATAAAAGAAAAAGAATTGAAAAGTAGATAACGATTCACATTGCATTTAAATTTTTGAAGATCAAACTGGACTGGGAAACAAGAAGCCGGAAGCGAGTTTTATATGTGTTTCATAGAAGAAACTGTTATCATAGAACTTGCGGTTATATCTAGTCATTTCAACTATAAAATGATGAGACCTTGCCGCCAGTTTAGTACTGCACGTAAATTAAGTCTACGTGCCAAAAAAGGAAAGATCCTCAGAATATTAACAATGAAAGTATTTATAGAAAAGGCATAGGGAGGATACATTACGGCGGTGAGAAAGTGACCGAAGTCGAGACGCCAGGTCAGGACAAATAACATCGCAAATTTGTCTTTGGATTTTACCAAGGATCTCTAAATATATAGAAGGAGCACCAGCCCAGATGTGACGGCAATAGTAAAGTTTGTCGTTGTTGCTAATCCCTCAGAAAAACAAGAGCGGATGCTGTATTCTGCCAATAAGCAGAATCAAGAAACTCGCTCACTAAAGGAGAGAGAAGGACAAAAAAAAAACATTATGGAGTAGGAAAATTAAAAGCTGACCCAATTAAGATACAAAAGGGGATAAAAAAAACATATTGGGGAGGTTGGTAATCTCAACCGAGTTGGAATAATTGCTAAGAACTCCCCCTCCCCAAATGTATAGATAAATCCTACAGATGCATGATGGAATTTTCTTCCTAACCAATAAAAATGAACCAATTCTTAGTCTCACCCCATATAATTTTTGTTTTTTCTTGTTTTGAAGAACACTATAATCACATGACTGTATCCCTTTTGCGTATGAACACAATCCTTACTTTGTGAACTTTTTGCCTTGTTACTGTTGCTTTGTCTAGTTGTGACTTGCATATATATTGTTTGCTTAATATTATTTCCCTGTTCTTTTTCTTCATTTTCTTCTTGTTACTGAAAACTTTGCCAATTCCGTTTGTTGAGAATTTTGAGAAATTATACTTAACCATGTCCAATTACTCCACATCCCTAATGTTGACGAATAAAGTGTAAAAGTTAATTTCAAAGGTTGTCCTTAAAACAACTAACGATTATGTCAAAACAATATCAAAAAATTAATACGTTTAAATTATTTCTGCCGATACAAACGTAAGTGAAGACTGTTTAATATACTCTAATTTTACATATGATATCACGATGCTTGGCGTAAAGAAAATATTATTATCCTGGTATAATTCTGCTTGTTCTTTAGGCAGTTAGCACGGACGTTGCGCCCTGTCAATAGCTCATAAATAATAGACTATTCTTTTGTGATCGTGACGAAAGACAGAAAAGCCATATCAGAGATGCTGTTTGGTTTCAGTGAGAAAAAGAAAGAAAGTCAGAGAGAAGGTAGAAGAGGCAATAACGCTCTCATATGTTTAACGCCTATCTACAGAGATGGAAAAACTTGTCAATTTTCAATCCTTTCATTTAAACCGTCTTACCTTTTATAACAATGACCGGCATTGAAATTCAACACAATTTTGATGTATCTGTTTCCCCCATGATGGTATTTGATTAGAATGTTATACATTTAAATCATGTACTGACCATGTTGCCAACGTTGTTTGCAAGCCCCTTACATCGTATATAAAGCCGCTTATGATATTATGTAGACTGATAATATGTGTTGTGATCAGACTTCGATAGACAGAAACAAAATGAGATTGATTGATAGGCATTTATGGCAGAAAAAATGGTGGTAATGATCTAGGTTCTGTATCTTGATACATCGGGCGTCAGAAATTTAAAATTTAAACTCAAGTGTCCGTTTTTTTCTCTTTCTTACATTTTTTTATAAAAAAAGAGAAAAGAAAAATACTTACTCTTTGTAAATACGTTCTTATAATCCCTAGTCAGTCTCCACCAAAAAAAAATAAAAAAATAAAAAACAAAAGCAAAAAAAACATCGTTAAATGCTGCGACTGCAAATACACCGAAAGAAGGAACGCGATATTTAAACTTGGAATGTTATCAGAAAGAGTAATACAAATGCAGAAGGATGTGTAGCTGTGTTTTATAGACTACCCAAAGGCGTTGAACAAAATACCACACAATGATCTGTTAGAGCTGCTCAGCAACCTTCACATATTCGGGAAAGACATTATGAATAATCAGACACCTATACTGGTAGCAAACCGCCTGCATACGGATAAATAATGAGTTCAGTAGATATACAAAAATATAAATGGGTTTAAGACAAGGAGGTGTCTTCTCACCAGACTTATTCAAACTATACAGCGAGGCAATTCTGAGAGAACTGTAAATCCTAGAAGGATTCATCATTGGTGGTCAGAATCTTAACAATATAAGATATGCAGATGACACAGTGCTGCTAGGAAGTGTCGGAAAGGAAGCTACAAAATCTCTTCCAGAAGGTAGCGAAGGAGAGCGGAAAGAAGGGACTTATCATAAACTACAAGAAGACAGAATGCATGGCCAGTAGCAAAAAGATGAACCTAAAATGCAAATTAGGGATCGGGGATACTAAAATGAAGCCGGCCCCTAAATTTAAATATCTGGGAAATGTTCTAAAAGAGGACAGAAAGTGCGACACTAAGATCCGAAGACGTATTGGGTTGGCCAAAGAGCCATTTCAAACGCTAAGCTGAGTATTAAGACACAGGAAAATTTCGTTGGAAACAAAGAAAATAGTAGTGAAATGTACGCGATATATGTACTCCTGTATGGCAGTGAATGCTGGACAATCTCCTCAAAGATGAAGAAGAGACTCAAAGCAACAGAAATGTGGTTCTACAGAAGTATGCCTAAAAATACCATGTGAGAAACAACGAGGTTTTGCAGAGCATGAAAACAAAGAGGAAACTTATACTTAACATCAGGAAGAGGCAGTTGAAATTTCTGGAACATGTAATGAGGAAGGAAGGCTTGGAAAATCTTATACTCACAGGACGGATAGAAGGAAAGAGGGATACGAGAAATCAACGCGTGACATAATTAATGGGATTGAGCAAATGGATGACAGAACAAGTTTTAGGAGAAATAAAAAAAAAAGAAGAAAAATCTTATTAAGATTTACAAGGAACAGGAGGATGTGGAGGACCATGATCGCCTACGCCTTGAAGGAACACGGTACATAATAGGGCCGTTGAAGAACGAAACGTCTTACATAGAACCTTTTCCATTTTTTCATTCACTTACACACGACAGGAATTTATACTGTATCCCTGCTTTTGTCGTGCTTAGCTGACACAAGACGAACTAACGGTGATGGCAAAATAATACTTAAAGATAAATACATTGTTCTTTTCTTATGTGCCGTGTCTTTTCAAGACGTGGGCGATTATAACTCTGTGACGCCATTCGTGGCGAAATTGTGACGAGTTTTGTGAAGACGTTCTCCGATCGTCCGTCATTCATTGCACCTGTGATGACTTCCAACGTTGAGTGTATTTGCATCTGCACCCAACACAATCTCCTTGGTCGTGATCTCTTTCAACAAATAATACTTTTAAAGACACTGGTTTGGAGTTCACAACAATATGATTTCTCACTTAGCTGGCTATCTTTCCCTTCGGCTGAACTGCTATCTCCCTAACTTCAATAGCCCCTGAGCTCGGCGACTCCTGATTCCTCAGTATCCGTCCTTCTGTTACTGGCCGACTGGGCAGCCCTCACTCCTCTGGTCACCTACCTACTTCTTTCATAAAAGGATCCACTTATTCCTGCCTCTCTCCATTCACTTGTCTTCCGGAAGATTTGGGACCACCCCAAAAACACAGGGGTAGTCAAATCTTCAAAGGACTACTTTTATGACTATCTAAAATCATTTATAAAATGTTTATGCTTCCCAATTCAAAGGCGAACTGGAGACATGCATCCTGAAACACTAACACTTAAGTTCACTCAAAGATGGACAGGAGACAAAATTCTTATGAAACTCCAATAGCTGAGTGGACTTAAAAAGGAAGGAATTTATCTTGATTTACTTTGTAGCTCTTAATAATTTTTCTTTTCATCATCCCTCCCAATCACTGTTCTGCCATCCCTTTACACAAGCTTGTTATGTAGGTATTTCCAATCGCCATTTATCCTCTTTGCCTTCAGTAAGTCCTGTGATATCAAATTTTCCACGACCTCTTTTCTCATTATGTATCCTAAACATTTCAAGTATCTCTATTATTCTAAGTATAAACGTCTTTTTATCATTTTCTTTAAAACATTATCGTTACACAAAAGTTCATGTTGTTCTCAGCATCCTTCTGTAGAACCATATTTCTGTTCCCTCATGTCTCTTTTTCTGTGAGGACTCATATTGCATAGATTTTCAGCACTTCTTTTGTTTCAAACGAATTTCTTCCGTTTCTTAGTACTTCATTTTTTCAAAAGAATTATTTGCTATTCTAATGCGACTTCAGATTGCGGCGTCACATTTTCCGTCCGCTCTTAAAACACTACCAACATATTTAGATTTACGTACTTGCTTGTAGTCCAGAGTATAACGATAAACTACGTCCAGCAGCAAGGAGGATCTTGAGGAGTGTGGAAAAACCTCTTAATTGCTGATGTTCCCAGGTCCACCTTGACCCGGGGTGGTAGCACCTTCTTGGGTCACTGCTATGGGCATATAGTTAACCCCCCAAACTGGACTCAAAACACTATGGAAATGTAAAAATAGGTTTTTATACCAGAAATACTTTGTAAAAAATTATTACCAGCAATAAATTTTTGAAGAAAAAAAATATTACCAGCAATACATTTTTGAAAAAATATTACCAACAATGTTTTTAAAAAATAAATATTACTAGCAATACATTTTTGAAAAAAAAAAAATTTCCAGCAATACATTTTTGAGGAAAAAATATTACCAGCAATGCATTCTTGAAGGAAAAATATTACCAGAAATAGATTTTTGACAAAACAAAATATTACCAGCAATAAAAATTTTGTCGGCATTAAATAACCCATTGAGGTGTTGACATGCCGTAAAACAAACCAAACCAACAAACCAAACGTACTTACTTAACTCAGTCGTCTCTAATTTTTATTTCGCATTTTGTTTTGTTTCTTTTGCTGACAACAATATATTATGTCTTCTTACGATTGATGCTTAGTCCTTTCTTCTAACTTTCCTTTAATACTTTCTGTAGGAATTCCTATAATTTCCTTTCAGTGTTTGAATCAGACACTATGCCACTAGCATATCATGTGTTGCTAAGATTGTGCCCTCTAACATTAAATTCTAGTCGGACTTCCAGGTCTCACAGAATTCCATTACTGTAAAGCGTGAATAAATTTTGTTCAGTTAGTCTTCCAAGTAACGTGTGATTTCTTCTAAGTAACGTGTGATTTCTTCCAAGTAATGTGTGATTTCTTCTAAGTAACGTGTGATTTCTTCCAAGTAACGTGTGATTTCTTCCAAGTATCGTGCGATTTCTTCCAAGTTTTCTGCACAAGCTGGACGGTGTCTCCGAACACTTTTTTGAACTGATCCAATCTTTCCTATCAAATCGTTATCCTGAACAGCCACTCGTCTAGAACCTTTCATACTAACGCAGGTGTCTCCCAGGGGTCCATCCTTGGTCCAACTCTATTTTTAGTTTTCATTAATGACATTGCTGATGACATCAGCTCTCAACTTGGTATCTACGCTGACGGCACAACAATTTACTCCTACCTCGATAGCAAGTCTTATCAGTCTGACAAGGTCAAAGTTGTAGCCGATGTCCACAACAACCTTAAGTCCGTAATTAACTTGTGAAAAAGATGGCTTGTTAATTTTAATGCTTCCAAAACTAAACTTCTCTCCATTAATCATCTGAGAGACCCCTTGCTGCTGATGTTATCTTCCAGGAAAGTGACTCGTTGCCCCTTTTCGGGCTCACGTTGATATGAAGTTGAAAGACTATATTGAATCCATTGCTAGGTCAGCTGCTAAGAAAATTGGGCGAGACAATTTTTCTCCCCAGAATCTATCTTACATATCTATAAGTCTATTCGTTCATACTCAGAATATTGCTGCCACATATGATCCAGTGCCCCTGCTATTTACCTTGCGCTCCTTGATAAGATCCAAAGAAGAATCTGCAATATTATTGGTCCTGATCTGGCGGCTCAGCTGCAGTTACTTTCCCTCCACCGTAAAATTTATGTGTTTTCTATAAATACTTTCATTGTCATTGTTCGAATGAGATCTTCGCTATGGCACCTAGAATTTTTGAATTTGAGCTGGCGTCAAGGTCGCATCAATTTACAGTTGAACTGGCTAGATGTAGCCGTAGATTCTATGTTAACAGTTTCTTTATCTCGAACTTTTCGCTTGTGGAACTCGCTTCCGGCTCCATGCTTTTTTGCCAACTTTAATCTGCAAAAATACAATGTCAATCACTATCTACTGTCCACCTGATTACTCTTTTCTCTTTTTGTTCAACATTAATGTTTCTGTTTCTAATTCTTCCACACCCTGTGGCCTAACTTGGGGTGATTCTGATTTTTTTTCTGATTAACGTGTGATATCTTGCCGTGAAAATTAACGTTCGAAATTCTTATTTAGACAATTTAATTCGGACTATTGTCTTCATCTTTGTCGTTATCACAACGATTCAGCTATTGTACCCCCGGCCTTCTTCAGGTGTATACTGAATATGTGGGCAACCCACAGCGAATCCTGATCTGAACACTTTATTTAATCAATGTGGATATTGCTGTTGTTCCGCTGTTTGTAATTAGGGATATATTGTCCAGTTCTTATCTTTAATACTGCTCAGTTATTGCTCCCCCGTTTCCACTGAGTCCAAGTACACACTTCCCAACCCGGACAGAAATCAGAAATTCTATTTTTAGTTTGACAAAATCTGAACCGGCCTCATTTCTCTGGTATCAGAGTGCGAAAAGCGCGCAAAAACCGGATGCCGATTTTACTTTACTGAACATGGGACATTAAAAGATCTCATTTATCACAGCGGTTTTCTTTTTTCTTACCAAAAAGTAGCCTTGGTTCCTAGAATTATTTGGTCAAATTGAAGACATAACTGAATGACTCGAGTCTTTCTTTTATTGTCGTGGGAAGGTGCAGAGAGATGTGAATAAAAGAAGAGAGAAAGAGAAGCAGATATATACACAGACATTGTGAGATAGGCAGTTAAGGATAAAGTGGGTGGAATTAATTTATTGAATTTTCCCAGTTGCACACACACACACACACACACACAGATATATATATATATATATATATATATATATATATATATATATAAAGTTGCATACACACACACATATATATATGTGTGTGTATATATGTGTGTGTGTGTATTGTATGGATATATTCGGAAAAATGGATTGATTAACCCATATCTTTCTGACATTTTCTTTTTCCATAGCATGAAATTGATAGATTATATTAAATCAATTTGCTTGGGTAGCTACCACGGAACTTGGTTCAATGTGTTGTGCTAAACAATTTTTCCCGCCACAATCTATCTTACAAATTTATAATGTGTTTTTGTATATGTGTATTTATTATACTTTTATTATTTTATTTTTAGTTTTATTTACTTATTTATTTCTATGTTACAAATTTATAAGTCTACGAGTCGTCCTGGTTTTAAATATTGCTGTCACATCTGGTCTGGTGTCCCTGGTGTACAAAATTAGAAATTCTTGATAAAATCCGAAGAAGAATCTGAAATGCTACTGGTTCTGACCTAGCATCTCGGCTTCAATCATTTTTTTCTATGGTCATAACGTTGCTTTGCTGTACTTTTACTATAAATACTTTCATGCTAATTGATCTGATGGTCTGTTCTCAATGGTACCTAGAAGTTTAAGCGCAGTAATAGATTGCTGGCAGGGTCCCATCATTTGACAATTGAAATAGCTATATGTATAAGTTCTATGTTAATAGTTTCTTCGCTCGTACTTCTCGCTTGTGGGACTCTCTTCCGGCTTGTTGCTTTCCAGGAAACTTTGATCTTTAAAACTTTTTATGTAATGCCAACCGTTATCTTCTGTCTTCTTCATTTCTGTTCTTTTATTGTTCTAGATCATTTATAGTATTTTTCTCATATTCTCTCACATTCAGTGAACCCTTGCGTCTTAGAGGTTTTATTACCTCGCTTGGGGTGAAATGACCTAACCCACTCACACACAGACACTGACACACACTCACATATATTTATATAAATTATTGCACATTGAGTGCTGGGCTAATAAAATAGCGCTTATTGTAAGACAATTTTGGAAGAAAAAAAACAAAAAATATGACGTAGAATTTAAACCTCAACACATTAAACACCATACGAAAGCCATTTCGAAAAAAAATATTATTTGATTTAACCCCCTTTTAACTAAGAGGTGAAATGTAATATAGGTAAATTATTTTTTAAGTTGCTTTCTAAACACTTCCCAAAAAATTCAGAACTATATAAGATATTCAATAAAAATACAGTCAAATTAAGCTACAGTTGCACAAATAAATTAGATACAATAATAAAAAAGACAAAATAACAGAAACCTCAAAACCAACATACAGCAAAATAATACTAGTAATTTATGCAACTGTAGAAATAAAATTACATGCCCATTAAATGGAACTTGCAAAACGGAATTTATTATTTATAAAGCAGAAGTAACAAATACAAATGGTTAAATTGAAACATATATAGGCTGCATGGAAGGCCCTTTCAAGCGCAGATGGTACAATCACACTTTTAAGCTACCAAACCTTAGATACTCCACCAAATTTTCCAGCCAAATGTGGAATTTAAAAGGAAAAATAATAGGGACCCGGCCGTAAGGTGGACAATTTTTAAAAAAAAAAGGTAAAAACATTTAACAATTATACCCGCATTTGAAAACTATGCTAATATGAGAAATTAGTAATTACGATATTCCCGGACCCAACAAATCTTTTAAACCAAAAATCAGAAATTTTAAGCAGTTGCCCTCATATAAAACAATTTTTATAAAGTGAATATGAAACCGGTTAAAAATATCTAAAATAAAAAAAATACTGTTACCCTTTAGACACGCTGCCACCATTCTCCATCATAATTAAGATATATATTTGATTTCATTTTTTTTTGTATACGTTTACAATACACTTGCATTCCTCTCCCTTTCTAGTCTTTCCCCCACCTCCTTTTCCACTTCCCATTACACACAATGTCCTGTCTTTCAGTCATCATATACATGTTGTTTTTTTTTAAAGATATTTTTTGAAAGATAATTATGTACCGTTCTTTGTGTTTGTTTGTTTTTTGTTTTTGTTTTTAAATAAAACGTTAAATTGGTCATTTTAAAAGTTTTTGCCCGAAGAGACCGCCAGGTCGAAACTGTGGTCGCATGTTTTAATTCACCTCCTGATATATATATATATATATATATATATATATATATATATATATATATATATATATATTAAACGTTTTCCTTTCAAATTTTCAAACACATTTCAGTGAAATTTTCGAAATTATAGTTTATAATTAGATTCAGATAAAGTCGAAGAAATAATTTGTCATTTTAAAATGACACCAGGAGGATGTACAGCAAAATTATATTTTATAATTTATATTTATATTAATAGATAAATTCAACCAACTAAAATGTACGATAGCTAAAACAACGGAAACTCAGAGACACAAATAGCCACAGACAGCATACATTTCTACATAGACAAATTGATACTCAGATTGATAGCCCCGAATCTAATCGATAATAAGATCAGTGGGTATTAATTTAATAAGGTAGATGTATTAGCGCAAATGAAAATGAAAACGACAGACATGACAGTGTGTGAAAACTTCATTGAACAAAGCTGATCGATTAACGGATCAATAGAAAGCGAAATCAAACCCCAAAGAGAAACGAGGGTCAAAACTAACGGATACAGAGATTAAAGTATGAGCCTAATGATGCATACACACACGACAGTCATGCATGAATGCTCAAAATAGGGAGAGGACAGAACTAGACAGAACCAAAGAATGACAAATACTGATAGATAGAATTACAACGGCGATATTGTAGATTTTATAAGCACCTGAAAAATGATTGAAAGTAGGATAAGGAAATATTGAAGTACAAATATCTTGACGAATAACACAGGTCACTTTCATTTTCAAAATCGTTATTCGAAATGAAATCTCTTAAGGTGGCGTGGGTGGGCGAAATAAAAGGAATAAATTTAAAAAAAAATATTTTTTTCTTTTATGTGCCTGAAGAAGGTCAAGAAACCGGAAACTCGTGTAGCAGAAATATGAAGAATAAAATAAATATACTGAAACAAATCCGCATTATAACCAAAGACGTTTGCGGTTTTTCTCTTTTTTAAAATATACATATATATATGTTTGTGTGTGTGTGTGTATACAGAGTGCAATGGATAAATTGCCGAGTAAATTATGCAAAAATGTTAATAATACGGACATCTCATTTTAACAGATATATTTACCAAGAATAAATTTATTCAATAAAATTCAATTGAACCACAGCTTCCAGGCGACTTCGTAATTCACTGCAACTCTTCTGGACGCTCTGCTTTTTGAAATTGGTAAATGCTGCCATAACACTTGCCTTCAGTCCTTCTTTTGTTTTACAAGGAGTGTTGTTGGTCTCTGGCTCAACTCTGACCCATTAACAATAATCAAGCGGGTTGCAGCCTGGGGAGATAGGTGGCCAGATGTAAAGCGTGATGTAGTCACAGAAATTGTCTGACAGCCATGACTGGATTCTCCTGCTTGTGTGACATGGTGAAGAGTCCTGTTGCCAGACATAGTGTCTTCTAGCAGCCTAGAGCAGCACTCCCTACTCAAGGCACTTAGCCCTCACCAACAAATTCGGGAGTTTTTTTTCTTATCACGGCGATCCCAGTGAGTTTTCCAAGCTGCCGTTAGATTCCAACTCTTTCCAAATCCTCTGCACTGTCTTTAAATTGACAGCCGAACACTCTGAAATGTTCGCATTAGAGCTTCCGACGCCAATACCAATCAGTACAACATGCCGTTTCTAAATTTCTGGCGGAGTCAATTGTCATGGTGCTCTTTCTTTCACATAGGGTGCCCAACTGACCCTACTATACCGTGCAGTCGACAAAATAAAAAACAAAGCGCTTGCACGAAATTTAAAAATAAAATGGCGACAATGTGCCCATTGAAAAACCATGAGTGCGTGTGTGTGTATATATATATATATATATATATATATATATATATATATATATATATATATATATATATATAAGCAAATATATGGATATAGATCCGACAGTAGGAAGAAAATATATACGGAAAAAAAACAAACAAAAATCCTTATATACAGTTTATACTGTTTTAATGTTAATATGTCAACGTCGGACGTTTCGGTCTAATAAACCATCTTCAGGACATATTCATAAATTATAACATTATCAATACAACATGACAAAGACGGTGTACATAAGAACAAGACTTATCCAAACAAATAACTGAAAGTTTTATAAGATCAGCGCTCCGTTTAAAACATGGTCACGTTGTCGTCACGTGGGCGACGCTGTGAAAACGTATTCCTAAAATTTGAGTATTTTGAATGAAAAATGAAAAGAATTCTATTTTGAACTAAAATTTATATGTACGCTTGTCGAGCATTAATCTCGCTAGAAAGGGGAAATACTAAAGAAGGCAGGTGAATACTAGACCAGGCTTCTTTATATATATATATATATATATATATATATATATATATATATATATATATATATATATATCTTGTTTTAATTGATACTATATAGATATATAATTCATGAGCGTTCTTAAATTTAATAATGCTGTAAAAACTAACGACGATTTTACTTCTGTTTATAAATACTTCTTGTAAAAATGATCCTTATATTTGCCTTCATATTATTCTTTCAGAGGACGAAAAGATATGTTTTCCTTTTTGTATTTATTTACATTGATATTTTACAGATATATTTTTAGTTATATTTGAATTTTTACACACATACACACACACATTTTTTTTACACAAATACACACACATAAAAGTGGACACTAAGGTTAACACCGCGTGGCGACATTCATGTTAGAGTGCAATCTCTAGTCCGTCTCCAAACTAATATATATATATATATATATATATATATATATATATATATATATATATATATATATACTGACTCATTTTCAAGAGTGTCGCTCTGCTATGGTAGCTAGCTAATTCCCACTGCAGATAACTACTCATACAAACATATGTCACCAGGAGGGAAACATCTACAGAGGGAAAAAGTTGTGTATACTGCAGCTATATTACAGTTTATGGGGAAAAGATCAAAATCCGGAGGTGGACACTGATAATCCGTTCAAGCCCTCGCTCACGATGACTTTTGATTTCGTTCTAACACAACAATCGGCGGCTTCCAAGAAGTATTTTCTGACGAATTTCATTCAGACGGTTTTGGTTTCAGGCACTTTCCGACGATGTCACACGCTTGTAACATGTTCTAGGATGATATTATAACACAATAACACCCTGGACAAATCGTCCATGCTGGGTTTCCTAACCGGAGAAAATGATTAAAAATCCGACTCTCTAAACACACACACACACACACACACACACACACACACACACACACACACACACTGATGTTCAAAGTGGCTGAAGTATTTGCAAAAACATTTTATCAAATACATCTATAGTGTTGAAATATTAATAAAATAATTATAAGAAAACAAGAAAAAATATTTTGACTTAAAATTAACCTTATAATATATATCTTCTTCTATGTGTCGTGATCCTTTAGGACGTTGGCTATCAAGGCCCTCCACAATATCCTGTCCTTTTGAAAACCCTTAGTAAATTTTTTGTTTTTTCCCTCTATCCTAATTCCTGTTCTTGCATACATTTCCACAAGCTCGGTAAGTAGGTTATGAGCTGCTCTCCTCCGTCTATCTTGCCTTCAATACGTACTGTGAGTGTCATATTTTCTAAGCCTGCTTTCCTCCTTATGTGCCCTAATAATTTCTACTGTTTCTTTTTTATGCTAAATATAAGTGTCCTATTTGTTTCAGATTTCTTTAAAACTTCGTCGTTGTTTACATCTTCAGTCCATGATATTCCCAGTATGATTCTATAGAACCATATTTCTGTTGCCTTAAGTCTCTTCTTCATCTCTGACATTGACTAATATAGAGGCGGATTGATATTACATAACAGTTCAATACTCTTTGTTTCTCTCTTAAACACTGAGTTTTAACATATTTCAAATTCTATGTTGTGCTAATATGATCTCTCTCTCTCTCTCTCTCTCTCTATATATATATATATATATATATATATATATATATAAATATATAATAATTTATTTGAAAATTATATTTGCTCTCCTCTGTATTGAGCACTATATTATATTGTATATTATTTTATATTAATTATATTTGCTCTTCTCTGTATTGAGAACTCTTTTAAGAATTGTATTTTTGCTTATTGGAATTTATTCGTATACACCAATCCTATACTCATATATATATATATATATATATATATATATATATATATACACACACACACACACACACACACACACACATATATATATATATATATATATATATATATATATATATATATATATATATATATATGTATATATATATCAGGTATATCTAGGCGGTAAGAATTCATTCCTTTTTTAAATTTAACCCACCCGTCTGCTTAATTTGTTATAATATTTTTCTGTTTCGATTAAATTTTTGTACATCCAAATAAAATTGTGAATAAATTATTCAAACTTCATCTTTTTATTTTCTTTCTGTTTAAGTACGTTCAGCCGTCTCAGTCATTATCAAGAACTGGATGTTTTCAGGATGTTAGACAAGATTTTATAAGCCGCCAGTTTTTGAGAACGCTCGAATTCAAATCATTTCATATATACTCGTATCGCATAAGTAGCTTAATGAGTAAAACGGTTTCGCAGAGCTCGACCTCACTGGAAACAAATATATCAAACTATTTACGCGCATTATTATTAATTTATAAGTATATCTCCTATCAAAGTCTAATCTTTTAGCCATGCCTGGAGATCAGAAAGTAACAACAGGGAGAAAATGCTGCTACTTGAAAATGTCCGCATGTACTAAACATAGGAACATAACCATGGGTAAAAATATAAGCGGTAATAATGTGTTAGACCATATGTGTGCATGGTTAAAATTCTGGCATTGTAGTTAAGTTCGAAGGTCAATCTTTCGATGAAGATAGATGTAGTTGATTATAACTGTATTGAAACATACCACACTACCACAATCTTTAAGTCTACATGAGGCTGAATCACCGCTTCCTGTACGATCACCGAAGTTAAGCAACGTCGAGCCTGCTCAGTACCTAGATGGGTGACCCCCTTAATGATACCAGCTTTTGTAAGCGTGGATGTGCGGCTGGTGTAATGGATAACTGCTCGGAATTGTTAATCGGAGAGTCGAGTTACAATTCCAGTTGGATTCGTTGTCTTTACTTACGCGCAAATACCCTTAGGAAAAGTATGAGTCCACCCCCCAGCTATGGGTTAATTAGTAAGCTGTTTATCAGTAAATCATTTTTATCTAAAAAAAAAAAAATTCTTACAATCTAAAAATATTTTTTTTGCGTTTAAATAACCTGCACTGGGTTGACAAACCGTAAAAAACGAATCAACCAATCAATCATGCCCCAGTATCCAATGGATACTGAAATAGTTGCGTGCTCTCTAAGTAAACAGAACGAGGGATAAATATATTGATAGATTTGGCTTAGATGGATTTTCTTCTACTTGTATTCAGCATCTCTTTAATTTCATCCCTCAGTGTCAACTGCGTTGGGCTCATTTACGTTTTCTTAAAACAAATTCCCAATGGCCATTTTCTACATCACAGTGTTTTGTCTATTTTTTTGTTTTTTTTTTAATTTCTAGAATTACAGTTAAATACCTCACAATTCATCCCTGGCTAAATTCTCGTCACCATCTCACCGTGTTCAACTGCTTAAGGCTTCATTACACTTGAACGACCAGCGTCCCCAAATCCCACCATTCTATTTTCTGCTATATCATTTGCTACCATCCTTTTTCCATCCGTCCTATTTTACTTTCAATTTTTCTTCTGAGTTGCCCGATGTCGTCACTATTCGTCATTGTTCCCCCCCTCCTCCGACTGTCGCCGATCACGTCTGGACATTTCGATTGAATTATCAGCACTGTTCGTCTTCAAGGGACGCATTGTGTCGCCCTCATTGTAGGGAGTAGCGTTGGCAGTTATGCCTAACACTGCTTCCATTAAGTTTATTGAAATTAGCGTCTTAATCATTTGTAATGTTGTGCCATCTGTGTCTTATAGCAGACAACAATCCGTTGTTCACAGACATGTCTACAAAGATAAATACATTAATGAACAATATAAAATCAAATTAACAGCTTTTCTTTTTCTAAACTTCAAACTGAATAACACATATTTTGTGAGCTAAATTAGATTGTAATTTATGCTAATGTTTTCAAAGAATTAAGTAAACTTGGAATATTGTGTTCAAATTATTCTACGTATAATAGACTATCGTGTTAGATATAGTGCAAGTTTAATTTTTTTTCAAAGCATTATAATTACACCTTTACACTCTCACACAAATATATTGTGTCTTTACAAATGCCTACTTTATCAAAACTTTTACTTAAACGTAAGCGATTCAGTTTATTTAATATTTTAATTTAACGCTTATTTTTAAAAATTCAACTCTTTTGAATTTGTAAGTCTGATGAATTGGATCGTAATTACGGTTCCAATGTAATAAATTATAACCATGGAATATTAGTGTTTGAACCTTATTTATTATATTCTTGCTCTGTTTTCTACATAGAACTCTACCTGGATTTTATCCTCTTGGATATATATATATATATATATATATATATATATATATATATATATATATATATATATATATATATATATAGTTTATGAAAAACTAGGTAATCCGTATGGGTAAACCTAAGGAGGATAAAATCCAGAGAGCTCAATGTAAATCCAGAGCAAATAATTTAAATAAAAACAGACCACTTTAAGGTTCCATGTAATAAATTATTTCACCACAGCCCTTTTAAAGGACTGCGGATCATCAGACTTTACTTCCAAACAAAAAATGAAAAGAAAATTTACATATTTTTGACATATTTATTTTTTAAACATATGTAAATTAACAAAGTGAGGAAGTGAGAGAGAAGACATGAGTGAGTTAGTAGATGATGACACATTTAAACGGTTAACTTAACGGAAGTTATATATTGATATCGAAGGGGAAGAGAAGAAAAAAACCCATAGAGAGAAAAAGAGAGAAGGAAGTTATGAGAGAAGGTTATTTAGTTTATGAAAAACTAGGTAATCCGTATGAGTAAACCTAAGAAGGATAAAATCCAGAAAGCTCAATGTAAATCCAGAGCTTTTTTTTTTTTACAAAGAAAATTAGTGACACCTTAATAGACGTAAGCAGCTCTTTAAATGAATCTGTCGTGAAAGCACACTGGAAAGAGAAAGTGTTAAACACCATATAAAATGATAGAGTTTTTCTAAATTAAGAATCATCTGACAAATGCGTAAAAACATGAAAATTATAGTTGTAGTCGGACTGTGTACACCTGAAAGGTGATTCTTAATATATATATATATATATATATATATATATATATATATATATATATATATATATATATATATATATATTGTCAAATCGTGCTAACGCGTTGCCACTAATGACTAGTGGTGGCGTAAAATTGCTTAATAAAAATCAGAAAAGCAGAAATATCAATGGAAGTTGCAATGCTCAGGATAACTGCATTTGACAGAAAGACGTCAACATTAATTAGGAATCAAAGCATTTTTAGAGATAACACAGAAGTGATTAAACAACAAAAAAACGAACGTGGGTAAGACAATGGAATGACATGCCAGAAAATAGTACAGTGACGATCATCACAGAATGATTTCAGAAGGGAATTCTATCTATCTATCTATCTATCTATCTATCTATCTATCTATCTATCTATCTATCTCTGTAGGTTTCTGTCTCTCTCTCTCTCTGTCTCTGTCTCTCTTTCTCTCTCTCTCTCGCTATATTTATATATATGTGTGTGTGCGTATGTGATTGCGTGTTGTTGACCATGTTTGCCGTAGTCTCTGAATATGGAATCCAGTGAAGTCCGTAATCTCTTCAATATCAGAGATTGGCAGTGAAGATTCGGAGAAAGTAGCGGCTCTTAATTTTTTAAGTCTTCGATATCAGGTTGGCAGTGAAGATATTTTAGGAGAAAATGGCTGCCTTTATACACGTCGGATTGAATATTTTGAACTTTCTGATTGGTTAACCCTTCTCTTGGTGGATTATAAAATGAGTCAACTCATTTTGGCTAGCTCACTAGTACATACATATATAAAAAAAAAACTGTAACACGTGTCCGTGGGCATGCGTCAGTTTGTGTGTCTCCTTAATAGATACATAAAAGATCAAATATTCCGAATTAAAGTTTCGCAGAAACTCCGTCGCACTCATCAGCGTAAGATAACCCCACACCACGAATCCATTGCTAGATGCAACATTTAAATAAATGTGTTAAATAATTATTAAATAATTGAATGTGATATCTGTTAATGAAATTAATGGATTTGTCTTCCCCTGGCGAACGGTGAGCTGTTTCCCCGAAACTACAAGTAGGAAGAAAAGTCATTTGCAAAAATGTGGTCGTAATTTACACTGATCGACGTGTTTCGCTAGGCTTAAACGATATTTGTTTTACTTACACACACACACACATATATATATATATATATATATATATATATATATATATATATATATATATATATATATAAAAGTAGTGATAGAAGTCAACACTTAGGGTGACAGGCTGTTTCATGCTAGATGCAATCGTCAGGCCTGATGATTGTGTCTAGCATGAAACAGACTGTCGCCTCTAAGTGTTGACTTCTATGTTCACTTTATATTCACACACGCTCTATCTCTGACATTGAGCACTTTATCCCATAAATATAGCGCATGTTAAGATTATATTTCTTCATATATATATATATATATATATATATATATATATATGTCTGTCTGTCTGTCTGTATATATATATATATATATATATATATATATATATATATATATATATATATATATATATATATATATATATATATATATGTGTGTGTATTCCCTGGGTTTGTTCCCCGTCTTCCTGTGTATCCTTTCCTGAAACACGCCTTTTTACTCTTTTGTTGTAAAGAGATTCCCGTTTCATGCTACAAGTAGATCACGGAATACATACCTCCAGGGGATCCCGAGAGGGGTGGGAGCATGAGATCCCCGGTAAGACGGATACAACGGTTACGACCACAACAAACGCCCAAAGAACTTCTGACTCAATGTGCCGCTGCGGAAAAACGTGCAAAAAATAGCGTGGCCTAAAAATACACCAGGTCAAGATGAAATGTGTAGTAGTGTCTGAGAACACACAACGCATAGGTGTTACCGCAAGTATGACGGAGGTGGAGCAGGTCCTGGTGAAATGCCACAGCGCCCAGCATCATCCAGTGTGGACTCAGACCTTGCCGGACACAGTAGACTCTAAGCGGATTAAATGGCCCCAAGCAAGCAAAAGAAAACTTGGCGCGATTTTGATGAACACATATGCGTTATAATCCAAGGTATGTCTGCAGGTAACATAGACTGACGACTTCAATCGATGTGTAAACTCATTGTCAGCTACGGATCAGAGTGTTTCAGCCATATTGATAAAACGAGAAATAGTCTACACTCAGAATAGGCGTGAAAGAAGGATAAGAGAAGTAAGGCAGGAATTAAGATCCCTCAAGTAACAATTTAAGGCCGCTTGTGAAGAAACTGAAAAACATGCGAAGATCAGAAGGACATCGTCGCCATAAGAAAGGACGGGCCAAGAAGAGGGCTACGTTTAACTCCGATCCATTTAGTTTCGCCAGAAGACTTCTGGGAGATAAGAGGAGCGGCAGATTATTATGCCCAAAAGACAGGGTGAATTGCTTTTTGAAGAGTTCTTTTAGGGACCCATAAAGGGATTTAATGATCGCCTCATTAAACCCAACTCTCCAGAAGTTGAGTTCGACACAAGGGTGCCAAGTTTGAGTGAAGTCAAACAGATAGTAATGGCGGCTAGATCAGCTTCGTCGCCAGGTCCGAGTGGCGTGCCTTACTCCGTGTACAAGCGTTGCCCAGGTCTTCTCACGAAATTATGGAAGATCAGGTGGGTTAAGCTTGGATGTGCGGGTGGTGTAATGGATAATAGCTAAGTAATTTGTCAGCGAGGTGCAGAACAATGGCGATACGCAGCAGGTGTTTGGATCCCAAAAGAAGAGAACGCAAGAAATATTTCGTTACTGAGTACAGAAAGCAAAATATTTTTTAATGTGATCTCCCGACGGCTATCAGCTTTTCTGCTAAAAATTAACTTTATAGATACAGCGGTACAAAAAGGCGGAATCCCTGGTATGCCTGGCTGCGTTGAGCATATAGGAGTTTTGTCTCAATTAATAAGGGATACAAGGAGGAATAAAGGGAACCTGGCTGTTGCATGGTTGGATTTGGCTAATGCTTATGGGTCCATACCGCATTAACTCGTGGAAGAAGCTTTAGTTAGACACTACGTCCCATGTAGTTTCCGCGAACTTATCCTGGATTACTACAGTCAATTCCATTTAAGAGTTTAATCCGGTTTGGTTTCTTCAGACTGGCGTAGACTCGAGAGAGGAATTATTACAGGCTGTACATTGTCAGCCACGCTTTTTGCTCTCGCGATGAATATGCGCGTGAAGTCCGTTGAGGTGGAATGCCGTGGCCCTGTTTCCAATGCCGGAGTTAGGCAACCACCTATCCGGGGTTACATGAACGATCTTACAGTCCCCACACATTCTGTTACAGGCTGTAGATGGCTGTTACGCGGTTCAGAGAGACTGATTGAGTGAGCCAGAATGAATTTCACGGCAAACAAATGTAGATCAGTGCTAATAAAAAAGGGACTGGTGGTAAAACACTATTTCACAATAGAAAGGAGAGCCATCCCGACGTTGGCCAATAAGACTGTTAAAAGTCAAGGGAAATCTTTTTGTAATGCTCTGAAGGAAATATCAGCTATCGAAGCTATACGTACTCATGGCTGGCGGAAATAGATAAATCTGGATTGCCAGGGCGTTTCAAAGCCTGGCTATACCATCACTGTGTGCTCCCATGAGCATTATGGCCACTCCAGACATATAGCTTTCCCATCTCGACTGTGGAGACGTTGGAGAGGAGAGCTAGCAGTTTCCTCCGTCGATGGTTAGGTTTACCGCGGAGAATAAGCAGCGCAACCTTATATAGATCATCCAATGCCATCCAGCTACCATTAAGAGATCTGGTTGAGGAGTTCATTCGTTTCACGGACAAGGGAAACCTACCAGCATAGAAACTCCAGAGATCCCAAAGTATCAGGCGCGGGAATTGAGGTCCAGACGGGCAGAAGGTGCATCTAAGGAACTGGCTATCGCAGAAAGGAACCTGAGGATAAAAACAATGGTGGGTTTCGTCGTGCTCATTCCTTCCTACAGATTCTTAAAAAGCATCGTGAAGGAGCGTCAACACTTGATACAGGACGAAGTAAGAGCCGGGATGGAGGAAAAGCGGATGACAAAAATGGCAGATTATAGCCAGCAGGGTGCGTGGACCAGGTGGGATGGTGTAGATCGGCGAAAAGTGTCGTGGTCAGATGTTTGGAATACCGACTTCAGCCGATCTAGATTCCTGGTTCAGATAGTGTACGACGTATTACTAACCGCAACCAACCTACACTTATGGGAAAAAATAGATTCACCAAAGTGCTCCTTGTGCTCTGGGAAGGAATCACTGCAACACACATTGAGCAGGTTCACAACTGCTCTGACAGACGGGCGCTATCGGTGGCGTCATGACAAGGTTTTAGAGGCGACAGCGCTCATTATTGCTGAAGCTTTGCAGAGCAATAAACTCATCCAAGAAAGAAGAGCTATCCGCTTCGTTAAAGCAGGGGCAAAGCCGAGTAAGAAAGTTGCAGGATCCCATTCGCTGTTATCATCCGCGTCGGATTGGCAGATGTGAGTCGATCTCGTGAAACAATTGAAATTCCTTACACATATATCGTTCTCCAAACTCCGCCCAGACATAATCGTTTATTCGGACGCCACTAAACAGATTATTTTGCTGGAGTTAACTGTCCCATGGGAGGAGCATATACAAGAGGCATTTGAGAGAAAGTACAGTAAATATCAAGGACTCTTAGACGAGTGCAGAACTAAATGATGGCGTACTCACTGTTTCCCGGTCGAGATCGGGTGTAGTGGGTTCGCCGGACAGTCAATGATACGAACCCTTACTAGCCTAAGGATAACTGGACAAAAAAGAAGGTGGGCGATTCAAATGATCCTGGAGTCCGTCGAAAAGGCCACCAGGTCGTTGTGGATAAATAGGGCTAATGAGTGGCCCAAAACTACTAAAAATACAAACGTTTCCAGTGTAGATGAACATACGTCGTAAATACCACCACTAAATAATTTTAAAGCTTAAAAGTGTATATAGATTTGTATATATGTATGTTAAAATTATATATATATAGATGATGAGAAGGTTCAGAGAAACAATTTATTCGAGTTGCATTCAGTCGCATATTCAACGACTTCATTTTTGCATTTTACTGGTCTTTCGAGTAGATTTATTTTATCACAAAAATATTCTTACACTTAATCTCTCCTTTTCTTTACTCGCAATTTTTTTTTTCGTAATTACCCATTTTTCGTGCCTGATTATTTTTTTTGTTGTATTTACTCATTTTTTCCATTGGTTTCCTTTTAAGGATAATTTTTTTTTAGGAGTAACTTATGTTAACTAAATTTACACGCTATTTTTTCTTTTAACTATTATTCAATATGTAAAGAAATATCTTGATTAATTTATTTTAAGCAATTTTAGTTATATGTTATTTCTCTTAGTTTTTAAACTAATTTCTTCCGTTAAGGATAATTTTTGGGGAGTAACCTATTTTGTATTTTTAATAACCCTTGTTCTCAATTCTCTGTAATCCCTTGACTGCTAGTGGCACTCCCGCCTTGCTTGGGGTGAATTGCCTTAAAAAAAATATATATGCGCGGTACTTATTGGAAAGCGCTCAATGTCAATGATAGAGCTAAACTATTTAGTTGGATTGATGTGACTTTATAACCCCTGGGCTTCACGCCCTTTCTAGCATTTGTCTAACGACCCAGGGTCACAAACTCATATCAATCCAACTATATATATATATATATATATATATATATATATATATATATATATATATATATATATATGCTAATCAGTTCAATGCAGGAGAGGCAAATGTGTTACAGAGTTGTGACACGGTTGACATATTTTTCATCTTTATCTTCTTGTCCATCAAGTCAGCCTTGTTCATTCTCAGAGAGAAAGCATTATTGTCATAGCACAATCTTGCGTAGGCGTTGGTCGTTCATCCTGGTGACATGTCATTCTCTGCAATTTTGATAGCATTTTATTCTCTGTATCTGTGGCAGCCAGTCAAAGAAAAGACAACGGGAAACCACTCTTCTACGTTTTACAAGAATGGAGGATAAATCATATATAATCAAGTAAAATTATCGATGGAGACTTATGATCGCCTTCCGCTCCGAAGAAACTAGGTATGTTAAAAAAATGAAATTAAGGTAATGTTAAATTGTAATGTCTTTTCCTTTTCTGAATTAAAAAAAAAAACAAAAAAACAAAACAAACAAAATATGTAAAACTACGACACAGGAACGATCAACACAGGAAATAATTAATCTAATTTTGTACAGGTTCGTCTCTCAATTTTGCTACAGCCTTGGTGCACTTTTAAACTCGGTGCTTTATCAAGAAGTTCTACTTGTGATTTTATAAACCCAATCATGATCTATTTATTTTTTTTTCTGAATTTGCTTTCCCATCCAGGTTCCTCTTTATTGACCTAAAAGAGTTTTTAATTGAGTGAATATTAATGGTGGTTATTTATTGCCCATGCTTTCAGTAGATTAAAACTTGTCAGCTTTAGCCTTAATTAATTTATTTAATTAAAATCTGAGACACCGTCAAGACATATAATGAAAATGAGATGAACAGTACTAGAAAAGGCGTTTCTAAGAGGTTTTTAGATGCCGTAGGGAAAGCAATTTTTTTAATTAGATTATCTGCTGTCCATATGTTGCGCACAGGAATATTTCCATAATTATAATGACTCTATTTAACAAAGTCTAGGTTACAAATCGTCTATCCATATACACATGCTTACATGATTCAAGATATGTATTTTTCGACATCGAGTTTACGGCCATACCAAATTGAAACACAGGATCTCATGCGATCATCGAGTCCGGTCAGTACCAGGTGGGTTAAGCTTGGATGTGCGGGTGGTGTAATGGATAATAGCTAAGAATTGTAATTCGGAGAGCCGAGTTCAAATTCCAGTCGTTTTCGTTATATTCACTTACGTGCACATACTCTTGAGAAAGGTACGAATTCATATCTCCCCCTTCAGCTATGGGTTAATTAGTTGGACTTCTCAAAATATTTTCTGGTTTTCAATAACCTGCAAAAGATCAAAAATCCGTAAAAAGCAACCAATCAATTTCAACACCGAGGACGCACATCTAATTTTGATTTGTGAAATTTAAAAATAAATTTCACAAATCAAAATCAGATGTGCGTCCTCGATGTTGAAATTGATTGGTTTAAAAATAAATGAATAAATAAGCATAAAAATTAGTAAAATAAAAAGTAACATTTAGTATGTAGTACATAAGGCAATTTTTTGAGTGTTCAGTAAATAGCATCTTTTACTGCGGAAATTACAATTTTTAACGGTGTTACAGTTTCTAAGTCCACGCTCAACCCATTTTGAATTTATAGGCCTCTTTCTTCTCGACTGTTTGCTAAAGAGCCCAGTCTGTCTTGATATTAACACATAGCTGGGGAGAGAAGAGATGAAATCATATGTCAAAATTGTGGTCCGTTTTGCTATTCATCGTAACAAACCGGACCACAATGTTGGCATAGGGAATGCTACGTTGATTAAAACAGAAAATAATTCACTGAGACGAAAATGTCTGGGAAGTGCGTCCACGCTCTTACAATATATCACAATTCTGGGTAGATTTTATATTATCTCAGTGTAGGATAATCAGGGACAAAGGTGAGAACTATTCTTTCAAAAATATTTTTTTCAAAAATGTTGAAACTACCAGCGTCTCTCGTTTCGCGGTCATGTGTAGACGTGCCAACGTCAACAAAGCTTAGTCTGTTGAAATCCTAACGGATGAAACGTCACACAACAATATTTCCCGTTTGTCATATCTTTTCTAAATATATGTATATATATATATGTGTGTGTGTGTGTATAATGTATATATATATATATATATATATATATATATATATATATATATATATATATATATGTATAGATATATATTTATTTATATATAATCTACAGCAAGATGTAAATGCAATATGTAATTAGAAGTTACAATATAGACTCCTTTCTCTGTTAAATTAATGTCACCTCTTATCTCTTCTGTTCGGTTGAGGGCCAAGGTGTATGAATGAGAGGGATTTGAGTGACCTCGCGTGTGGCCGACTTGATGAGTCAACTCGAAGCTGTTGTGAGTGACGCATAGTAGAAGACAGACGTTACGGTTCAGTTAACCAAAAGTTTCGTGTTACAGGATCAATCAGATACAAATACATTCACGAGAAACAATTAATGCCTAATCCATGCCAAGAACATGCTCATTACAACGTTTCTCACCTCATAATATTTGGTATCGAAAAGAACAAAAGAAACAAACAAATACAAACATGAGTGTACGCCCACCAACTGTGTAGAAAATTCTATAACATATTTATACTCATGAAAATATGTAACTAGATATAGACGGGCTCAGTTCGAAACATATTCATCCATTTTGAATATCTCGCGAACAAGTTATGAGGCTTTGATATGACTTGGCGATTGGTCAGAGTGAGTCTTATAGCAGATGTTGGAATAAACGGCTGTCATGAGGTTACTCAGTTAGAACTAGTTGCGAGGTCTTGATATAAGGTGACAACCAATCAAAGGAGACTTCACTGCGTATATGTTAATAAACGTCTGGCATGCAGTTACTCCACCAAAAATGGCTGAGAGATTTTGATATAAAGTGACAACCAATCAGAAGGGATCTTACTGCGTATGCGTGAATAAACGTATACCATGAGGTTACTCAGTCAGAACTGGTTCCGAGACCGTGGTGTAATTTGACAATCAGAGGGGACCTTATTGCGTATATTTAAATATAACTTTGCGCCCGAGATTACTGAGTCAGAAATAGTTATGATATAACGATCCATACGTTGGAGTAATAGCTGAATCGGAGAGCCGAGTTCAAATTCCATTCATTTACGTGCTAATACCCTTAGAAAAGGTATGAATTCTCTTCTCGCCCCCCCCCCCAGCTATGGCTAAATAGCAGGACAGACTAGTTTCTATAGCCTTGAGTGGCGACCAGTCTAGAAGTAGGAGGCACGGGGGAGTAATGGGTCGTGGCTCTGTTTGAGGAACAGGAGAGCCGAGTTCGAATTCTAGTCGAATCCATTACATTCCCAAGGGTATTACGTGCTAATACCCTTGGGAAAGGTATGAATCCTCTTCTTGTCCATCCCCAGCTATGGGTAAATAGAAAGACAGACAGGGTTCTGTAGCTTTAGATGGCAACTGGTCTACCGCAGAAGGAAATGGCAAACTACTGCGTGAAAAAATCTGCCTCGTCAGTCATGTATCAAAAGATACATGATTGTCTAAGTGTGTATTACGCATGGCACATAACTGACTTATTATTAATAGCTGGATAATTTCAACAGAGACCTCATGTACACAGGATGATAGAAATGTTTCTTGTGTCGTCTTATTCATAATGTTAGGGAAGTCTTAGACTCGTCTTTTAAATTTACTTAACCAACAATTTATTTCTTGTACAGTCAAATGGAGTACATCGGGTACAATTCACAAGTTAGCAATATATATTTTTTGAATCATTTCGCCCCATACAATGCGATAATGTCACAATGATGCAAGGTGTTACTGGGAGTGAAAGAGAATGAAAAGACATTCGGAAAGAGAAAAGTAATAAACGAACAGGTTTCAAGAAGAAAGAAATTTGACGTTTCATTCAAATTTTTCTTTTTTTTTTTTTGCAGAGAAGCAAGAAATCGGAAGACTTCCACAGCGGAGAAATGAGAGAAAAAAAACTATTAGAATAGAACCTACGATTACATTCTTTTTTACAGTAAAACGGTGAGACCTAACAGCCAATGTAGTAGTACGCTTAAATTCACGCGGTGGCAGTACCAAGGAGTAGAGATCATTAGAACAACAGCGATGGAAATATATATATATATATATATATATATATATATATATATATATATATATATATATATAGAGAGAGAGAGAGAGAGAGAGAGAGAAAAGATAGAGGTAAGACACGCCACGGTCGAGATGCCAGGACAGATATTATTACATACCCTTCTTTGAATTAATATGTAATCGGGATATATAGCCGGAGTACCAGATCAGACCAGAAGCAGGAACTAATACAGATCAATATTAAAATATTATTGTTTTTTTCTTCCTACTCGACATAGAATACACCATTTTTAGACAAAATAGTTACTTAAATCAAAAGACGGATTTTCTAGGAGAATGTGAAACAAAGGAAATTATGTGTAGATCTTTAACAGACACATTAACATATCGGCCTAAACGGAATCTCCTGGGAGAGAGCATTTCTCCGTGCTTGATTGGATTTAACGTGAATAAAAGTATTATGAACTGCTGTGACTAAAACAACCTTATTAAACTCCTTCCCCGTCTTTAGAACAGGAGTAGAGGTTTATCTCTTGTTTCTTGTTTAGGATTGGGTTTCCAGTTTGTCCGAAAGTTTTCTCATTCTCCTTCACTACCAGTTATCCCTTATGTCCCAAGGACATTATCGCCTTGCTTGGAGTGAAATGTTAAAAAAGTTACAATAACTAATCGACTCTTTAGTTTAATACAAGTTTTCCTTAAGATCTGTACACATAGGAAATCTCGTTAACTCTTTTTTTTTTATCTCCACAGATTAAATATAGTTTTGTTAAAAGAAAAAAGAACTGACTTCTTTTTCTGGGGTACGCTAAAGGAGAGGGTGTACTAAATGAAAATCACATATGCGGCACACTTGGCTAATCGCCTAAAGAGTGAATATGCTAAAATTGATGTCAATGTGGTGTTATTGCATCGAGTTCAAGTGAATCTTGCAAAGCGTATCAACTTTTGCATCACACATGATAGAAATCATACTGAAGATGTTATTTGTTAATTCAATAAAATGTTTATGAAAATTTCAGTTCTTGAAAATATGCAGACACCCTGTATATTGGAAAATGAAGGAAACCTTTTTGTCTGGTCAAAAAATGACTCCGATTTTAAAGCAAGGCAACTTTAATCAGGTTGTTTTAATGTCTACGTAATGCCCATGAAGATAATTCCATAAATTGAGTTCGTTGTGATTTAAGAAGACAAATATCTATCCATATGCTTACATTTCTAAATGTAAACTAACATTTATACGAACAGTTTCTTCTCTCACAATTCTTGCGTATGCAATTCTCTTCCAGCTTCTTGATTTCCAGTCAACTTTGAAATCTCAATCGATATCATCTATCTTTTTCATTCCTATTCTTAGTATTCTATATACGGCACTTCGAAGTGTATGGTGATCAAATAATATATCATATTTATTATTTACTGGAATCATGGTAAACTTACTGTTTAACCCTAGTATAGAAATTTTCTGAAACCAAACCCTATACATAGTATTTTTATTATATTGAAATAACTGAAAAAAAAAAGAAAAAAACAACAACAAAATAACGCCATGAACTTTAAATCTTTTAAATACTGGTTGAAAAAGTTTGATAATTTAATTAGGAAATACTAATTACTTTTTAAGCAAAGACTCTTTCAAGGCCATGAATGCAATTTTAGTTGCAGCTTTGGGCTTTCCGCTAAAACTCTGTGTACCATTTTATTTCCGGATGCAACGGACGGCACCTAAAGAAGAACGCTTCTTTTCTGGCACAACAATGACGCCACGCGTTGATATCTCACCCCCCCCAATACTTGGCCTTTGGCTTAAAATGGCGATTTGACATTTTAATTGCGCTTCCATATTACAAAACAAGCTTTAGTTTTTTAAAACACGTGCCGCTTTTGCAACGTGACTTTACCCATTAATTTAGTCGACATTAAAAATTCATTTGTTTTTCTAGTCTGAGTATTTCGACATTCATATTACCTTCTAAATAAAAGAAACTAATTCTCCACCAGTGCTTTATTAATAATTCATACATTGTAATTATCAAATTTTATAAGATCGCCATGAATGGAAAGAAGGAAGGTGAAAGTATTAATTACATAATGAGCATAAACTGCTCAAATGAAATAATAATAATAATAATAATAATAATAATAATAACAACAACAACAACAACAACAACAACAAAAACATCATGATCAGAGATCACAAAACAAAACGTGCCTTCTTATTGACATGGCAGTCCTTACAGAGTAATGTATCTTTGAAGATCTTCAAGATACAAGGACCTTGAAATCGAAATTTAAAAATATGATACACGAGAATATCAATAATCCCAGTTGCTGTTGGAGATCTCAGATTGGTTAGAAAAGGTCCCGATGGACTTATTATTGAAAGGGATACCTGGTAGACCAAGCCTTTTCAAACATAGCTGTTTTGCAACTTGACGAGTGATTGATAACAAACACTTTTCTAGCACTGGTAAATTCTCAAGAAATGATATTTTTACTTAAAACACTAAGTTCGCTACACAATCTCAATACGAACCCAAAGTGTTTAACTTTGTTCATCAAAGTAAAATATTGCCTTAAAAACAAATTAATAAAACTGTATCCATTATCAGTTGCTTTTTATACTTGTCTATTTGGTGCTTGCTTAAATGTTGCCTTCATGTTAAATCACTTCCTATTTATAAATGTATATGTGGATGCTTGGTTATTTTTAATTATTTTAAAATATCAACAAGGATTCTTCCCTGCTTATTGTTACAGAATGTGCAGGCGGCCCAAGAATATTAAATGTCTGGTTAGAACTTAATCTGAATTGGGGTGGTTTGAACATTGTGGGAGTGGAATTTTTACAGTGATGGATTGTTTTTGTTTAAGTTTTGATATAAGACCAAAAAAGATAAGGAAACAGACGCAATACTTACAAGGGTCATGATACCTTGCCACACCCAAATTCCTTACTGAGGCAAGCCAGCACTTGTCTATAAGATATGGGCCGACAAGTTGACATATATCCTCTATGAGTACTGATTCTTATAAGTAAAAAAAGGAAAATTGTCTGTTTTTGATGTAACCTGTGATGTAGCATTGAGGCCTGAAGAATTGAAACTAGAGACATCATAGTCTTATATTTTTATTAAAGAAAAATAGAACAATTCAATAATTTATGTGCAATGGATTAACAGTTAATGATATGGAAAGTGGAATCAGCATGCTGAGTTCAGGTTCTACTATATTTATTTCATGCAATACCTTTAGGGAAGGCATTAAGACATCTCTTCTTCGTCTAGTATTAACTTAAATTGCATTGTAGACTGGGCTCTCTAGTTTTAAAAAGACAACTCCGAATATAAAAAATAGAGATCGCAACAGGAAACAATTTCACTATCTTTCCCAAGAATGCATAGCAGTTCACAGATAGTAAAGAAAAGGAATCAAATGTACTCACAAATACAGCCTACACCTTACGAAAGGCTTTATTTATGTAAAATATATGTGATTTATTTTTTCAAATCTGCTCAGTGGAAAATGTCATGATGCATTTCTGACCTTAGGTCTCTGGTTCGGACCCGGAAGGAAATGAGTATGCACGAGATATCAAAGGTAATAATAATAATAATAATAATAATAATAATAATAATAATTTGCGCTTGTGGAATGGTTTCACAGGAAGAATGCAACAGTTCCACGATAAAGTGACCTCTCATTTGCATTGGTACGTATGTAGGAAGTATAGATATTTAATGAAAAGAAAATCAATAAATAAATGATAATTAAAAATTTATGCATTAAAAAAAACGAAACCTTTATAATTTTTAATCATGGAAGCGTGAAAATGATTGGTTTGCTGGCTAGATCTTCTTATAAAGACATGTCTCTTCAGCACGTAGACGATCATAATTTTTCATAGATTACTTTTTGTTTACCATCTGTTAAGTCTCTAGAAAGATAGCGGAATGGTTTCCTGATGTTTTCTCCATTGTTTAGAACTATGAGTTTTCCTCTTTTTTATGGTTGCGCCAAGAATATTAGTGCGAAAGTAAATGCAAAGGATTGGCTCGGAATTTTAACATGGCTTGCTGATTCCACTTTCGACATTGATATCGGTTATACTACCCACATCCTCGAAGCTGCGATAAGATACGTAAAATCTTTAACGATAAGATGACAGATGCGAAAAGCTTGCCGCAAAAATGATATTGGCTTTTTTTTCGTAAGAAACCAGGCTGAGATTTATTCTTTGCTTCCGTTGATATTACCCTATGTTTCCTTTGCACTGGCCTTCATCTCGTCACAACGAACTGTAACGAAACTGCATTCTTTGAACATCTATTGGGAATCATGTTGCAACACTCACACACACACACACACACACACACACACACACACACACACACATATATATATATATATATATATATATATATATACGATCTATCTCTAAAGATGCTGGAAAATAGTCGATTCCTTGCACTTGAAAATACTTGACTCCTTCGGTTATATATTATATTTACAAGAAAAACGGGTATCGCTGTGATGTCTGGGTTGGATCCGTTCAGTCCACACTTTCTGGCCTTGAGTCCCAAATCCTTTAGGCGGTCTTGTTGCGGATGACTTATTTTCCACACGACAGCCTCTTTCCCCACATACTCAACATTGCAAGCTTATAGCTAACATATCGTTATTCCCATGTCAAATTGTGCAAATATTCCTTGTATTCGTACCAACTACTGCAATGTGGAATCGTTCCTCTTCGAAAAGTCTCCGGACCTCCTAACTCTCAGCAAAAATGCTTCGATTCCCTTGATTCCTGGCTATCTCTCCTTATGAAAGACTCTAATGTACACCTGAATGGCCTGGGTGTTTATGTCCGTGAATATCTCCCGCTGGTTAGGGAATTATCTCTTGAATCTCCAGACTATTCTTACATGTGTCTCCGTTTCTCTCTACTTACCTCAGTCAGGTATCTCTTCTTTCTCTACCGTTCCCCTTCCTCTTGTGCAATTAATTAATTTGCATAACATTGGGGTTTTTGCAGTGCCATATAACGCGTGGAATGGTGTCCCTGCAAGCACCTCCGGTGGGGAACTCTGAAGCCGCAGCACTATGTTATAGTTTGCGTCAACTACCTTCCTGCACAAGTTACATTAGATGTCCAACTGCCACTACTACCCTAGGCCTTTCCCTTAACAATGCAATACATCATGACTTTAAACAAGGAAAGATAAAAACCAAAGCCAGCTCAACAAAAACACCTAGACACCTTCTCAAAATTTCTTTCTCCAACATTCGCGATATTCGTACCAACTTCTGCAGCGTGGAATCGATCCTCTTAGAAAAGTCTCCGGACATCCTAGCTCTCTGTGAAACTAACCTTAACACTTCAATGCCCCCTCTTTGATTTTTCGATTCCTGGATAACTTCCGTCTATCTCTACTTAAATCAATCAGCTATCACTTCTTTCTCTACCGTTCCCCTTCTTCTGAAGACTGTTGCGTGCTAGATTGCATTTCTGATAATGTAGACAAGATCATCTCCCTATACCCGTTTGCAAATATGTTCGTGTCCAGTGATTTCAATGCTCACCATAGGAGGTGGCTTAAACACTCTGTCACTGATTTCGCTGTCTTCCAGAACCTTAACTTTTCAATGACTCAATCTCCAACGCAAGTGTTTGACTTCCCTACGCGTTTTCCCAGTAACCCTGACAGAAACACTTCTCTTTTCGATCTCTCTTTCACCTCTATCCCTGAGTCTTGTCGCACTACGCAGCTCTGCCCACTTGGCAACTCTGATCATGCGGCCGTGTCTGTAGACGTCGCTTTTCGCCACACCACCAACCAAGAACCTCTTACCATCAAGATATCCTTCTGCTATTAACCAGAAGATTGGGGTTCTTTCCGTGATTTCCTTCGTGATGCCCCTATAGAAAAGTTTCTGTTCATCCTGTTCTGAGGTCTCTTTTTCGGTTAAAGCGAGTATCGATGCTTTCATTCCAGAAAAGAAATACCAAGTTAAACCGCGTTCATCTCCTTGGTTCTCGCTTGTATGATCAGCCGCTATAGCGTTCAGAAATCACTTCTGTACCAGAGCGACACGTCAGATTGCAACAGACGTCTCTTTGTCTTTGCTCGTAACGAGTGCAAGCGTGTCCTCAATGAAGCGAAGTTAGTGTTTTCTGATAGAATGAAACATCGTAAAGCATCTCGCAAGTTCGTTTCTAGAGATTATTTCAAGAGTGTGCTGAACAACAGCAAATCTTCAATCATTCCTCTATTCAATCAATTTGAAATCCTAACGTCTACAACAGATAAGGTTGAATGCTTTGCTCTGAAATTATCTTTCAACTCAATACTCAACTCATCTGTAGTACCCCAACCAGATTTCCATCTAAAACTGAGGCTGTACTGAGTGATATGCACATAAATCCGTCATTAGTCACATCATTTTTAAGTTAGACTCTCATAAGGCAAGTGGAGGCGATGGGATACCAGCCGTCGTCTTAAATAAAAAAATGTACTTCTGAACTGGCCGTAGTTCTCTCCAAACTCTACAACTATTGCCTCGCTGTTTCCTGCTTCCCAGCTTTCTTCCTCTGTAGTCCTTGCTTTTAAGAACTCTGGAGAGCCTTCTGACCCCTCTAACTATCGCCCTGTTAGTCTCCTACTGCTTTTCGGCAAAGTAATGAAGGCTTTAATCAATGCTGAATTAGTTAAACATCTTATCTCTCACAACCTACTTTCTGACAAACAATATGGATTCCATTTTGCCTATGTACCGCTGATGTACTTATGACCATCACTGAATATGTATATCAAGTTCTTAACGGTGAAGCTTGTGCTGTGACTCTAGATATCTCAAAAAAATTCACTGGTTTGGCATGCTGGTCTTCTACGTAAGCTTCAGGACTACAATATTACAAGACGATTGCTTGATTTAATCTAATAATTCCCATAAAATCGTGAAATCAAGGTCGTCCTGAACGGACTCGCTTCGATCTTTTCCGCCAAGGTTCTATACTGAGTTCTACGCTGTTTCTGATATTCATCAATGATCTTCCTGACATCATTAGTTCCCAAGTTGGCATTCATGCAGATGACACTAACATTAGCTCCTGTCTCAATGGCAAATCAGTCTGAGCTGACAAAGTTAACCTGGTCGCGTGTCTTGAAAAGGGTGACCAATCAATGGTTACCTGGGTCAGGAAATGGCTTGTAAATTTTAATGCCTCCAAAACTAAACTGCTCTCATTTAACCACCATAGAGAAACTTCCCTGCTTGCCATCAGCATGGCTGAGGCTCGACACCAGAAGAGCGTGTCACTGCACTTCACTGAAAGTTGGTTCAATGTGTCGTGGCAGAACGTTTTTCACATTTACAAATCTACCATTCGTCCGTGAATACTCTTGCTATATCTGGTCTGGTGTTAATGCTGTTCATCTCGAGTTTATTGACAAAATCCAAAGAAGGATCTTCAATGTAAGCGATCCGGACTTGGCATCTCGACTTCAGTTACTTTCTAACAGACGTGATTTAGCTTCCCTCTGTGTTTTCTACAAATATTTTCATGGCATCTACTCTCACGAGCTTTTTCTCCTGCTGCCCCGGCCTCATGTGTTGAAGCGTGCTACTAGATTCGCATCTAACTCCTACGCTTTTACTGTTGAAATAGTTAAATGTAACCGTCACTTCTACTCAAACAGTTTCTATTCTCGCACTTCCCAACAGTGGGACGCCCTTTCACTTACTTGCTTACCTGATAACTTCAATCTTCAAAAATTTAAATGCAATGTCAATCGCCATCTTCTGTTGCCTTGATCCCGTTCGTCTTTTATCATTTCCCCCCACCTGTACCCAGTCTTTTATCCCACTTTCACTTTCGGTAATTCTTGCGTACTAGTGGCACTTCCGTTTTGCCTGGAGTGAAATGATTAAAAAACAAAAAAAGTAACCTTCTACCTTGAGTGGATCTTGAGCCTTGTATTTGGTGAGCTCTAGTTTGAGAAATATTATAATGAGGGGAATCAAATAAAACAATAATTTGGAATCACTATAAAAGGGATCCTCTTCAAGCCCCATATTTTCCGAAAACTTCTCGTAGATTAGACAACAGGTGTACACATTGAGTAGCTTGAATATCTTACTGTGTCGATACCTGAGTAGGAAATGAGAAAGAGAACCGGTGAAGAAAAATAATCTGAAATGGAAAACTAGAAATGGAAGATGAAGTAGATACACAAGAAAGAAAAGCGACGGATGACAGAAAAGTAGCGAAAAGGCAGAACGAAAAAATGAAGGTGTAAAAAAACAAAAAAAAAAACAAACAAACGAAAACAAGGAAATTACAAGAAACAATGTGAAAGACGGAGAAGGACAATGAAAAAGAATGAGTCAATCCAGTGAAGATGCAGCAAAGAAAAGAATTCGCTGATGAAAAGAACGATTAGAGAAAGGAAATGAAATTATTGAGGGAAAGAAAATTAATAAGAAGAGAAACTAATTTGAAGGTGGGAAAAAAAAAAGATTAAAAAAAAGATCAGAGAATATATTGAAAGAAGGTGGGGAGAGAGGAACGCTGGTAGCGCCATTTTTGTCGCATTCCGTTGTTTGTTTCATTTAACATGTTTTGGTATCTCTTTTTTTCCCCCTTAGACCGAAAGGAGTTTGTGTGTCGCTCACTCAGCAACTTCCGTTAGTCATCACGTTTTTCGTGACGTCTGCGTCCGCCATTGATTCTGTTTTATCAACGACCTGTTTGAGAACGACCGTACAATGTTCTGTCCCAGCTAGAGATATTTTATGTTAAAAAAAAAGAAGAAATACTAAATCTCTCAGAGGGATTCGTGACATTTTCTTTCGTTATCGTCAAAGGTGATTTTCTTAAATAAAAATTAGAGAAACCACAATAAAAAAAAATTTAAATAAGTTGGTATTTGGTTGAAATCATTCGATACTTACAGATATTTTTAAAATTTGTTTTTATAATTTTGAATGTAAACATTTCTAGATGAAGTAACTGACTATATACATCCCGGCTCGGTTATCAGGACAATGAAACAGATATGTAGAATTCATATATATATATATATATATATATATATATATATATATATATATATATATATATATATATGTATTAATCATTTCACTCAAGCGAAGCGATAATGCCACTAAGACGCAAGCGTCTACTGAGAGCAAAAGAGAATGAAAAAAAATCAGAGGGAACCAAAACTTAATCATAAAAAAGAAACGAGGTATATGTATCTTCTCCTGTTCAATAGACGGTGGAGGAGTGTCAACCGGACGATAAGCAAAAAAGGGAGTGTTGAAACGTTCTCGACCAGAAGAAGAAGAAGAATATATATATATATATATATATATATATATATATATATATATATATATATATATATATATCTGAATTGTACATATCTGTTTCATTGTACTGATAACCATGCTAAAATAATTATAATATTTTGTTCATTCATTTTTTATTTGTTTTAATCGTTTCCCCCTCAAGTAAGGCGATAATGCCACTGGGACGCGGAGGTTACAGGGAATGAAAGAGAATGAGAAGCCTTTAGTGAGGAGAAGTGAAGCAAAGACAATAAAGGAATAGAGTTCAGGAAGTCAGAAGATGGTGATTGACGTTGCATTTAAACCTTTGAAGATCCTAGATGTCAGCGAAGCAAAAATCGGAAGGGGAATTCCACATATGAGTGCGTGAAAGAAATGTTAGAATACAAAGTGGGAGTTGAATCTAGTTAGTTCAGCAGTAAAACGGTGAGACCTAGTTGCCAGTCTAGTAGCACGCTTAAATTCCTGTATTCGAGGCAGCAGGTTATAGCATTTATCAGGACAGTTGCCATGAAAATCAAAGTTTTGGAATTTTTTATATACCGGGTTAAAAGCAAAATAGTCCAAATCGCGTAACAGCAAAATTGCCCAACTGTTAGATTAAGCTTTGGACCGTTTTATCTTAGAAATGATTAAAGATATCTTACTGGAATTCTCCGAGACTTTATAACACTATTGGACTCTACTTTGAACAATAAGAACATATTTAGCTGAAATTTAAGTTGAAAATGATGATCCCTCTTGCTGTTGTAACTCCCTGATTCAGTTTTCCACTCTACACTTCCCTGTTTTTTTTTTACACTCATTCATCGTTCCCTTGATGGTTCTTGAATGGACTTTGAAGAGGGAAGCCAATGTATGAATGTTGATACTATTATTGAAGGTCTAAATGATCTTTTTCTTCTCACCATTGCTCATTTGAGAAGACAGTGGGTCTGACAAACGATTTTAATCTGTTCTCTTTCTAGCTGAATAACTCAAAGGGTTTTCACTGATTATTACGACAAATAGTGTCAAGATGTGTGTGTGTATATACACTCCTTTGAGTGTATATATATATATATATATATATATATATATATATATATATATATATATATATATATATATAAATTAATTGATTTAAAATGTTTTTTTTCTACACAGTTCTAACCATGTTTCAAAAATGGAAGCTGAAAGCTCCTAATTTAATTTTGTAATTAAATTAAAGACATTGGTTCCATTTCATCCTCAAGCGAATTTTGGAGTAACTTTTAAAATTACTGGGCAAAAATCATAATTCACGTTTCCAAGGTTACAGAGAAATCCTATTCAACCAGAAAAGGGGTGTTTGCGTGTTCATTATCGTTGTATTTTGATCTATCAATTATTGAGCACTATTTTGTAAAAATAAAAATATCTATAAGAACACCGGATTATATATCTTACTGTTCTTTCTTTTTATTTACACACACACACACACACACACACACACACACACACACACACACACACACACACACACACATATATATGTGTGTGTGTGTGTGCGTCTTGTGTGTATACAGTCAACGGAGTTATGCAGTTGAGTATTTCTGAAAGCACAATGCATAGACCCATGAAGTAGGTGGGCGACAGCATCAGATAGGCGACAGCAGCAGGTAGGCGACAGCAAAAGATCACACCGGGCACCATTACTGTCAGATAGTAACAAAACACTTAGTCAAAAATTAGCCGAGGATCATAAAAATTGGACAATGTTGATTGACAAGATTGAAGAAACGTTGCCTGATTAAATGTGTTTCGGTGGCTGCTGGTCTTAAACTTCAGGAATATATAGATTTATCCTGCCTTGTATAAACTG
The DNA here is from genome assembly GCA_903632075.3 of Acanthosepion pharaonis. Lineage (NCBI taxonomy): Eukaryota > Metazoa > Mollusca > Cephalopoda > Sepiida > Sepiidae > Acanthosepion > Acanthosepion pharaonis. Next base: position 338,262 of record CAHIKZ030004617.1, on the reverse strand, counting down.
CTCAGGTTGGTGCTGTTGGTGTGGAACACATTGACATCAATGAAATATCCGCTTTGGGGTGTTGGTGAATGAGAGGAACGAAGCCAAGACATGTATAAGAATTTTGCAAAGCTATGAAAGAAGAGATAAAAATTGCAAAACAGTGCTTCAAGAACATTATCTAATCCATACCAAGAACGACCCAGTATTAGAAGTAACTGCTGAGTGCCTATGTAGTATATATATATATATATATATATATATATATATATATATATATATATATATATATATATGTGTGTGTGTGTCACATTAAACGTTATTTTTAGTGGATACCCGTGTTTGAGTAGACGCGTTATTTATTCAAAAGTATATTTTTTAATAAAGAAAGAAAAAAATTCTTTAATAAGATTTCCCGAACATTCAGACTGGCAAACGGAAATAAATAAATATACTGTTCAATAAATAAATGGAGCATATACTCAAATATGAGTATCAACAAAAAATAATGTTTACACTCACACACACACACACACACACACACACATATATATATATATATATATATATATATCACAAAATCCCAAAATCTTGGTACAATCAACAGAAAGCTTCCAGGTGACTAAAAAATAAACTAACAACGAATAAACCAAAATGAAGGAAAAATAGCGTTAGAAGAAATCGGGAAAATGACACATAAACTAAGAAATAAGGGCTAAAAGACAGACATCTACATAAAAAAGTAACAAAGAGTGCTCTATTCCTATGTTATCAAGACAGAGCAATTACGCTTCCCAGCGTTACGCTTCAGAAAGAGACAAAGTTCGGAGAGCTATTTAAGTTTCACGCTACGGTGATCTTAAGGCGACCAGAAAGCAAATGAAAGAAGGAGAAACAAAACGTTTATGCTAATGTAATACGGGGAGGAAAGGGTAAAAAAAAATATCGCGAATATTAGACGCCTTTACGTGATAAAAAGACGTGTAAGAACTTACATATATACATACATACATATATATATATATATATATATATATATATATATATATATATATATATATATATATATATATATTAACATTGAGTGATAGTGTTAATAAAATAGTGCCCGGTTTAATATAACACAGCTATAAATTATATATTGACAAATATACATTTATTTTTTACCAACAATCCCCGTATAAAATATGAACTAACCCATTATTGTTATAGCCCTTTATATTTAACTAAATTTGAATTATGTAATGGTCAGTGTGTGTTTGTGCGCGCGCGTGTGTGTAATATAGCCATTATTTCAAGCAAATGTTTTAATGTTTCATGCCAACCAAAAATAACACTAAATACTATATTGAAAATAAATTTCATAAATTATTTTTACTGTAACAAATAAAACTATCAATTGAAAGGAAAATTTAATACGTTTTCTCATATGCTAAAATAAACATTGAACATTTTTGAGTTTTGAGCACTTCTGTTCGGTTTTAAACCAATCAAGTTTTTACATATTTTGTTTCAATAAATCTGTTAAAAGATGGATAAACTAATGTCAATATGTTCAAAACATGGGAATGCAGTGCCAGATCAATGTTTCAAACTATACAACGCCTTTCTTTTTTTAAAATCTTTTTTGCAGTTCGTTTTCTTCCATAAAATTTAGTCTATGTTCAGTCATCAAAATATTTACCAATGTAAACTTTCTAATTTGATAAATCAACTGACTGATATTCTAATAATACAGATTATAAATTTTCAAAGTTTTCCTGTCGTTCGTTTTACTTCATGTTTGTAAGATTTTCAATAAGCAGATATGGTCGGATATAACCATTTTCCAATCATCGAACTCTGCTTCTGTTTAGGTTATGAATGAACTCCCATATATACTGGCATCCATATTTTTCTCCTTGCATTTCCTGAAGACAGCTCATTCAGGAAACGAGTAAACTTTTACATTATAATTTTCGATCAGTTTGCATGGGTTAATGTACAGAAAAAAACAGCAAATCCTTGAATACAGTTTCAATCTGAATTTGTATTTCTTGCATTTTTTTTCTTTTTGTTTTCTTTTACGAGCCATTGAAATGGCATTTTCAATTCTAACATTGCTCGATGGGGAGAATAGACGGTTTTGTACATTCAGTATGTGAAAATATTGATTTAAACCGTATGCATCTCTTGGCTAAAGACGAAGCTCAAAATATTATCGGTAAAGTCCTCTGCCATAAAAAAGTCAGCTCCTGACTTCTTTGAAATGTCTATCAGCGAATATTCCTCTGGATGTCTGTAAAGCAGCTCTTAAATTTTATAGCTTTCAACTTTTTTTTTTCCGGCAATCAGCCCACTCACTAATTAGAACCATTTTTTTCGTTCATGTAAGATTTCTAAACAATGAATACCTTAATGAACACCCGAGAGCCGAGCGAGTGTCCACATAGGGGTTATTGATTTTAAATGTCGTTAGAGGAATATTTTTCTCGACCTAAAAACGGATTCCACGATAGAATAACTTACTAAGATTGGCAAAATATCAGCTTTTGGCATCTGATTTGAATTTTATACAGGTTCTGATTGTTCATACCTTTAGATGAGGAGCACTCAAAGTGACCGATATCGAGCTGAGTGAGTCGATAGGATTATTCCGGCGGTTGATAAACATCTTTAGTAGTCAAATGGGGACCGGCAAATATCTGGGTATCAAACGTCGGTTCGATAAATAAATCCTCGTGGCTTACGAATAAAACTCACGGGTTTCCAACCAAATTTGAATGCTCTTTCTACAGCTCGTCAAACACATCCTTCTTGTTAATGATATCAATCAATTCAATAAAAATGGTATATTATCTATTTTCTAAATTTATTTTAATGTGTATATAAATACATATATTAGATATTTTGTTCATTATTATTCTTCGAACGAACACATCTCTATCTATAAAAGGCAGGATGTGTTTGTGTGTGTTTAACGAATGCACGGCCGCAATTTTCGACGAACTTGCACCAAAATTTAAATGTACATGCTCCAAGTTAGCGGGAAGGCCAAGACCGACTTTGCATTTCTCAACTCCTATCGATAGTGGAAATAATCGATTGTTTCATGCTTCTACGTCAGTTTTCATGTAGTTTGCGGCCATTTTTCTACTGGCCAGAGTGAGAGTCTATAGCTGGCTGCCACGAATAGGCAGGAAGATTCTATTGGCCAGCGTGACAGCCAACAGCTGACTGACACGAATGTTAACTAGCATGCAAAAAAATCGATAGCTGAATTCGTCGCAAGTGAGAAAAATTTAAATCTGCATGACACTTTACTCCAATTGGCTCATTTGCTTGCTTAAACTCAACGTTGATTCTGATTCCGTAGAACTGGGTTGGGTGTGAAAAAGTATTAGTTGTTAACATTCTTTTTTCATTCGGTTTTTCTAGTTACGAGTCCTTTTTTTAAAGCTGATCGTTTTGAGTTCATTTTGTTTAGTTCTTTTTTCGTAACAGATTTAATGTTTAGTATAGAGCTTAGAAAAAATTTGCAGTGTGAGATAGGAAAGAAGTAAGGCATGTAGCAATATCAGCATGGCAAAGGGCACCCCTTTAAAGGCAAAGAAGGGCAAAAATATTTTAAGTCAAGTGATAGCAATTGCTGTATGAGTCGTACAATTTTTGAATCAAGCACGGGCAACGCCGGGCCATGCTGCTAGTCTTCTATAGGAAGAGAAATAAACATGGAAATAGAATAAAAATCGAAAGGTAAAATAAATTTTATGGAAAAAGAATGGAGGATAATTATATTTATATATATATTTTTTACATACCTGGGGATCGATGAGAGATCAAGAATTCCATGAAGGCGTCGATGTGCTAAAAGTGTGGGGATCTCACTTTTAGACTTCATCATAATTTATTTTTGGCTTAATTCTTTGTTTAAATAGCTGTTTAATAAAAATGAGTCGAATTTAATATATTTTTTAATCAATTCACCCCAAGCAAGGCGATAACGCCACTAAGATGCAAGGGAGCTACTGCAATTGAATGAGAAGAATAGTATAACAATAATAGTATAAATTTCTGAATCTAGGCGGAGGCGTTCGAAATATAGAGTTGAAGTAGAATTTAGAAGGAACCTGAAAAAACAATTTCTAATAGGAAACAAAGAATAAATCTCTAATTCTTTTCAAAAGACTGAAGAGGAGTGTGAAACTATCTACTCTTATCGTGAAAGAATAAAAAATAAATACATAGTAAAAATTTTACAATTTAGGCGGAAACGTTAGAAGTATTAGAGCTGAAGCAGACTTTAGAAGGAAGTAGAAACGCAAACCTAAAGAAAGAAAAAAAAGGGATAAACTCCTAATCCTGTTCAAAAGGTAGGGGAGAAATATGAACATGATGTTAGAGGAACCTATTTATTTCGTTTACACGAATCTTGATCTGAAAATTCCATTATTCCTGATACTATAATGTGTAGTTCATTGTTTTCAAATATCAACCAAGAATTATTGATTTTCAATTTGTTTACACTCTTGAATTTATCCAAGTTTAATTATTTTTGTCATGTAAGAAGAGTAACTACCGACACCGAGATTCGAGCGTGACACTCTGAACAAATGTTTTCCGGCAAGTGTATACATAGTGGTGTCAGGTTGCTGACTGCAGGTGGTTATTGAGTGATTATTGAGTGGAACTATCCAGTCGAATTAGTGTGAATTATTTGTGCGTCGATGATTTGGGTTTTGATTTAGGATTTACCAGACGTTAAGCCGAGCCGCGTTACTAACAAGATATTCAGTGAAATGGCTAATTATCTTTGGTTGACTTTTACTTCTTTGTACTTGTTAAGTATTTATTTGTGGTTGTAATTAAATACTGTTTTATTTTAACATTGAAATCTTGAGTTATACTTAATTATTAACGGCCACTACGTCACAAAAATTTTTAAACCGGTTTTGTATAATCCGAGGCTAATCGAAAAAAATTTGGTAGGCTATCGTATCACGTTTAGTATGATGATCATACCTTATTACAATGCGTACAATCCGATACACCAATTCAGATAGAAATACCCACGCCCTTCTCTTCCGATTTACCTATTACACAAAAGGAATTATAGATTTCCTATATGAGTTTGTAGAATCAATTGCGTTTGATCAGACCTAACAGATTATGTGGAAAATAACTACCCGGAAAAACCAATAACCAGATTTTCTCAAAGAACCGACTCATTATTCAGTGAAGGGACTAACCTTTATATTTCTAACACAATCACGCTTACCTGATGTGAAGAACTATTTCAGAAGATTGTTTAGGCACTAACTTCTATCAAAAGAATTCGAAATCAAAATTTACAGAAAGAGTTTTAAGCGATATTCTAGTAGACTGTGGGCTTTGATTCACAGTAGGTATTTCCATATTTGCAGCTTTGAGCCGAACTAAGGGGAATAAATGCATATCACAGCAGCTCCCCCTCTCTCTCTCTCTCACTCTCTCTCTCTCTCTCTCTCTCTAAATATATATATATATATATATATATATATATATATATATATATATAAAATATAAAATATACTTTAGGTGTGTGATATATTTATGGGATAAAGTACTCAATATCAGAGATAGAAACTTGTGTTAATATAAAAGTGAACATTGAAGTCAACACTTAGAGGTGACAGGTTACTTCATGCTAGACGCAATCGGTGGCCTGACGATTGCGTCTATCATGAAACAACAACCTATTGTCTCTAAATGTTGAATTTAATGTTCACTTTATATATATATATATATATATATATATATATATATATATATATATATATATATAGTTTTAAGATATGATATATTTAATGGGTAAATTGCACAATATCCTGGATAGAACATATGTAAATATAAGCTGTGTAGACAGAGTTTAGCGCCGAATGCCGATAGACTGTTTCATAATTGAACACGATTTTCAGGACTACATTCAAGTATAAAACAGACGGTCCGTCATTGTTGCTATCTAATTCAGTTTTCTGGAATCGAACGAGAGCATCACTGGGGATTTGTCAAAATCTCGTATCACAAGTCGGCAAGTTTCTGAAATTTAATCCTGGCAATATTTGGACGATCATTGTCATGAAACAGAATTGGATAGAATCGTCGATTAAACAGTTACATTTTGCTTAACTGAATGTGCATTTCAACAAGATGTTTGGTGGTAAACCTCGGCAGTGATGCTCTACTTATATTCCAGAGAACTGTAATGAATATCGACAATGGCGGACCACCACACAGTCATCACAATCTTCTGTTGGTGTAAATTCGATTTTGAAAAGTGTTTGGGTCCGTCATCATGATCAAGCCATTGATCCGACTGTTTACGATTGTCATAAAGAATCTATTTCACATTGAAAGTCGCAATTCGATCAAGAAATGGATTATTCGATTTTTGCAGATGCAGCCTCGAACACACTTCAAAATATCGAACTCTTTGACTTTCACTGTGTTCCATGGAAACCATTTATTGTGTTTCTCCACCTTGCCAATTTTCTTCACCTTCTACGATATTATTGAAATGCTGAAAGCCATTATCTGAGACATTTCTCTGACATTTTCATGTAGGATTTTGTTGGGGTCTTCAGATGTTGATTGCAGATTGACGTCCTCTGCTACCTTGCTTCTCGTATCGCCATTGCAGAACTTCAGAGACCGTACTGTCCGATCTTAAACGGATCATTCTCCCCCTTCTCTGTTAATCTTTGCAGCAATTTGAGAATCATTAGAACCTACGTTGCACTCATTCAAAAAAGTAAACACATCTCTTGTTTTTCATGTGCGTATATAATGTACTAAGTTAAATTATGAAAGAGGTTTATATAAAATTACCAAAGAGGACGCTTTTATCATTAGGAATATAATTTTGCACAACCATAATAATATATTAGAACATAAAAAAATCTGACATTATTTAAAAAAAACCATATATATATATATATATATATATATATATATATATATATATATATATATATATATGTGTGTGTGTGTGTGTGTGTGTGTAAAAAAATAATCATACATAGAATCAATCAGCAATATTAATGCGATTAATGGCGAAATCACTTCGCTTGTAGAACATAAAGTATGCATTAAAATACTTTTCCCCCATTGAATGATGTGATCTTCATTTATAAAACTGATGTCAGATGTTTCTAGTGTATATTTTTTTAAGTTAAGCAAGTACTTTCGAAGATCCATGTCTTCATCATCAAGCTGTAATTTTTCGAAGACGAAATAATTGTTTGTAGACCAAAATATATATTTTTTTTTTAAGAATGTGCTATTTATTGACGGTTGTACAATCTCGGAACGTGCGAGTCGCAACGCTAAAGTTCAAAATTTCAAGTGAGAATTTTTATATGAATTTTGTAATATGGTAAATCCACGAATACTTTTTTGCAAGTGTTTTTCAGTTAACTTGACATGAACTAAGTATATAGTTCAATTAATATAGTGATATGTGTTACTAGATTTTTCTTATATATAACCCACCATAGAGAACCCTCCCTATCTCCCATCAGGATGGCTGATGCCCAACTCCACAAGAGCGCTTCTCTGCGCCTGCTTGGTCTCACGCTGTCCACTGACCTGAAGTAGAACAACTACATTGAATCTATAATTTCATCTACCGCAAGGAAATTTGGTTTAGTGTGTTGCGGCAGAAGGTTTTTTTCTTCTCCTGAGTCCATCCTTCAAATCTACAAATCAACCATTCGTCCTTGCATGAAATACTGCTGCCATATATGGTCTGGTGCTCCTGATGTTCATCTCGAGGTCCTCGACAAAATCCAGAGATGGATATGCAATGTGATATGTCCTGATCTGGCATCCCGTCTACAGTCACTTTCTCACAGATGTGCTGTGGCTTCCCTCTGTCTTTTCTACAATTATTTTCATGGCAACTGCTCGAACGAGTTACTTTCACTGGTTACCAAACTGCTTGAATCTAAGCGTACTAATAGGTTGGCATCTCGGTCCCACCCTTTCACTGTCGAAACGTCTAAATGCAGCCATTTCTTCTGCTCCAACAGCTTCATATTTCGCACCTCCCGTCAGTGGAACTCCCTTCCTATCACTTGCTTCCCTGATAGCTATAATCTTCAAATATTCAAATATAATGTCGATCAACATCTTCTGATGCCTTGATCTTGATCTCTGTTCCTTCTCTTAATCCTTTTCCCAAACACTCCTCTTTAGTCTTACTCACGCTCTCTGTATACCATTGCGTGCTAGTGGCACTCCGTCATGGCTTGGGGTGATTTTCTTAATATATATATATATATATATATATATATATATATATATATATATATACTCTCCCTCTATATATATATATATATATATATATATATATAAGGTCTGTGCATATGTTTCTATTAAATACCTTTTTTATCAAAAAAAGTGTATTCAATCACATCTTCATATATGACATATATGATGCATTTATTTTACATAACAGTTAATTTATTTTGCTTTCCTTGTCAATACACCTAAACTAATGCTTCTCTATGTAACAAGAATTGATACTTAAAATTTTAAAATCCTGATGATAATTTTTCAATGAATAATGACACTTTTGAAGTCAAATTATTTTCAGAGTCTTAAGGTGGGTGAAGTTCTTTAATCAAGTAGTATTGTTCATTTCTCAGTTATTTGTCTTTCAACTTGGTAATCGTCACTTTTTATTGCAATGTTCAAATCGCTTCCTATTCTACGGCCAATAAGTAAGTATTTTGGTTAGGAGATAAAAAAAAAGGTGGCTTTCGAAGAGATTTGAAATCCTGTTCGGTGTCTTTAGGAGTTTGTCTGATAGTGACATCGCACCGATTTAGCCCGAGTGACAAAACATATTGTTGAAGTTAAATCTAGTCTTCGTCTAATTTATCTGCGCCATATTGTTACTTTTTTACTTCCTAAGGTTACTACTTGTTGTAGCAGAATAAATTAAGACAACTTAAAACAATTATGTCTACAGCTGCTGCTACTGCTACTAATAGTAGGAGACATAATAATCTTAGATTGTTTTACTTTCTTACACCAAATATTTTCATTGTTTCTTTTTGAGTAGTTTATTTTACAACTTGTTATTTTTTATCGCATTGCTCAGCTCTTATCACATTCTATGATCGTTAAGTATGCAACATAGCAACAAATTACGGTAATAAAGGAACAACCTGCAAGAAAATGTGAGATCACACTTATTATGCTTAAGACATGTATGGCACTCCAGTGATTTGACCACAGAGATCAACTACTTAGACGTTGTTAATTTCTTTTATAGAAGTATTATTTTTATCGTCGGATGTTTGAATACACCTAGTAGTAGCAGATATAATAGTTGGCGAATATTTTCCCGGATTGATTTCAACACGAATTCTGAGGATAATTCGCTTTAATGGGCGATAAATCAGATTTTGCCATCTGTTTTATTTTTATCGTAGTGCATTGTTACATTTTTTCCCGCTATTAATTTTGTATTTTACTTTATATTGTTTTCTTTTCGGTTTAATTGCTCAAGAAAAGTCTATATCTGTTTTGTTTTGCCCTAATGCTTCTGATATCTTAACACTCTATATATTGTTTTAAAATATTAGTCAACTTTATCTTATTTTAACTTTTAACCTTTTTACTCAACCATTTTTATCTGAATAGAAATCTTTATCTAGAACAATGATAGTTTAAAATGTTCAATACCCTGAGTGATTTCGACTGCTGCTACCTATTCTAAAAAGAATGTGCGTTTCTATCAAAGAATTGAATTCAACAGCCAGAATACAAGTGCCACTACATCAGTGACAGTCGCAACCTAATCAGTAGTGAACGTTAGGTATAACTGCTCTTAGTTTACTCCAGCAACTGGGACAGTGGTTTAGTGGGTAAAAGTATTGGTTTGTAAATTTAGGTCTGGCAGTGTTTACTTGCACCCAGTTGAAACGGGCCAGCAATAACCGAAGAGTGCTAAATAAAATAAGAACCAGACGATATTCCTAAATCTGAGCAGTGGAATGAGAACAGTCCACCACAGTAGATTAAATAATGGTTTCAGTTTAGAATACCCTGTAAGTTACACAGATCGATACGCACAGCGACCGAAATGTTGTGATAAAAAACAACAAAGATGAGGACAATATGTCGAATATAAATAGAATAAATAATAATGAGATATGTGGAGATGCACGCTGGCCCTACATCCACGCACGATTATGGAACTGATGACGAAAACGAAACTAGGACAAATGCAAAATCATTGTTTTGTTTTGTAAACTTTTACATAGTTTTTGAAAGCAAGGCGTGAGTGCCACTAGCAAGAAAGGGGTTACAGAGGATTGAGAACAAGACTAAAGATACGTGTTTGAGGAAAGGATACAGAGAAGGACGGGGTCCAATCTCAGGACGTCAGATGTCGATTGATATTAGAGTTGAATATTTGACGATTATAGTGGTGGTGCGATTCTGAATTAGACCCCATCCTCGATAATCACTAGCAATGCGATTCTGAAATAGCCCCCACCACCGATAATCACTGGTGGTGCGAAGCTGAATTAGCCCCCACACCCGAGAATCAGTGGTGGTGCGATGCTGAATAAGCACCCAGCCCCGATAATCACTGGTAGTGCGAGGCTGAATTAGCACCCAGCCCCGATAATCACTGGTGGTGCGATGCTGAATTAGCACCCACCCCCGATAATCACTAGTGGTGTGAAGCTGAATTAGCACCCATCCCCGATAATCACTGGTGGTGCGATGCTGAATTAGCACCCACCCCCGATAATCACTGGTGGTGCGATGCTGAATTAGCACACAGCCCCTATAATCACTGAGTGTGCGATGCTGAATTAGCACCCAACCCCGATAATCACAGGTGGTGCGATGCTGAATTAGCACCCACCCCCGATAATCACTGGTGGTGCGATGCTGAATTAGCACCCACCCCCGATAATCACTGATGGTGCGAAGCTGAATTAGCACCCAGCCCCGATAATCACTGGTGGTGCGATGCTGAATTAGCACCTACCCCCGATAATCACTGGTGTTGCGATGCTGAATTAGCACCCACACCCGATAATCACTGGTGGTGCGAAGCTGAATTAGCACCCAACCCCGATAATCACTGGTGGTGCGATGCTGAATTAGCACCCACACCGATAATCACTGGTGGTGCGATGCTGAATTAGCACCCACCCCCGATAATCACTGATCTTGCGATGCTGAATTAGCACCCACCCCCGGTAATCACTGATGGTGCGATGCTGAATTAGCACCCACCCCCGATAATCACTGGTGGTGCGATGCTGAATTAGCACCCACCCCCGATAATCACTTGTGGTGCGATATTGAATTAGCACCCACCCCCGATAATCACTTGTGGTGCGATATTGAATTAGCACCCACCCCCGATAATCACTGGTGGTGCGATATTGAATTAGCACACAGCCCCGATAATCACTGGTGGTGCGATGCTCAAATTAACGCCCCTCTGATAATCACTGGCGTCGCGAGATTTGAAAGCCTTTTTCTCTTTTCCCTTTGACTTTCGAAGATACAGCACGTCTCCCTTTCACCCCGATGGACACGAGCCATGTAAGAACTCCAGAGACAGTGAAAATTTGCTTTGGTCTCTCATAACTTTAACTTCATTTTAATCTTTTCTAACATGTCTGTTTAATATATTGATCAGTTGTTGTTTGAATTCCATGTTTTGTGACTTACTTTTACCCGGAATCACATGATTCCGCCAAATATTGTTTGTGGGAAAATTTTCTACCAGGAGGCATAAAATGAATACTTTGCAACAAATTAAAGAAAAAAACAATTCACAGTCGTTGTAATGTTATAATCAGGCTATTGGCATATCTAACTATATTAACTGGTATCTCAGCTGCATTTATTGGCTTTATTCCGGAATCGAGTACACTGTCGCTTCTTGCTTGACTTCACTGCGTAACTGGAGTTTCTGATTGCTGTCCACGCAACCAACGAGACGTACGGACGGATATGTCAAAGTGTCGTGTCTCTTTTCGTACAGTCTGGCTTGTGAAATTTGATACGAGGTTTTCTTTTAAGAGCAGAGCATGTCACCGGGGTAACATTTCAGACCTTTTTTCCGGGATATTCGGTCAACTGATCGGACAACAGCGATGAGATAATTACGAATGCGTGTACGAACGTCTACTAATCTGCCGTTACAATGTAAAGACACAGATGGGGATTTATTGATAACCCTTTATGTTTGTTTGCATGTGTGTATGCATTATTTTTCAGCGTGTATGGGATTCTTTGTGATTAGGCGAAAAGTTAGGATCATTTAGTAATTAAAAAAAAATCTAATCACGTTGTTTATTGCATGGTTGGATTGTTATCTGCAACTACTAACATTACTGACGTCATCTTCAAACTACCTTACTATGGAAGAATCAAGAGTATATAAAACGGTACATGTAACACAGTACATTGTATATTTTGTCCCATACGTCAAATACAAAATAGTATTAGATAACAATTCTTTTTCTATATTCTGTGTCCATTTAGAGCATGGCCGATCATGGCTCTCTACAACTTCCTGTCATTTGTAGTTCTTTTTGCTATCACTCCTTAATTCCTGTTCTGCCATCCATTAACACAAGCTCGTTAGATAGGTTATACGATGCTTTCCTCTGTCCCTTTTGCCTTCAAAACCTTGTCCGGTGAGTGTCAGTTTCTTTAAGCCCTCGTTCTTCCATATATATCATAGAAATTTCAAATGTTAAAGCATAAGTGTCGTCTTTACTTCCATGATCATGATCTTGTTACGACATTGAGACCTTGTGGCGCCATGTATGGTAATACATATCACTGACAGTTTTCTAATCAATCAGACAGTATAGTCAGTTAACAGAAAAAAAAATGAATACAAATTAATAAAATGGCACCCCAAAATTACAACAGCGTTTGAGAGATAACAGCTGGCGATGTTGATAAATACTCTATCCAAAGATTTAATAGTTACATATAAAACTATTGTCAAAAAACTTATAATCCTACTGGTTCAGAAATTGGCACTCCTGTTTTACTGACTAAGAATTGGTGACAAGAGAATCTAAAGATATATCTCGCTTGTTGAGTTTCAAGACAAAAATACACACTATCTTTTGCAAGATTTTTCAACTTATGCTAACGATAAATGGTATGTATTTATTCGTAATACACACACGCATATATATATATATATATATATATATATATATATATATATATATATATATATACACATAAAATAGGGAGTTACTTTTCAATCACATTGCACACGCACGCAAACACACACACACACATATATATATGTGTGTGTGATATAAATTATTAGGAGGATTTGAGATAATCTTAATTAAGTAATTCATCGAGTCTAGAAGAAACCTCAACCGAATGCAGATAGCACAGGACGGCTATTTCGTCCTATATTTGGGATTCATCAGCAGTGTGCATCCACTACCGAGAACTGAACACGGACCGTTACGATACGACGCAAGCGTCATACCAACGGTGATCAAGAGGTGACGAATTAGACTCGATATAGCGCTGCTCTTCACAAACTCGTCCAAGTTTTCCTTATCCATAGGATTGTTCCCCGCGAGCCACGACTAATATCATCAAGCCACTCTATCCAGAGCATTAGAAGCTGGTTCAAGCAAGGACATACAAGTGATAGAAGTTATTAGGAGGATTTGAGATAATCATATTTAAGTAATTCAAGACAGTTGTTTCTCTCTCTCTCTCTCTCTCTATATATATATATATATATAAAAGTATATTACCAAAAAATTTCTAAATATATATTTAATCATCGAACAATTTTTTCAATATAACAGTTACATTATTTTTCCTATTCGGACATCCTTTTATTTAGATACAAATTTGATTTTATTATTATTGGAAATGCTAAAGCTTTTTATATATAAACACATTTTTTATTAAACAACATTTAAAATATTTAAGGCCTGTTTATAATAAACAGTCAACATTTAATGGCCTGAATGTCCGAAATTGTCACAGAAAATATTCGTCCTCCGATAGGATTCGAACCTGTATCCTATACGGAACCGTCATTTAGCTTGACGTGCCTTTACCAATTTGGCCAATTTACAATTTGAACATTTACTTAAACATTTGTATCTATAAAAAAGAATGTTAAACATAAAAATGTCTTAAAATAATTGTCGGACTTTGTCCATTTCATTATATATATATATATATATATATATATATATATATATATATATATATATATATATGTGTGTGTGTGTGTGTGTGTGTGTGTGTGTGTGTGTGTGTGTGTGTGTGTGCGTGTCTGTGTCTGTGTCTCTGTGTGTGTGTGCGTGTTGGGGAGGTGAATTCTTGATAATATCGGCCTGGGAGGCTTTAGAAAGCGCCAGAAAACCTTACCGCTCAAGCCTTGTGAGTGAAATTGGGTAGACAGAATTGTTCGGAATCTTTCATTGGATACTAGTACTAAATTACAAGTCATCTCGGACGAGTATTTGAGAGTATTGGCCTTGGTACAAAAAAGATTGATCACGCCAGATTATGTGCTCTCTTTCAGAGAGTGTAACTAAGGTCATTTAAGTTTAGTTGCAGTATAAACTATAGGTAAACACTGTGGGTTGAGCAGGCCTCTGTAATAAGGAATTGCTAGAATTGCCAATTTATGAATAAGATGTTCTATTTTCGGATGGAAATTATGGACAAGCTACCCGAAGTTCATGTTTTTACTGTTTTCTTCAAGTAATTTCGAATCACTCAGTCATTATCAAGAACTAGATATTTATGGTGCCTCAATACACTTTATATATTGCCAATGCTCTTAAAACAATGAATGATATAGAGCGAACGTTAGACAGTGAAAAATTCATATCTAAATGTATTTATAAACTACCTTGTCAGTTTGTAGATTTAGTATTTATTATATATATATATATATATATATATATATATATATATATATATATATATATATATATGGGTTTGTGCTAGTGATTGGTGGGGGCCTAACACAATCGCTAACACAAACCCATTGTCATTAACAAGGCGTCTACTAGAGAAGAACTGACATTAAAAATAAATTTAAAACAATGCCACGAGACAGACACTTAGGGGCTGATAATAGCCCTGTACAGAACAGCTTAAAATAGACTATCTCTATGTTGAGGTAATTTTTGTTAAAAAAATTAAAATCTTCAGACACACAGGGTTTTATGTTAACATTCTTTCGTTTTTATTATTATTTCAGTTAGATTCCTCGACTAGTTTTGGCCAACATGGCCCTCATCAGGAGAAAAAATTCTACTTGCTAGTAGCAGTGAACTACAGAAATGAATGTCTTTATAGAGAAAATGAACTTTTGTCTGCAGTTTTCATTTGTTTTTTTTAATTTTTTTTAACATGAGTCATTGTGTTGGTCAAATAGTCTCTTTTAAGTTATTTAAGATAAGAGCTGGATGGGTTCATGCTCCTCTGAATTCCCTTGATCATTTTGGCAGTTATTCTGCTTCCTGGAAAGGGGATGTGTCTCTGTTAAGTGTGTTTGCTATTTGGTTTTAGGGTGAGTGAGTATGATATGATATATATATATATATATATATATATATATATATATATATATATATATATATATATATGTGTGTGTGTGTGTGTGTATATATATATATCTTTGCGCGTGTGTACGTAAACAAACAGAAAACCGAAGTATGCTAGTGCGCGTTTACTTATATCTCTCTGTACTTGTATAGCACAAGAGTTCTTTCGGCTTGGTATGTTCTACCTCCTGTGAGTTCGACTCTGAATGAATACTAATGTGCCGACGGCTACCTCCTTTGGTCAGTTCTTGATCGTCTGTCGAGGTTAATTGAAAGCATTTGGCTAACTGACCCAGTGGATCAAGTAGCGAAGCGCCTCGATTTTAAGCGATCCGGACATTCAATAGAGAGATTTGTCCTTGACCTCTTTAGATTAATCCTGACCAAATCACATGACCAAGCACTTCGGGGAAAGCGTTTTAACTTTCAATTATAATTGAAAATTTAGAATGCCGGCGAGCATGAAAACGTATCAAGTTAAATGATTTATTGAAGCCGGTTGATGCAGAATTTATTACTAGGCCGGAAATACCAGGTGAAACGAAAATCTTCTCCTTGATTCACACCACCCTGTTCAGTCGATATAGCCCACATGAATCACTTCTGGGTTGTCCGGTGCGATAATTCTGATCACAGCTGAAGCCTATTAGTGTTTACTCGTAACAATTGTAAACGTGTCCCCAAAGAGTTGTTTCCGGATAGAATTAGACAATTCATAGCTTCTGAAACGTTTGCCTCTCGTAACTACTGCTTGTTGTGTAATAGTATCTTAAATAAGTGTAAGTCTTCTAGCACTCCTCTCTTCATTCAATTTGAGGTGTTAACTTCTATTGATATAGCGGAATTTTTACCCGGAAATTCTCCTTAAATTTTACTCTTGACTCATCTGGAGTATCTTTGCCTGACTTTTCGCTGATAACTATCCCTATTGAGTGATATGCATATAACCCTGTCCATGATTTCTCATATCAATTCTAAACTAGATCCCTTCAAAGCATGTGGACTTGATGATATCCCAGCAATAGTACTTAATAAATGTGCTTCCGAACTGGCTCCTGTTCTCTCTAAACTGTACAATAAGTGCCTTGCTACTTTCTGCTTTTCTGTTTGATGGAAATCCTCTTCTGTAATTCCTATCTTTAAGAACACGATAGAACCATCTGATCCTTCTGACTAACGGCCTAATAGCATTCTACCTCTTTTTTGACAAATAACTACAGGCTTTAATCAATTCTGAATTGGTAAAATGCTTCACCTTGTAGGGTCTTCTTTTAGACAAGCAATATGGCTTTCATTTCTCTAGGTCAACTGCTGATGTATTAACAATTATATTTTAAAGGGTCTATCAAGCTTTTGTAAGAAAAGTGAAGTTTGGTCTGTTGTTTTGGATGTCTCGAAGACGTTTTTCAGGGTTTGGCATATTGATCTTCAACACAAGATGAAAGCATATGCTATTTCTGGAAGAATTTTTGATTTCATTCAGTCTTTCTTATCAAATCGCGAAATGAAAGTTGTCTTGAACGGCCACTCTTCTTGATCTATTTGCATTGATGCATGCATCTCTCAGGGTTCAGTTCTTGGAGCTACGTTGTTTTTAATTTTAGTCAATGACCATTCTGATGACATTAGTTCTCAACTTGGTATCTACGCTGATGACACAACCATTTATTCCTGTCGTAAGTTTGAGCGGTTCGATAAGGTCACATTAGCAGTTGATCTAAAAAAATGATTTTACATTCTGTTATTAATTGAGGCAAAGAATGGCATGTTGATTTTAACACGCCAAAACGAAAATTCTCTCTTTTAATCGTCTGAGAGAACCCATTTTTACTTTCCATCGGCATGGTAAATGCTAACCTCCAGGAGAGTGACTCAATCGCGCCTTCTTCCGCTGACATGAAGTGGAAAGATTATATTCAATCAATTGCTAGGTCTGCTGCCAGGGAAGTTGCTTCCCTGTGTTTTTCTCGGCAATGTTTTCTCGCCAGAATCAATCTTACATAGTTATAAGCCTACCATTCGTCCTTGCTTTGAATACTGCTACCACATCTTGTCTCAGAACATCATTAAATTATTCCTGCAGAACGGAGATAATTGTATTAGGTTGGTGCAAAAATAATGACGTAAGAATGTCGTTTTTGACGTTAAAAAATACGTCAAAAAACGACATTATTACGTCATTATTTTTGCACCGACCTAATACTACGCATCCTTACAAGTTTATTACACTCTTGATAGAGTTTTCAATGTTCGAATTAAGGTAAATCTCATTATTACAAATGCTGATTTTCAAAGCAGTAAATGTCTATTTATTTGGACGATTTTCGCATTATCATATTCCTGTCCTTATCTCAGTATTTTCTCATATAAGTTCATTGCGTGTATATTCAGCCAACAATCTATTTTCCAGGGGCTTGTATAATATTTAACCAATATTGTATATGCCATCATAAACGAATGATTCCGAAATTGATTCGATGAATTCTTTAAGGAATCTTTTAATATCTTGAATCTGCCGAAACTATTAAATCGCGAAATGAGGGTTGGATCGAACGGCTACTAAATGGGAAGCCGGCAGAGAAATAGCAAATAATCTACTAACGCCGCAACACCAAAAATGGATTTTTGAAGAATATCGGTTCTGAAATATTCAATAACATACTAACTCCTGAAACATCAGCAAAAAATTAAATTCTTTGCAGGTTGAGAAACATTCATTAACCTACTAATGCTAGCCACATCAGCAAAAATTAGGTTCTTTACGGAACACGACATGCTGGTTGTGAAACATTAAATTTCCTACTATATATTTTTGTGAGTTGTCTTTTATCAGTATTTCTGAAGAATTTTAATTTCTACGAACTCAATATGCCTTTGAGAGGCTTCGACACGAAGCATTATAACATTTTCCGGTAAACCATAGAGCAAATACTTTTTAAATAATGTACTCAAGATGCGTTACGGAGGTTTAGACAGAAAGCATCCAGGATTTAGTAAAACAATACAGAACCCTCACATTTAATGGATATGTTCAGAATTGCTTTTGGAAGCTAAATAGTACTAGGATATTTTCTTTAAATTGTAGTGATCCATCTTCTTTAAACGGATGGACTCAAAATGGATGATATAGATGGTATGCAATAGATGTAATGCTTAAATCGGGTAGATGGATCTCATTAGCAAGGGTGGACAGTCCATCTAAGAGAAGAAAGAGAAGTCTGATATCAAGCCTCCGCCTGCCTTGCGGCCATATCCAGTCATGAGAGCGAATCGTAAGGATAAGATCTGGAGAAGGAGTGCGAAAGATAGACATTACATCAAACCTCGTTCTGACAGACCTGCGACAACACCAGTGTCAAACAGAATCGGCCTCAGATTTCAATCGTGAATGGAAATCAAGCTTCACTTCACCTGCGCTTGATTAATAAAACAGGTAAGGCGCTTCCACCAAAAAAAAAAGAGTAGACCAATGCTCCCTCAAAAAGGATGGATACCACACACGGCGATATAAACAACATACATTCTTTAAAATGTGCACAAATATGCACTCATACGTACACACACACGCATATACACATGTTTTATATACATTGTAATAAAAATATAAATTGCACTATCGAATGATATTTTTTTAAGTTTTTGATTTTATAAACTTTAGCAAACTAACAAAACACTGTTCCATCATAAGGGCATATTTTTCTTCTATGTATCGTAGGCAATCATGACTCTCCACAACATCCTATCTTTTGTAGCTCTTGACAATATTTGTCTTTTTACTATCCTTCTCCTTCCTTGTTCGGCTATCCAATTACACAATCTAGTGAGGTACGTTACCTGCTTTTAATATATCTTGTGAGTGTCAGATTCTCCAGGCCGTCTTTTCTCATTATATGTCCTAGAAATTTGTCACATTTTTAAAAACTCCCCCGTTGCTCATATAGTCAATTATATTCAAATAATTCATTGAAGTTTACAAACTCTGCCACTTTTATCAAAATCATATGTTTTGTCAAATGCAGAACCGAATTTTGAATCAGGAAGAGGCAGCGTGGCAACATCTTAGCTTTTATGTTTCAACACTATTAAATATATCTTTGGTACAGGTTTCTCTTAAGTCCTAGGTGAAAGTCAAATGTTTTAACTTTAAGGAAAACTAATGTCGCGGGCATCCAACGATCGCCCCCGAGGATTGGCAGTAGCAGGTCAAGGTCAATGGTATTTTATATTAATACGAAAATAATAATAATAATAATAATAATAATAATAATAATAATAATAATAATCAGGCTCGATCACAAACGTGCCGAATGGAAATCTAATTCCCGCAGCCTCTCTTTCAAGTCTCACTAATGAACATAGATTCTTTGATGCTTTGTTAAAAATACACCCTTTTCGCTTTTTGATTTTGCGTGAAGTCACGGTGATTTGAAACTTTTAAAGCTAGGTTAATTACAGAGAATGCTTTTTTCAGGAAAGACGACATTTTGCCATTGACCTTAACAAGATGTGTGCCTTCTGTTTCTTGTTTGATATTTGCCGCCATGATGGAGACGTAATGTCTTCTATCCCACAGCAGAGATCCGGTAAGACGCCAAGAGGTCAGAAATGCTTTTTCCGGCATGACCTGCTGTGAGCAGGATCAGATCACTGTTGTACAAAGTATTCAACAATCAGAATTTAGTCAGAAAAATGCCATACGTGTTGCTAATTTGATATTGTCTATAACACGTTTTATGTGACACTAGTTTCGATGAGCGTTTACGCCGTCACTCTTACAAATGTAGTAATAAATAGTATCAAGGATGATCAGTGTCGAGCAAATGGAATTAAATTCTATGTGCCATGTTTTTTTAAGACGTTGGCGATCTTGGTTCTCCATTACTTCCTGTCATTTTCAGATCTTTTTTTACAGTAACGTACACCCCGTACAAGGCTCGGGGCCACTCGAGGTAGAGGGTTACGATAATGGGTAATTTATATGAAGACGAGGAGAAGATAACGGTTGACACTAGCTTTGAACAGGTTAAGATTGTAATGATCGGGGAAATATCTTCTAGGGAGTTTTTTTCTGCAGGGCAGTGGTTCGCGGGAAGATACTGTTTGAGTGGAATTTACTTCTCGGCAATGGAATATGGAGAAATGTGTGTGGGGGGTGCTTATATGTAACTGGCATGCCGGGTCCAAGAGGTAAAGGTCTGATCTGGCGGAACCAAGAGATGCGGTGCGTCCGAGCATTTTCCATGTTAGTAACGACAGAGCAGTGAGAGACTCGACATATCCAGCCTGTGAGAGAGAGAGAGAGACTGGAGGGTGGAAAATAATTTTTCTCCAACAAGGACTCGGAGATGCTTTTGAACGCTATCAAGACTTGAAAGTGACGTCTTGACAGCTACTGCCCAAATGTAGCAATAGTATTTTCGATCTGATCTCGCTCTTATAAAGGTAGAGGGTACCGTGAGGAGTCAGATACTTACTGGAGCAGTACATAGAACCAATCATTTTATCTGCGTCTTTATGGATTATATATAGGAATTCCACTTGAGGTCAAGTGTGAGTTTGAGGCCCAATATCTTCTCGAGTCACGTGGCCTTCTCGAGGGGATATCCTTTCACCATGACTGGCGGTAGTTCTGTTTCTGATCGGCGGTGATTGAATGCAACCAGTTTGGTGTTAGATGCATTGAATGTGACCAGCTAGTTTTCCCTTTGGGAATTTAGTGACAAATCGGAAGAGAGGTCAACTGCCAATCTTCAATCGTCAAGATTTTGGGGGGCATAGACGCTTACAAATGATCGGAGTATATTCTTAGGTAGATCACTTATGTAAATCAAGAAGAGTGTTGGTCCAAGAAATGACCCCTGAGGAGTACCTAAGTTGACCGCCAGGGCGTCCGATCCTTCAGGGATCTACTTTTTGGGGAAAAAATTATAATAAAGAAAACCCTTCTAGTGATTCCATAGCTGGAGAGCTTGTGTAGCAAACCCTGTCGAAAGCCTTCGGGATATCTAATGCTATGGTCCTTGCGGTATGTGTGTCGTCAATTCTCGCTAATTCTGTGTGTAATGCTAGTTAGAAGGTCAGCAGTGGATCGGTTTTAATCGAAACCCATACTACTCGTCGCACAAGAGGTTGTTCCTATCCCGGTGCTCGACGATCTTCTTGTTGATTAAGGCCTCAAAAAGCTTACTGATCATACTGAAGAGACTAATGGGTCTATACTAGGAGGGGGAGAATCGGTTGCTGGCATATGCATGACACCTTCCATATGGCTGAGAAAGATTTCTCATTCAAGCAGCAGTTAAATAACTTTGCTAGAATCGGGGATAATTCTGTGTTGATATTCTTAAGGACAGCGACCGGAATTTTATCTTGGCCAATGTTTTTTTTTTGGGGGGGGCAAGATTTTTGATCAGTATCGAGACTGAAATGAATATATTACTGAGATTGTGCTCAGTGAGACGTGGGAATTTGAGAGGGAATGGCCTTGGTTATCTAACATTGAGTTTGAGGCAAAAATGGAGGGGAAGAGATTCGCCTTGTCTGTCGAGGAGGATATAACCTCGGGGTCATTTATAATAGTGGACATAGCCACTTTGACTCTGTTCATAATTTGTTTGGTGATCTTCCAGAATTTGCGAGATCCAATTTGTTTATTTTCAACCATGGTCAGGACAGATCGCACGTAGCTGCACTTTGCGTTTTCAAGGGGTCTCTTACGGCGATTCTGAAAGTAGTAAGGGCCAGACTACGCTACATTTTGCAATAGATTTTGAAGTAGGGGTTTCTGCGAGGTGTGGCTGCAGAAGTGAACCAGAGCTGACTGTTTGGCTTTCCTGGATTTGGGGGGGGGGTATAAAATACTCCATTCTAAAAAGGATTCGTTCAGAGATTAGGGCAGAAGTTTTGGGGGTAGCAGGTTTGAAGAAGGTTAGGAGAGGAGCTTCCGTTATATAGGACCGAAAGCTGTCCCAGTCTGCATCAGCATAGTGAAAAACCGTTCTATGGAACGGTAAATCAGGGCGTTAGGTCTTAGCAATATTTACGTTTTGTTTACTGTCACTCCTTATTCTGTTATCCATTTACAAAAATTCGTTAGGTAGGTTACACCTACGATTAAGCAATATTAGTTCTCGTTTTATTACCGAAGTTAAGCAGCGTCTAGCCCTGACAGTAATTAGATGGTAGACTACTTGAGAAAACCGAGTATTGTAAGCAGCAATCTGAAATACGTTTCGCCTTGAAATAATCCACAAAGGTTTGATAAGCAGTAAAAACAAATCAATCGATCAACATAAATAAGCTACTCGCCGTGTTCTCCAGTCTCTAATGATATCTTTTCTCATCTCAGAAATGAAATACTAAATTACTAAAAGGGGTACGAACCCGTCATGATATGGCAATGTCGAAATTAACACACATTGAATATAAAGGCTCCAAAAACACACTAGTGATGTCTTTCAGGATGCTGACTCCGGAGATACAGGTGTTGGTTATATATGTACTACTGTCATTAACTTTATGCGAGTTCAGTCCCGGAATCAGGTAGTGAAATATTGGTTTAGCGGAAATGAACAACTGGCATCACAGAGAAAATAACACAATAATTAACAGACATCTCATATCAGAAAAAAAATGGACACCTGATGATGGGCAGATAGTACTTAGCCGAAACGTTTTTTTTTTCTTCTCATTTTTGTACTTACTTGATTTTAGCATCTACAATTTGTAATTCACATGTTCAGCTTACAATTGTTTCACCCTTTTTTCCGTTTTTCTTTACTACTTTCTGGGGGTGGGGGTGCCTGTAGTTTCCTTTCTGTGACTGCTATCAACAAAACTTTAAAAATACCCATTTTAAGGTTTTCTTCACATAGTCGGGTCTGATGGGATACTAGGAGTCTCTAACTAATAAATATATCGAATATGTGACCGTTGCTTTCTTAGAAAACGTGTTTTAGAGGGTGGATTAAATTTTTATAAGTTTTTGTTACAGAAAAGAGGTCAGACCCATAAACTCATGAAATAAAATAGAAATAGACCTTTCCTGTACTTGTGCATATGTTGGATATTATTATTATTTCTCAGTTTACACTATTTACATTATTCGGACTATTGTCCTCATCTTTATAGCCATATTTATTACAACGTTTCGGCCGTTGTACACTCCGGCCTTCTTCAGGTGGTTGGAATGTCGAACTTAACCCATTATTTCACTCACTGGGGTAGACTGTTATACGTGCCATGTTTTAATGGATGTCAGTTATCTCCTGTTAATTCCCCTCTCCAAGTTCTCCACTGGCTTGAACTCACACTCTTTGGGTCTTGTCACTGGATTTAACCAACGCCTTTATCCACTGTGCCATGTGTCCTTGGGGCATAGATATTTCTCAGTTTGTCATTAAAATTTAAATTCAAAGTTCCTTGAATTATCAGTGTTAAATTTGTTTCTTTTTATATAAGAAACATTTAATTATAAGACTGGGATTTTGTCCATTTTTGTGATAAGAGTCTGGAATTTTGTCCGCTGGTTTTTGCCCGCCGGGTTTTTGCCCACTATGTTTTTGTCCGCTGGGTTTTTTGTCAGCTGGGTTTTTTGTCCACTGGTTTTTCTTGTCCGCTGGGTTTTATGTGTTGTGTTTTTTTTTTTTTTTTTTTTTTTTTGGGGTTTTTTTTGCACGCTGAGGTCTTGTCCGCTGAGGTTTGTCCGCTGAGGTTTGTCCGCTGGATTTTGTCGACTGGGGTTTTCTCCTTTGAGTGTTTGTCCGCTGGGTTTTTGTTCGCTGGATTTTTCTCCGTTGAGTTTTTGTCATGGATTCGTCAAATTTAGCTATGTGTAAAGGTAGATAAATAACCGTAAGGACACAAACCAGTCCCAGAAGAAGTTCTACCCTCCATGTAGCAACGCTCACATTGCACTTTAAAGAGGAGGATTAAGAGGAGGATTAGTCCTTGATCCTTGAGACGTTTTGAAAGGGAAGTGCATAATTTTTTTCATAAATCTCATGCACGCTTGGGATTCCCATAGAAAAACAGTCTTCTCTCATATCGTATTCGAGCCGAGTTATGGATAAGTATCTACATTGGCCAAACTACAAACACTTATGTACTTTGTCTATTTGTTATCCAACGAATTTTGCTTAGTGCGGGCAAAACAATTCGTTTTTCTGCCCGATATTAACAGATGCATTTTTTGTTGACCTTCGTGGTAAACACTCGTGACTGATAAATTTCCAGCACTGAAAGCAACGAACGTTCAGTTTTAGAGCTTAGATTATTGCTTCTACTTTTCGTCCCGTACTAATTATTAAAACATGTTCTTGCCTTACCATGATACATTCATAATTTCTTAATGAAAAATTAAAAGATTATTAAAAATATTCGTCTTGTGGATTATTTTATTGATACTGAAACTCTAAAACCATTTTGTACAACCATAATGGATTAAAAGAAGGACCTCTTGTAGTTACATTACATATTTTGTCATTTTTTAAGCACCCCCACCAAAAAAAAAAAAACAAGGCGGAATTGCCACTAGCACGCAAGGGGCTACAGAGACTGAAAGTGATGGAAAAAAACTGTATACAGAGAGAATTAATAAAGTATAAAGGGAGAACAAAGGTCAAGGCAACAGAAGATGGCGATTGACATTGCATTTAAATTTTTGAAGATTGTCGTTATCAGGGAAACAAGTAAGAGGAAGGGAGTTCCACTGTCGGAAAGTACGAGAAAAGAAACTGCTGGAGTAGAAGTGGTGGTTACATTTAACCATTTCAGTAGTAAAAGGGTGGGATCTAGATGCCAATCTAGTAGCACGCTTAAATTCATGTAGTTGGGGTACCAGGATAAAAAAATCCCTTCAGAGCAATTGCCATGAAAATACTTGTAGAAAAGACAGAGGGAAGCCACATCACGTCTATGAGAAAATGACTGGTCGAGATGTCAAGTCAGGACTGACTAAACTGCAGATCCTTCTTTGGACTTTGTCGAGAACCTCAAGATGAACAGCAGGGGCACCAGACCAGATATGGCAACATTATTTAATGCATGGGCGAATGGTAGATCTGTAGATGTGTAAGGTGGACTCATATCTAAATTTAGATAGAAAGAATAATTATAAAGTGTTTTTATACAAGGTATTCCTAATGTCTGGGCATAGAGGAAATCTTATAAGTATGTTTTTACCTTCACAAATTAAACATAATTTTGTTGAAGGAAATGACTTCTTTTTCTAGGGTATTCTATAGGAGAAGGTGTACTCAATGAAAATCACAGATTCAACAAACTTGACCGAATGCATAAAGAGTGAATGTGCTGAATTCGACGGCAATGGAGTTATTGCATCGAGTCACTTGAATCTGGCAACGAGCATCAACCTTTGCATCACAAAAGATGGAAATCATGCTGGAGATGTTCACAAATAATATATTCAATATGATTTCCATCATTTGTATAATAATATATTCTATAAAATGTTGTTGAAAATTTCATTTCTTGAAAATATGATTTTATGCCTATGTACCCAGACTTTAAGAACTCCTTATAGTCTAAGGTTATGTACTTTAAAAAGATATTATTTTTGTGATAACTGTTGCCATAATTTCATAAAAGAATATATTCATGTTTTTTTTGTAAGAAATTCTCCCCAAGCAAGGCGGGAGTGTCACTAGCACGCAAGAGGTTACAGAGGATTGAGAACAAAAGTAAAGAGGCGTGTTTGAGGAAAGGATACAGAGAGGGACGGGGAATAAGATCAAGGTATCAGAAGATGTCGATTGACATTACACTTGAATATTTGAAGATTATAGTTATCAGAAAAGTAAGCAAGAGGAAGGAAGTTCCACAGACGGGAAGTGTGATAGATGAAGCTGTTTGAGTAGAAGAGACGGGTACATTTAACCGTTTTGACAGTGAAAGGTTGGGACCGAGATGCCAGCCTGATAGCTCGCTTAAATTCATGCAGTCTGGGAACCAACGAAAGTAGCTCGTCGGAACAGTTGCCGTGAAAATACTTGTACAAGAGACAAAGAGAAGCCACGGCACGTCTCACCATTATGTTGTCAAAATTTAAATTCCATTCAAATAAAATATAACGAATAAAAGATAGTCTTGTTCAAGTACATATTTTATTATATATTTATTAATTTTCGGGTAAAAAACTATGACAAAGTGGAAAAAAGTTTTTGTGTTATGTGTTTCGTCTTCAGGACTTCGTCGAACGGAAGTGACGTTTGCGTTGATATGAATACACAATCGCATGAAAGAGAGTGGACACTAAGAATTTAAACTTTTAATATTTTTCATTTTATTTTTTAAATATTTGTTTTGAGTATATAGTCTAGCCTATATTAATTTTCTTTTGTTTATGTTTCTGTCACTTTTGTTATTAAATATCTCGCATCGTAATAATAGAAAATCTGTGAAGAAAGGTTAAATGTTGTAAGAAACTGCAATAAATTTACTGTGTATGATCTATCTATTAAAGCACTTTCCATACATTTTTGACTTAGTAAATTGCTTTCTCTTTTAATTAAATTAAAAAATTTTAAATAAAAAGGCTGATCATAATTTTGATTTAAAAAATGCTATTCAACATCTCTCCTTGGTGGGCATATGTAGTAGCTTCAAACTAAACATTAATTTAGTCTGACAAAGACTTAAAGCAGTGGTCAGCAACCTTTTGCTTACTATGTATCGACTTAGGGTTTTAAAATTATTCAGTGTGCCAACAACATACGTATTTTTATACAAGTCAAGGTCAATATATATGTTCCACAATATATATTATATAGTAATATATATAGTAATATGTAAACCACATTAATAGAAATAAACTTTTTTTAAAAGTTTTTTTTAAAGATTTTATTATTAATTACGAGTGAGCAGTTTTGAAACAGCTAAATATCTTCTTTGCGTTGTATTGGTTCGGACTTCGTGATGTCATTTGCCGCTGCCTGACATTGGAAAGTACTTGGCGTGTCACGTGTGGCACGCGTGCCGTAGGTTGCCGACTCCTGCTCTAAATGACGTTTCGTTATATGAAAACTTTTTTTTTCCAATTTGCCATAGTTTTCTTCCTAGAATTGTTTTTGATATATAACACTTATATTTCGTTTTCATATATATATATATATATATATATATATATATATATATTATTGTTCTTGATTTGTATTTTGAACTATTAGTTTTACTTTGACGTTTAGTAGCGTATTAGATGTTTGGGATGGGGGTGCGATTGTAGTATCTTGTCATGGACACAACTTTCCATATACATGCCTCTGTCTTACGGTAGGCGCCTAAACGTATGAATATAGCATAGATAATATTTTAAGAAACCGTTAAGTATTTGCAAAGGCATGCATATTAACTTCTACATCTTTTCCCACTGTAACTTTTATTTTATTTATGTTCATTTTTCGATTTGTGGGTTTCCTATTTCATCTTTGTCGCTTAGCGGTCTGTTCTCTGATCAAAAACTACCAACCTGTCTGCCATGTTGGCTTATAAATAAGTTCGTTGTGATTTATAAGTAACTGGTTTTGATAGAAACGATCAGCAGCTGTAGACTCTGGTTTTTCTGATTCTATCTTTCGCCGCTCGTTTCAGCTTCCTTTCTGCAGATGACATGATCAGCTGCCATTGTTTTCATTACTTTCATCCATTAGCACGGCTTTCAAATTATGTCTTGATTGACACAATTGGTAAACTCTACGATTGAATAGTCACCAGCATTGATCGCCGTCAACCATCGACCTCTGTTGCTAATGAAGACAAAGGCAGGTGTCTGATTTTGATATTGCTGTAAACCAAGTACCAAAGAGTCAATCTTGATTCTTTTCATCGACAGAAGTGATCAAGATCAAATCTGGAATTATAATTAGGAGCTGGATCCATGGAAATTGACAAATGAGATTGTCCATTATCTCAGAGCTCTTACGTCACCCCCCTTGCCAGTATCTTGGCAATCTCTCTCTTATTCCTCCCAATAGTCATCGCCCGTTCATGCTCCACCTTAAATGATACACAGACATAAATAATCGAAAAAGAATAAGGAATGCACAAAATTTTTCTAGTGCATGTTCTCTTTTATCTTTCTTTTTGCTTTAGCTTATAGTAAAGCATTTAAATGTCATTTAATTTTAAAAACTTTCAAACCCTAATTTGTTTTTCAATCTTTCGCACATTTTCACAGCAAACCTATCTTTGTATGATTTTTTCATTCCAATATATATATATATATATATATATATATATATATATATATATATATATATATGTGTGTGTGTGTGTGTGTGTGTGTGTGTGTGTGTGTGTGTGTGTGTGTGAGTGTGTGTGTGTGTGTGTGTGTGTGTGTGTGTGTGTGTGTGTGTGTTATATATAAAAAATAGTTGGGAAAAACCAGTACACACATGGCTTGAAGATTGCATTCAAAAATGAAACAGACTGTTGCCACTCATTGTAGACTTTTGAATTTACATACGCTCTATCCGTGATATTGATCATTTGCTTACTCATATATGTAGCTTAGATTAAAACTATATTTTTATATATATATATATATATATATATATATATATATATATATATATATATATGTATGTATATATATATAGATAGATATACATACATACATATATATATATATATTTATGTATATATTATATATATATATATATATATATATATATATATATATATATATATATATATATATATATATATATATATATATATATATATATATATATATATATATATATATATATATATATGTATATATATATATATATATATATATATATATATATATATGTACGTATATATATATATATATATATATATATATATATATATATATATATATATATATATATATACATATATATATATATATATATATATATATATATATATATATATATATATATATATATATATATATATATATATATATACATATATGCATGTATATATATATATATATATATATATATCCCAGGTTCGAATCTCAACACGGTTGAGTTATCAGGAAGGAGACTTCCTGATGTTACTAGTCATGAGGGGGTGCGATCCTAGCATGTGGCACCTTTGGAAAATGCCTGAAATCCATACCACGGGTTGACCCAAGCCTTGTGAGTGAAATTGGCTAGACAGAACACTTGGGGGGCCATCGATAGCTGTGCTAGCACTAAATCACAAGTCATTGTGGCCGAGGGTTTGAGTGTGCTGGCCTTGTTCACATTGTTGATCACGCTTGATAACACGCTCTCTCTCAGAAACTGTAAGTAAGGTGTGCTCATCATAGTTGCAGTATGAACCACAGGCGGGCTCTGTGCGTTTTGAACAAACGCAAATGTGCATGGGTGACCGTCTGCAACAGGGATTGGTTAGCCGCCCTAGTAGACGGATATCATCGAATACGAGTGGCCATCTCTTATATATATATATATGTGTGTGTGTGTGTGTGTGTGTGTGGTGGACCTGTGCGTGTGTATGTAAAATTTATAATAGTATATATTTGTAAAAAAACAATATGAATAAGGGCAAAAGAAAAACTAATTTATTCCGACGTATTTCGTCCTCTGAGGGACTTTATCAAGGCAAATGCAAGTATTTATTTTGAAATAAGTATTTATCGACAAAAGTCATAAATGTTGTTATTTTTTCAACATTTTTAAATTAATAAACGCTCGTAAATATTCATCAGGTTAGCTGCTAAGTGAGTTAATATAATCTCTAATAAGCGAAAATGAGTAAGAAATATCTCAGAGGTGTTTGTTAAGTAAAAACAGATGACAAATGCAATGGATAAACTTGTCACTTTTGAAACTTTGAACAACACAGATTTGGCTTTTATTAAAATGCTTAAGAACAACAAAAAAGTATATATTTCTTAATGTATAGGTGCTTCGTTATAGGTGCTTGAAGAGAGAGAGAGAAAGAGAGAGAGAGAGAGAGAGAGAGAGAGAAAAGTTTCCCAATTCCATCAATATTACAGTTCTGATCGTTAGTAAATCATTAAAATTTGTTTCCCATGTTATCGAGTACTTTCTTGGAACGGCTGTGTTTTTTTTGGGGGGGGTAATGATTTTACGGAATATCCCACTTGCCTGGATGGTCCTCCACCTTCTTGGTGATTTTGGTTGGTGTATGTTATTTACGCATTAACTATCCTTGTACTGTCTTGAACTTGACAAGGGGGTACAAAATGTACATTTTCCCAAATAACTGTTGCTGACCGCCTGATCATTTCGTGAGAACGCATGAAACTTTTAATTGTGCTCGGCCACCATTCAGAGAAAACACACACCATTCACACACACACAGATAATATATATATATGTATATGTGTGTGCGTGTATATATATACATCAGTTTACATTCAGGCCGGTTTGTTTTAAATAAACAGTATTTAATACTGTTTTCATTATCCTATAATCTTTAATAAATTGTTGGATTTTTCCAATTCTTAAATACGTCATTTGTTTATCTATTTAAAATTCAAAGATTGAAGTTCATAAGCAGTAAATTCGACCTTGCCTACCGAAAATGTCTTTAATGACGATTCCGTATATGCAGGTTCGAATCCTGTCAAATGATGAATATTTTCTATGAAAAATCTCTCAGACATTCAGGCCGGTAAATGTTATTTAATACTGTTTATTATAAACAGGCATTACTAAATATATATAAAAATATAAACATAAAAATGTTTAATAAATTGTCGGACTTTGTCCAATTCTTAATGTATATATATATATATGCATACATATATATATATATGTGTGTACACACACATATATATATATATGTGTGTGTATGCGCGTATATATATATAAAGTTCAACTTACTCAGAGACTGTAAATCACCCTTGTAGTTCATGCTGTCCGAAACTAGTCGAGTTATTGAAATATTGATATCCAAATCAATTTGTCTGAAATTTTAATTTTTACCAATTTTTTGTTGTTATATATATATATATATATATATATATATATATATATATATATATATATATATATATATATATGAGTGTGTGTGTGTGTGTGTATGTATGTGTGTGTGTGTGTACATTCAACGATGAAATTATTCGTGCACCCATCTATTTTGAATATTTTTTATCCATATTTCAGAATATAATGCCCGTATGATGCCAGGTTTTTATATGTCAATAAGCACAAAAAAAGAATATAAAACTAAATTTTCAGAACTATCGGTTAAATACAACAAATTTTACAAGCAAATTAGGAAAAGAAAGCATTATTCGTACAGTAAGAAATATCGTTTTAAATTGATTGATTATTGTAAGTATAAGTAATTTACATAATTATTTTATCAGTGAAGCCTTCTAGACTGTGTATTCAATAGAATATTTGCAATAATTCTAGCAAATAACATCGCGTAGTACACAGAGTGTCACCATTGTTATTCTCATGTTAGTAACACAATAGAGAAGACAAAGGAACTTAGCGTTGACTTGAGACAGAGAATTATTAACTTCCACAAGTCAGGAAATAGTTACAGAACTCTTTCAAATCAGTTAGCTATCCCTAGATTTACGGTACTGTCTGTTTTAAAGAAGTTTAAACAGTTTTGCACCATAGAAAATTTGTCTGGGCGTGGAATAATACCCAACTTGTCACCGAGAACTACACGAAAACTGTGTCGCGAGGTCAATATAAACCCAAGAGTTGTTTTGATAGACATCGCCAAAAGTTTGGATACGATGGGTATCAGCGTAAGTACTTGCATAATTCATAGAAATGGGTTGTATGGAAACTGATCACGACGGTTTAACTTTGCCAAAACGTTCTTGGACAAAGAAAGTTGCTTTTCGGAACAAGGACTATGGACATTATTTACATTATTCGGACTATTGTTCTCATCTTGAGGACAATAGTCCGAGGTCAACAGGAAGAAGATGAGGACAATAGTCCGAATAATGTAAATAATGTACATAATACCTCATCTCAGAAATACTGACAGATACTGAAGGACTATGGAGTGATGAAACACAAATTGAGCTTTTTGGGCATCATGATATACAGAAGATTTGGTGCAAGAAAAGTGAGTCTTTCCTTCCAAAGAACACACTTGCAACATTAAAACATGGAGGCAACACGATGATTGTTGAGTTTGTTTTATCTCAAAGGGGAAACGGATAACTAATTGCAATAATAGGAATAAAGACATCTGTCGACTATATCAAAATTCCGGGTGAAAATATACAAATTCCAGCGCAAAACCTCCCCCTAGGTCGGCGATCTACTTTTCAGCAAGATAATGATCCCAAACATACGTCTAAATCAGTGACTGCGTGGCTTCAGAAAAAGAAGATAACAGTTCTGTCATGGCTTTCAAAAGATTTGAATCCAACTGAAAATCTATAGCAAGAATTGAACGTTCGAATAAATCGTCGGCCACTTAAAAATCCTTCAGGAATTAGAACGTGTAACCTTTGAAGAATTTAAAAAATATCCCAGAAAAGATTTGTTCAAATCTCATCAAAAACTTTAGAAAACGATTGCAGCAAGTTATAAAGATGAGAGACCACTCTATTAACTATTAATATTGTGATAATCATTTTATTTTTCTATTTTTCATACTGTACAAATAATTTTGTCTTTTTCTATTTTGCATAATTCGCCTGTAAAATTTGT
>CAHIKZ030004617.1:292500-302500 GCA_903632075.3 Acanthosepion pharaonis | reverse complement strand
TTTATTCAATAAAATCGCCATTGGCTTCAACTCCGGCCTCCAGACGACTTCGGAATCACCTGCAAATCTTCTGGACGGTCTCCATTTTAAAGTTAGTGAATGCTGCCATAATCTTTGCCTTCAATTCATCTTTGGTGTTATAAAGATTTTTGTTGATCTCTTACTCAACTGCATCCTATACATAATAACCAAGAGGCTTGCAATCTGGTGAGTTAGGTGGCCAGATGTAAGGGATGATGTGGTTGCAGAAATTGGCTGAGAGCCATGACTGTGTTCTCCTGCTTGTATCGAATGATGCAGAGTCCTCTTGTCACCCTCTTGACCCAAGCTGCACTACCTCCTCAAGGCACTTGATGTAGGCCTCTGTGTGGAGTCTGTGCCCCTCATCAACAAATTCAGGAGTTCTTTTTATATCAGAACGATCAGAGTGAGTTTTCCGAGCTGCTTTAACTTCGTAATCACCCTTAGACTCATTTAACTCTTTCCGAATCCGCTGCACTGTCCCCAGATTGACACCCAAACACCCTGAAATATTCGTATTGGAGCATCCGGCGCAAATGCCAAGTAGTACGACATGCCGTTTCCAAATCTGTTTTGGAGTGAATTCATTCACGGTGTTCTTTTCCTTACAGACGGTACCCAACTGACTCTACTATACTGTGCAGTCCACAAAATCAAAATAAACAACGTGCGTGCATGAAATTCAAAATATAACAGGGCGACAATTTAACTATCGCACCCTGTATATTGCGGAATAGAACTCAATATCTTGAATTGCAGATATAGAGAGTGTAGACCCAGAAATCTACACAGCATTGTGAATGTTTCAATCCTCAAGTAATCATGAAACTATATGTTCCTACACCATTCATAGGCAGTATAGGTCACTGGGTGGCTATGGGAAGAAGTGTTTTAGCCCTAAAGGTTTTAGTTCATTTATCGTCCTGACCTTTAGTTTAATTTTGTTATCTATCTATCTATCTATCTATCTATCTATCTATCTATATATATATATATATATATATATATATATATATATATATTATGAAATGGACAAAGTCCGACAATTATTTTAAGACATTTTATGTTTATACATTCTTTTTTTTATAGATAAAAATATTTAAGTAAATGCTCTGTTTATAATAAACTACATTAACAACATTTACAAGTCTGAATGTCCGAGAAAATGTCATAGAAAATATGCTCCTCCGACAGGAAGCTAATCTGTATCCTATACGGAATCGTCATATAGCCTGACGTGCTTTTTACCGATTTTGCCACAGAGGAGTGTTTCGGTTAGCAAGGTCGAAAGCAGTAAAATAGTTTGAAAACAGTAAAACTGCCTTTTGCTAACGGAAATGCTCCTCTGTAGCGAAATCGGTAAAAGCACGTCAGGCTAAATGACGGTTCCATATTGGATACAGGTCCGATTCCTGTCGGAGGACGCATATTTTCTATGACAATTTCTCGGACATTCAGGCCGGTAAATGTTGTTAATACTGTTTATTATAAACAGAGTATTTACTTAAATATTTGTATCTTTGAAAAAGAATGTATAAACATAAAAATGTCTTTTATATATATATATATATATATATATATATATATATATATATATATATATATATATATCTTTTATGTACATTTTGGTTCACGAGTGTTGTACGAAACTCATTATTGAACTTCTCATGTTTTAGTCTCACCCGTAATTGAGATTTATGACATGTACATATTCTGAAAGATGACATTTCAACACATCTTTCTATACATTTCGTTTGTGGTTTGTGAATTGTAAAAGCTTTTACGTTGAAGTAGAGAAATACAAGATGCATTCGGATGCTCTTTAGTTTCCAGAAAAAGCATATATATATATATATATATATATATATATATATATATATATATATATACCGTGTGTATAAAAAAAAATGGTAGCATAGTTGAAAGTAGGATTCCTTTGTGGTTTGCTAGATTCAGAAGTGGGCTTTTTGATTTGAAAAACTGAGCACGTACCGACACGCCGGAAGTCATTGATGATGACCAAATCGAAACGCTTACTGAGATAATCCACATATACATGATACGCACGTGGCAAGTCATATGAAAGCACTTGAATATGGAAATCGCTACGATGTTTGAGTGCCTCACATTTTAACAGATAAAATTTAATGGGCCGTATAATCATCTGCGATTCTCTATTCAAGCACAAGAAAACCGATGACATTTTGAAAAGAACTATCACAGACGGTGAAAAATAGATGCCTTACAACAATGTTGAGCGCAAAAGACCTGGGAAAAAATAAATGAACTACTTTCAAAATCGCTCTGTGTCCGAAGAAGCTGACGCTGTGTATTTCATGGGACTTAAAGGGAATTGTATATTACGAGCTCTTTCCACAAAATCAAACGTTGAATTCACACATTTAGTGTCCACAACTGGAGATCCAGCAGATCTAACAGCCATCATACCCTCCTGATCTTGAACCTTCGGATTACATTTTGACCCCGACAAAATTCTCTTAATTGAAAAGAATTTTAATTCTCTGAAAACTTGTAAAAACTACTTAAACCAGTTCATCACCCAGACAGATGCCAAGTTCTGGGAGGATGGAATCATGAAGCGTACCTCTGACACATATGTAGTTTAATAAATTTTTGTAAGTATCTAAATATTGTCTTTGAAATTTAATTTTTAAAAATTGTGTTGACTCAATATATAATGTATTTCTTTTAGGTGGAACATCGATTTAAAGGAATATAAGCTTTGTAGAAGCAAAATGTGCAGGAAAAAATCAGATGCATGAAAAATTAAAAAAAGTAAATATGTTTTAAAGGATTGTCTACTTCTAGAGGTCAAAATTCATCTAGTCTTCCTAAGCGAAACCTACTGTTTAGATTTCCAGTTTTTGTTGCTATTTATAACGCGAAGTGCATATACTTTCCAATATCATTTTCTTTCTATCGACTGGCAATAAACGATTTAAAAAATTATATAATTTATAAGCAATTGTATTCAAATTCGACTAAGCGTTAAGCAACACTGCTACTGAAGTCACTGTGGCTTAAGAAACTAAAAAAGACGTAATATTATACGGAGAAGAACAGAAAAGAAAAAAAAATGTAAAATTGAACACTAAAGGCATGAAGTACGTCATTTATGTCGTCTTTAAAAAATTACCACTTCAGTTTAGTTACATTGAAATATCTTTCTTTTTTATTTATTAAACTAAAGAATATAAAAAAATAAAGCAATCTTCAAAGCAACTAAGTTCTAATTTTGACTCAAAATTAACCGACTTCTGGTCAAAATCCTAAGTTGCTTTATAAAAAAAAGGGGGCATTACATTTTTCTCTCTCTCTTTCTTTCCTTCTTTCTTTTCAGTTCAGCTACAATACTCTTGTGCCTTTTTCTTATTTTTTTTCTCTCTCACTGAACTCCTGAAGCAAATCTCTTTCGCTATCTCGGAATAACATTGGTCTCTAAATAATTTCCTTTCTTTCTTTCTTTCTTTCTTTCTTTCTTTCTTTCTTTCTTTCTTTTTCTTTCTTTCTTTTATTACCTCGAGATTCTTTCTTTCTTTCTCATTATATTTTCCGACTCATTTTAAAATTCCTTCCACCATCTCTATTATATATAAGTCATATATTTCATTGTCATTCTCACCTACAAAAACAGTTATTTTTTCATCTGAAGAACATTGCTCTCTTTCTCGCTTTTTCGTTTCTACATCAATCTCTACTTTCCTTACCCACTCCACACTATGCTTTCCCCCCTCTCTCTCTTTCTCTCTTTGTCTCTAATGCCCACAAAAAGAGCGCATATACCGGAACCTATTCATCATTCTCGTGCCCTTTACCAAGAAATACCCCCACCCATTCTTTTTGTCATGAAATTTCAATATTTCACGCCCATTTCTACTTTATTTACCTCGACTACTCGGCCGAACACATAATAGCTCTTCCCCACCATTTTTTAAGCCACCACCAACACGCTTTCGAAACTAGAACTTGCCAAGTTTTCAGTCTCCCATCATCACTTACGCCTGGATCGACTTTGCTTAGCATTAGGCACATCGCACTTGCCTAACGTTGTTGCGAATACTGTTTTAAACTTTTATACTGCAGGTTTTAATGCAAACGTATCCGTTCTGACACACGTTCACGCGCATGCGCGTTCACGATTGACAATCAAAACGCTACACCTAATTTCAAATATTTCTTTCGAAATAATCTCCTTGAACAGTGATACAGCAATCTTACAAAAACGTTAAAGCAAAATCCTGTACTAGGTTTCCCTCAAACGAATAACTGCAAATTTGGCCAGCCCTAGTGTGTATATATATATATATATATATATGTATAGATAGATAGTGTGTGTGTCTGTGTGTGAGTGTGTGTGTGTATGTGTGTGTGAGTATGTGTGTATGTAAAGAAACGTCAAAATTATTCGCATAGTTCAATAAGGAAGCGATACTGCGAGTATAATTAAATTTTAACATGGTAAATAAACAGAAAACAATATTTTCATAGATTTGCTCGGAAGGCATTTAATCCAACAATTTTTCCCTAGATAAAGGGGATGTAGGTTTGATTCTTGCCGACGTTAATTTCAGTGTTCACTAATTCCGTATACGTAAGTTTTAAAATGAATTTTAAAAAAATGCAAAACGTTTCTAGAAGCTTTCATTTCAGCTTTAATTGAAAGCTAAAGGATTTAAAATTTACTATTTCCAGTAAGCAAAATGCTCTGTGGTGTATTTCAAACAGAAATTATATTGATCGGAATCGATTTTTTCTCAGTAAAATCGATAAAACGGCCATTTTTACACATTTGTAAACAAAAGTTAATTCTTGGTTTTAAAATCTTGAAAAAAAATAAAATACATATTTCTGGAATGTTATTTGAGCAAAATTATCAAATTTAAAGTAAAATTAACCCGATTTGAAACAAATATTATTTACTTATAGCATAAAATGTTGTATACAAGCATTTCTTAACGACGGTGTCTCGTTTTTCTGACGTGTTAATCGATTTATTGACAGCCGAATGACCGTCGAATGTATTCATAGTTAAATATGGTGGGGCAGACGATAAACTTTATATTATTTTGTCCGCTAAGGGTGGGGGGGCAATCCTTAAAAACGTGACCTTTTAATAATAATGTTAGGTTTGTATATTCATACTTAGAAATTCTGCACGTATATACACATGAAAAACAAATCGAAATTCATTTTAAAATATTCGGGATCGTCAGATTGTAAAAAGCTTTACAATATATGATTAGTAAATATAATTTTACAATATATGATTAGTAAATATAGTTTAACAATACTTCCTAACAATTATCACATTGAAACTGAATCTTAAAATATTTAAAACTTTATAAATTATTCAATTTAAAATTGTAAAAAAAAGAAAACAAATCTTGTAAAAATTCATTTTTGATCGAAAAAATGAATTTTTCAGACAATATTGTCTTTAATTAGGTAATTCTACGAAATCGCTAAGTAAAAGTCTGATGAAAAAGACGCTAAACTTTATGAAAAAAAATTTTTATCGTCTAAATGCTTATGTTATTATGAAGAAGACCAAAGATTTTTTAATTATTTTAAAAAATTTTCCTTCTTTTTAGAACATTCTAAATTTTGATTAAAAAAACCTTGTTTCTCTTTGTACCAGCCGGAACTAGTTAAATAACATAAACAATTTTTAGCACGTTTTTTTTTTGTATTACACATATTAATTTGGAAAATCTTGCAAAAATAAAAATAATTGTCGGATGTTAATGAAACTTTCAGAAACTATTCACAGATGTTCAAAATTATTATAAATATGTTTTTTTTATTAAAGTCATGGCAGAAATATTTTTTTATATTCATTATCACCCCCATAACTAATTTTATGAAAAACTCTAGAAATTCGATCACATCGGTTTTAGTGATTACAATAGTAAAAACACAAGGCTTTGAAGAATCCAAATCATGTTTTTTTTTTAATTGGATCCGCAGTACCTGAAAATCAGCTCTGAATTGTAACATAGAAAACTCAATAAATCAAAGATATTATTCAATTTCAAATGCTTTTATTTGTTTTTAGTTGTTTATATGAATATGGACAATATTTTCTGAAAGCAAAAACTTTTTTCAATGAAAATTGAAGTTTTAATACAATTATTTGTTATTTCTTTAATTATAATAGATTTTTACATTAAGTTGTTAAAAATATTATAAAATTAGTTAAAAGCCACATCGTTTTTTCTAAGTGTCCTTATGAGATAGATCATTTTTTAGCGCTTTGAAAATTGTATCATTTTGACTAATCAGATCATCCGCAGTAATTAAGAAATGCAATTTTGGGTTTATAATCGGGCGGTAATTATAAAGTACGGAAGACCAACCAGAATACGATTAAGTTGCGTTATTTGAGTTCAGCATTGTTCTCTGCTGTTAAGTCCTTTACTTTTTGCGAAACACGTATGGAGAAGTTAATTTGATTTTTCAATTTCAACTGAGAAGAGTACCTACAAGTATCAGTATCATATGAAATTTAACTACTGCTGCTAAACTTTAATTTAATTTTTTATATTAATCTCAGTTATGACATTTTTCCATAAATGAAATATCAAAATTAATAATAAAATGAATGGAAATTCAAATAAAACAGTAAAATGTAATAAATGTACATAAAATTATAGTATTTTATGTACACTTCTGATAAAATTTCATAAGAAAGGTACCTATAAATTAATTAGATACCTTTCTTATGAAATTTAATCTCAGTCTTAGCAGTCTTATTTTTTTTAATTTCTTTATAATATATTTTCCATAAAGCATTGTAAACGTAAAGATGAAAGCTAAGTACAAAAAAAAAAAAAAAATTAAAAAATTAGAGCGCTGAAAGTTTTCCTTAAAAGTAACGAGGTAAATAATTTGTTCACTTAAATCTAAATAATTTCACTTCCTTCCATCCGTAGAAAGAATTATCCTCGCGTAAGTTATCTAAACGTCATGAAAATGTCTTTCGTCACCTGTCAAGTGACGTGACTGCTTTGTTTTATTTTCAAATTACATTTTTTCGGCGCAGAAGCTAAGTTAAGCTTGGTTTAAAATATTCTAAATAAACATTATAATTTCTGATTTTATTAAAATAAGTTTTGAAAAAATGATAATTGATTTCTAAAAGAATGTCAAAGTGATATTTTCATCTTTTTTATAAAATGGGAAAAAATGATTGAAAATGATTGATTATCTGTCCGTTTTTTGACAAAAAACAAGATTTTTAACGAAAAGTTCGGACGTGCTAGGAACGATTAAAAAATGTAAAAAAAATACCCCAAAAATACTTTGATCTTTCCTCTTTAATAATAATATGAACATTAGACGATAAAATTTTGTTTTCGTCAAGTTTGGCGTCTTTTTCATCATGGCATCTTTTTGTTTACATTTCGTGAAGGTACCTATCTTTAATATATATTATTCCTAAAAGCAATTAAAAGCTTCTCTAATTAAATAATGTTGTAGTTTTATTGCGTTTTTTTTATTCAGAACAGACTTTCGGTAAGACTGGGTCTGAGATTGCGAAAAAAAAAAAATGTCGGTGATTGAAAGTGTAAAAAAGAATTTTGCTTTTAACTAATATAGTCACTAAAAATTATCACGTGGAATTTCTCAAGTTTTCATAAAATTAAGTAAGGTAAACACATGTAAAAAAGAAGAAATATTTTTACCAACTTTTTCTGATAAAAACTTCAAAAATAATTTCATTTATTTGTGAAAAATCTAAAAAATTTAATTAAAACCCGACATTTACTTGATTTTTGCAAGAATTTCCAAATTAATGTGTCTGTCACTCCAAAAATGAGGCTAAAATTTGCTATGCTAAAAGTTAGTACAACCGCTGATGTAAGAAAAACAATTTTTTAATCAAAATTTTGAATGTTCTAAAAAGGAGTAAAAATGTCATTGAGTACTCAAAAATTACTTTGACAATTCTTCTTAATAATAACAAATATTTTGACGATTAGACTATGTTTTCATTACGTTTGGAGCATATTTCCATCATGGTATGCAGATTTGTTAGCGATTCTGATGTTAATGTTGAGGAATGCGTTTTCTTTAATAAGGCTTTGGATGATCTTGGCCAGCAGACGTTACTTTCAGTGTTTAAGAAAAACACTCAGTCAAATAAAATCGAACAAAAGAACGTGTGTCTAATATAAAAAACGTTCATATTATATATATATATATATATATATATATATATATATATATATATATATATATATATATATTATATATATATATATATATATATTATTATTATTTATTATTATTATTTTATATACGCAGTAATTATTGAAAAATACTCAATATCAGTGATGGAGTTAACATATTCAGTTGTATGGATATGTGTTTGTGACCCAGGGCTTCACGTTTTATATATATATATATATATATATATATATATATATATATATATATGTGTGTGTGTGTGTGTGTGTGTGTGTGTGTGTATGTGCGTATGTGTGTGTGTATATATATATATATATATATATATATATATATATATATATATATATATATATATATATATATAAAATAGAGAGAGAGGGGAGGAGGCCCAAAAGTAACATCTTTTTTCGAGCTAAGATGGATAGGACGTCGTGGATCAACTGAGTGCCCATTACGTTCGTCAGCCCTAACACTACCTTGTGGGATGTACTAAAAGATCATGTTTACAGGCTCAAACCGAAAACAACTCCTAAGTTAAAACAAGCGATTTTTTATAAATTTTCTGAGATTAATATGTAAATATGTCAAATGGCTTGTGTTGCTGTACATCGTTGTATTGAGCGTCAAGGGGGAACGTTTTGAACATGTTAAATAGTTGGTTAATCATAAAAAATCATGTTGCTATACTTATAATTTTTTTTAAACTACTGTAATATATATATATATATATATATATATATATATATATATGAAGAATTATTTATTTTTTAATCCGACATTTTTATTACTTCAAACATTGTTATAATTGTAACACCGTAGTTGCAATAGGCGAATCATTAGACAGAATTTATTGCATCTATTGGCCTACGAGTAAACCTTGTAAAGAAAATGTGTTCTGTCTAAAAGAACTTCTCAAATGCAGAGGTCAATAGACATAATGTACACAATTTAATAAATAAAAATGAGGCGTTTATTTCAAATACAAAGTGTCAACTATAATTACGTTTGAATATATATATATTAATCGTTTTCCCTCAAGCGATTCAATAATACCACTAAGAGGCAACGTGTTAGTGAGAGTGAAAAATGTGAAGACGCTAGTGAGGAGAAAGAACAATAAAAGAACAATTCACAAGAATAGAGAAGATGGCGATTGACATTACATTTGGCAGGAAAGCAAGAAACCGGAAGAAAGTTCAACAGGTGAGAAGTACGAGAGAAGAAACTATTAAGTAGAACTTACGGTTACATCTCGCTATTTTCTGTAGTAAAACGGTGAGTCCTATTTGCCAATCTAGTATCACGTTTAAATTCATGCACCATGGGTGAAAAGGTCATTAGAACAATTGCCATGAAATATCTAAAGAAAAGACAGTGGGTAAAGATGCCAGACCAGAACCGATTATATTACAGACCATTCTTTGGATTTTGTTGAGGATCTACTGATATATAGCAAGAGCACTAGAACAGACATGTCAGCATTATTCTATACATGGACGAAAATCTGAATGTAAATGTACAAGAAAGATTCTGGCGAGACGAGTTTTCTGGCAGGACACATTGACCATATTTCCTAACGATAGAGCTAGCAATTAGTTCAATGTAACCATTCCACTTGATGTTAGTGGAAAACGCGAGACCAAGAAGGGGCAAAGTGTTGCACTCCTAGATTCATGCCCACAGGTTTCTATAATAAGTAAAAGACAGCCGTTTCGTTTTGGAGGTGTTAACATTTACAAGCCATTTCTTGCTCCAGTTAACAACTGAT
>CAHIKZ030004617.1:272500-290000 GCA_903632075.3 Acanthosepion pharaonis | reverse complement strand
TTTCTTAGTTTTTTTTCTTTACTTCTTCTTTCTTCTTTATTATGAACAATATCAATGAAATGTATTTCGGTCAATATTTTGAGGCACGGAATCAAAAAAAAATTAATTTTGGTTTCGACTGAAGCCAAGAATGAAAATGACGCAATACGAAACTTTTTTGTTCCTTTGAAATAGATATACTTAAATGTTGACTCGCAAGGGAAACGAAAAATGGTGCTTCCTTCTTACATTTGAAAAATACGGAAAAATATCGATGATCCAACTTTGCGAACGTAGAATAGTTGCTGCAACGGTCTGAACTCTCCGAAACTAAACATTGTAGCGTGTCACAACATTTGCCATGGAAATAGTGATAGAGTACCAAGAAGCTTGCGACGTTCTGTCCTTGGGAAAAGTTTTGAAGTGTA
The DNA here is from genome assembly GCA_903632075.3 of Acanthosepion pharaonis. Lineage (NCBI taxonomy): Eukaryota > Metazoa > Mollusca > Cephalopoda > Sepiida > Sepiidae > Acanthosepion > Acanthosepion pharaonis. The sequence continues at coordinate 289,593 of CAHIKZ030004617.1, read as the reverse complement.
GAAAGTTTAATCTTTTATAAGATTGGAAAGTAGTGAAGACTGAGTAGCTCCAACCCATACTACACCGGGAAAATTAGGTATAACGCTCTTGTTAGTGGCCAGAAATGAATGTAGTCGTTACCGAATTGGTATCTTTACGTGCAAATACATATACACACGTACATACAGAACTTCATAAATACGATCTTATGTCAAACTTACCCGCTTCAAATGTATATTCACGTTTCCATATCTTTCGAAATTTAACAATCACAGTCATCTATCTATCTATCTATCTATCTATCTATCTATCTATCTATCTATCTTCATTCGTATTGGCACGCACAATGTCATTTCACGTAATCAAATCCCACTCCTTGTGATTATTTATTCAGGAGAGAAAAATAGCTTTTAAGACAATGATCGCAAGAGTTGCATCCAAGAGTCGATTTTCATCTGTTATTTTAATTTTAAAGGAAGCCGCTGTTTTTCTCGTTAAAATGTCCAAGTCGAAAAGGTTTTATGTTATTTTGGAAGGTGATAGATGTACGTCTACGCGCACTTGCGTCTATTTGGGGTGGTATAGCGAGTAAAGTACCAGAAACAGTAATATATATATATATATATATATATATATATATATATATATATATATGTGCGTGCGTGTGTGTGTGTGGGTAAGTGAGCGCGTAGGTCATCGTCGATTGGCAACAGTCTGTTTCATGCTTAAACCCAATCTTCAGGTCTGAAGATTGCGGTGTAGCATGAGACAGACTCTCGCCATACAGTGTTGAACTGAGTGTCCACTTTTATATTTACACACGCCAGATCTCTGATACTGCGCTCTTTCATCTTTAAGTACACCATGCATCAAAACTCTCTCTCTCTCTCTATATATATATATATATATATATATATATATATATATATATATATATATATATATATATATATATATATATATATATATATATACAAAACACAAAGACACACACACACACACATATATATATATATATTTTCTAATTAAAAAATTAATTTATTGGAAGTGAGGAAAGAAAGTTTCAGCGTAGACTTTGTCAATATATATATATATATATATATATATATATATATATATATATATATATATATTGTTTGCTGCATAATTATAAAGCGTTTTTGTAGGCGAGTTATTAGTTAATAAAAATTGCTGTTTTGTTTATTTTTTAAATAAAAATATTTTATTTTCAGGATATAAAAATGCGAGCCGATAATCTTACGCTCCGGAATAATCATCTAAAACTATTATTGTTGAATTGTTATGTTTCTTTTGTCATAATAAATATTGTTTTAAAATCGCCTGATAATTATGTACCAACATATATATATATATATATATATATATATATATATATATATATATATATATATATATATATATATATATATATATATATATATATATATATATGCTATGTCAGATTTTAGTATGCAAAATTATATATGTTAAAAACTATGAAGTCAATAAATAACGGAAGATAATAATTAAGACATTTTAAGTGAAATGCTGAATAATTTTAAGAGTTTGGGCTAAAATCTTGAAAGCAATCAAACTATCTCCTTTTAAGTAATAATGGTAAGGTGAAGCGACTATGTTGTGCGACGAAATACATGATTCATCAACAGTAATTTCTTGTGGTGAATATACAGTTCATTACTCGGTAAATGTTATGTCCTTCAACCTATACTGTTAAGAAGACAGCAGACGGAAGATGGAGTAACGTTCCGGTTAAGTACTGTAGGTAATAAACATATTTTCCTGTTTATGTCGATGTTGGTGTCAAGACAATTATTGGAAATCATCGACGTAATACAGCTCACTACCAAGAATCTTTACGCTAAAGAGTGTTTTCATGTAAGTCAACATTTTTTCACATTTGCAAGACCTGGCTAAATTAAGATACCAATCCAAGAAAAACAACGTGGTCAATCATTAAAATATATGTATCTGAGAATCATCATCACCATTATCAGTCTGATGAACAGGTATGTTTGTAGGGTCATATATCTAGTTTGAAAGCCGGAAATTATTCAGCATGCCTCGGGTAAGTAGACCTGACAGAGCCTATTCCTCTCCAGGTGAAACCAAAGCCAATAAACTATAGGCTCGCATTGGACAGATGGACATTGTTTCCATCAAGGGAACCCTTCCGCCCGAGCCGTTGACGACTATCTAGGAAGACTTCTATTGAGCGATGCCGTATCATCAACATACAGACTGAATCCATATCTATGGAACCCAATCTACCACCCCATAATGCTAGAGGGACTTGAACCTACACGAAGGTTCATCCATCCTTTGACAGGGTTTGTTTTCAATTCTTCTGGGTGTCTAGCCACAATTCTCACCACAAAAACCTGATAAGGGACCAGTTTAGTAGGCGATGACACGACCATGCGCCTGAAAGTAAGCGGTTGTTTAATATTAATTTTATTATGAAAACATTACTTGCATAAGAAAATCTCACACTGAGGATACAATTCCAATTGAAATAATTTATGATCGCTTCGCTTTAATGTCTTTAATCTAAATCACAACTTTTGCTCTCAACACAAAATGACAAATGGAGCTCTCTAACCTTTGGAGAAGACAACAGGAATCCAATTTAGTATCTTCTCAAGAACGATTGAAACTACTTACAGATATACAATTAAATACAGCTGTAGAGAGTTATGATCTCCTACATTCAAACAGGAATTAATGACGAGCATATATATATATATATATATATATATATATATATATATATATATATTCAAAAAAAGATTGGGGCCACCTCTGGAAATCTTTTTAGATTGGCCCCCAAAGTATTTTTTTGTACTTTAAATAAGAGAAAATTATTATACATGGTTAAAAGAAAGTGAGATATGACTTTTTATTAGAAATTTTATTATGACACACAAAAACAAATTTATGGTTAAATTTTTCTCTCGTCAAAATATCCTCTTTTAGCCGTGAGTACTGCAGCACACATTTTGGGCATTTGTTCCAAAAGCTTCTCAAAATAAAAGTTTCATAATCGATTCTATTCTTTTTTTAAATGACTCTAAGACCTGTTTTTCATTTTTTTCACTGTCAAGTTCATCCCATGCTAATTCTTGGGTGTGTCTTTTTTGAACTTTTGAACTATATATATATATATATATATATATATATATATATATATATATATATATATATATATATATATATATATATATATATATATATATATATATATATATATATATATATATATATATATATATATATATATATATATATATATATATATATATATATATATATATGTATATATATATATATATATATATATATATATATATATATATATATATATATATATATATATATATATATATATATATATATATATATATATATATATATATATATATATATATATATATATATATATATATATATATATATATATATATAATAATCTAAGTTACGAAAAACTTGGTAATTTGAATGGTAGTCCCAAGGAGGATGAAATCCTGAGAGCTCAATGTAAATTCAGAGCTAATAATTTATCAAGCATGTTTTGTTGAATAATATCGACAAGTTCAGTCAACTTTTGCAAATTTATTAATTGGTTTATATAATTCTGGCATCAATATATCTATATCTATAATTCTCAAAATGTGTGTGTGTATGTATGTGTGTATAATCGCTTGTTGTTTATGCGTTTTCACAGTTTTTATCCGATTTCGTTAATTCTTTTTTTTTTTTTTTTTTGTTTTATAGATAATTTTCAGTGCCGGTTTTGAGCCCAAATTGACTGGAAAAAAATTACAACCTCGGAGGTGAAAAATCGAAAAAAACTGGTTTTTTTCATCTTTGCGCAAGAATCAAAGGCAAAATTTAATGTCTGTAACAAACAGCGTACAATCAATTTAGAGATTTGAAATCTAACACAAAAATTATTCTAAAAGAATTATAAATAATATTATAAATAAAAATTATCGTATATTATTATTATGACGGTCCCTGGAAGAACTCCCTTCCTTGTAAGATTGAGAACGGAAAAACGACCCTTTTCAGGCTCACTCCCTTTAAATAATTGTTACCACCCCCCTCCCCATTTGGAGATATGCCTCGGTTTCACCAAATTGTTGTTACTAATATTGATTTTCAGGTGGGCTGACCTTAAACTTAAACTGCTCCATTGGAACGGCAAAAATTCCCAGTAATGAAACTTCAGCCGAAGACTTGTTATACTGCTTATATATATATATATATATATATATATATATATATATATATATATATATATATATATATATATATATATATATATATCAATTCAAGCGTTATTATAGTGGGTATTTCATATTTGTGTTAGACGCCCCAGTTTTATTTACTAAACCATGGTTTGGCTTGTTTTGCTTTACGGCATATCAACCTTAATGGGTTATTTAATGCCGACAAGTAATATTTTTTTCCAAAAAATGTATTCCTGGTAATATTGTTTTCTTCAAAAATTTATTGCTGGCAATAATTTTCCTTCAAAAATGTATTGCTGGTATTAAAACCTACTTTTACACTTTCATAGTGTTTAACCCCAGTTTGGGGGTTAACTATTTACCCATAGTTGGGACCCTAACAGATGCTTCCACACCGGGTCAGGGTGGACCTGGGAACGCCAGCAATTAAGATGTCCTGATCAGAGGCCTTGCTGTCGGATGTATTTTATCGTCATACCCAGGAAGGACTAAACCCTATGTATTACGTCTATCAGCCTGCTCATTCCAGAAATTCGAGTAAAGAAAGTTCTCTTTAAGAGGATTTCTCGAATCCGAAGGACAATAGACGTAATACACACGGTTTAGTAAATAAAAATGGGGCGTCTATTTCAAACATGAAGTGTCCTATAATAAAGTTTGAAGAAATATAAATGTCGGATTAAAAATCAAAATCAATGAATTCTTTAGAAACATATATATATATATATATATATATATATATATATATATATATATATATATTCTAATGTTCACCCAATATAAGGTTCAAGAGCTTCTGAAGGTAGAGGGTTACTGTATGGTTTTGTTTGAGTGTACGAGAAGGCGAGAAGCGCAGTTTATGAAGTTGTCTAAGAAAGATAACGTTTAACCATCGACTTAAAGAATTTAAGATTATAGTCATCAGGAAAATCATCTCGAGTGTCTGTTTGTACAAAGCAATAGTTCTTATATATATATATATATATATATATATATATATATATATATGCAGTTCTATATGATTACAGGTGTGTATATACCAAACTATTAATATATACAAATTAAGTCGCTGTTTATATTTGTGCATTTCACACATGCACCTATTATCGTCAATATTCGAACATTCCCAGAAGACAAATTTTCACGCTTACAGAATTTGCACTCAAATACATCAACTCATATCAAAGAGCGAAATGTATCTGCTCAAAATGCATTTAATAAGAGAAGATTTGATCTGTCAACCGTTTACCAATGCTGGGATGTTAGTAACTAACACTTAGACCACAATCGCAAGGAAATGAAGTGAATATGGTAAAACAAATATCGATGTTTACCATGTTTGTTACTATGCTGATGGAGGCTGCCGTTCTGTGGCAATTTTTCTGTTTTAAAATACTGGTATAACCCCTGGGCGCTGTTCTTTACTCTCAACCATTACTTGGCGTTGAAGTCGTTCTAACACTACTTGTTTCAATTCTGACCGTTGTCCACACAGCTTTTCTCTTTCCTTTCTCAGAACGAAACCTTCTTTTCCAGAGTTCAGAGTTTTTTTCTGCTTTTATTGTTAAGGTGGATAATTGAATGCCAAATAATGAATAGCCTGGGAAAATGTTAATGCGACAAAGGGAAAACTTGGGAAAAAGACGAAGAGAATGGGGATGAGATAGGGCGGAGGAAAGCAAAGAAGCAGGGTTAAAAAGAGAGAGAGAAAAAAAAGGAGAAATAAGAGAAGGTGAAAAAAAAAGAATGGAGAGAAGAGAAGAGAGAGAGAGAGAGAGAGAGAGAGAGAGAGAGGATGAAGAGGACAGGATATACAGAAAGAGAAAAGAAAGGAGAGAAAGAATAAGATTGAGAAAAATCGAGAAAGTTTAGTGGAAAAATATTCCAGAAAAGGAAATCAAAATTCAAAGATAAAATGTGAGGGAGATGCAAGGAGTGATAGAAAGATATCTAGAAATATATATATATATATATATATATATATATATATATATATATATATATATGTGTGTGTGTGTGTGTGTGTGTGTGTGTGTTTGTGTTTGTTTATGCGTGTGTATGTGCGTGTGTGTGTGTGCGTGTGTGGAAAGATGCGAAAAATAATGAAGTAGAAGTGGGATAGAAAGAGAATAGGGATTCCTAAGGAAAAAATGAGAAAATATAAGAAAAAAATCCATGAGAGAGAGAGAAAGAAAGAGAGAGAGAGAGAGAAAGAAAGAAAGACAGAGAGAGAGAGAGAGACAGACAGACAGACAGACAGACAGACAGTGTGGGAAAGAAAAAGACAGACGAGAAATGGCAGAAAAATAGACGGGTATATATATATATATATATATATATGCGTGTGTGTGTGTATGTATACAGAGAGAGAGAGAGAGAGAGAGAGAGAGAGAGAAAGAAAGGATGAAAGAATTAGGTAGGTAAATAATTAGGTAGCGTGTGCGTGTATGAGAGAGAAAGAGAGGGAGAGTGAGAGGAAGCGGGAGAAAATGAGTTATTGCGAGAAAAGGGAATTTCAAAAAGAATAAAATGTATAATATGACTAGAATTATAAGGAGGCTAAAAAGAAACGGAATTACAGAGAGAGAGAGAGAGAGAGAGAGACGCATTTTTATCTTGAGGCAAAATAAAGACGAAGAGATAGAGTGAGAGAGTGTGTATGTTTGTGTAAAAGGAGTGTGTGTTTGTGTGAAAGAGAGAGAAAGATGCCGAGAGAAAGGTAACAAGTAATAGAAATGTAGTTGGAAAAAGAGACATGCATAAAAAGGGCGAAAAGAAATAAGGACGAAGAGAGAGAGAGAGAGAGAAGGAGGGAGAAAGAGAGAGAGAGGGGTGTGGAAAGAAAGAGAGGGAGTAGGAGAGGTGGGGCGAGAAATAAAATTGAAATCGGAAACGTGAAAAATCTTTAAGGAAGAAATCACGTAGAAAAACTACTTTAAGACGGACGAGGTCATATTGCGAAAGAGATGGAAGAGAAATTGAAAAGGGTCAAAGGAAAGAAACGATCAAGTAAAAAGAGAAGGAAAGGGAGACGGGGGAAAGAGAAAATTTGCTCTGCATCACCAATCATTGGGCGTCTATTCGCAAATTCATCTCGATGGTAATTCGTTAATATATTAATTTGATTCTCAGAAAGCATTCCATTTTCGTGGCCTTGTATCAGACTTAGAAAGACAATGAAATATCTGAGATCTGCACTGAAAAGGAATACACAAAACAGGTATAGACATATCGACCCACAGAAAAACTGCCAAGAAAAAAAGGCTTTTACTAAATAGGAAAGTAACGAGAAAAGAAGGGTTTGAACAGTTCTATTCAATTTTGAAAGGTTACAAGAGAAAGAAAAGCGATGAGAAGTATAGACAGAGGGCGGGGCAGAGTGATCGATAAAACTGAATTAAAGAAGAAAGAAAGGTGAGAATACATGAACGAAAAGAAAGAGAAAAGAAGAGAAAATATATGAAAGAAAAAGAGAGAGAGCACTTTAAAGGAAAGAAAGAAAGAGAGAAAATAGGGAGAAAAATAAAGAGAAACAATGAGGCGATGGAGGGAAACTGAGATGGAAAAGTTCGTGAGAGTTTCTGCATTCACTATTATACATGAGTAAAACCACATACAAACATTTGATAATAAATTCTGAAAGGTAAGTAGATAAGCAAACTAATGCGTGTGTACGCACACACACACAATCATATATGAAGGTTTTATTTCAGTTTTAATTTCAAGCTAAATTTAAATTTAATATTTCCAATAGACAAAATACTTTTCTATATTACAAAACAAATTTAAATTAATTGGAATAATTATTTATTAATGACTAAAATTGGTTGATTTTATCTGTATTCACGATTCTCTCGGCACAACCTAATTCTCTTTATTAAAAAATTTTCAAAAATAAAATATACTTTTCTGAAAATTTATTTGAGGAAGGTTCGCTGAGTTAAAGTTTATTTAATTTGATTTAAAAGAAGATATTAAATACTTATAGTTTTAAATATCGCAGAAATCCATTTTTAACACGAAGATAAGTGTTTATTTGATGTGTTGATAGATCTGTTGACATCCGAAGATCTCACTATTTTTTCTACGGGGAATATATCTGTAAAAATTACTTGACGAATACAACGTGAGCACCTTTTTATATAAATGTTAAGTACCCAGTGATCTTAAAAATTTAGGAAAATAAAAGTAATCTAATGCTTTATTGAATTTTAGTTATTTTAAATTTACTATGGTTACTGTTTTTATTTTCCAATAATGTCTTGTATGGACGTCTGTATTTACAAAAATTGGCACATTTTAATACATCTACACACAAAAAAATCAAAATTCTTTTTAAAACTATGTGGTTCGCTGAATTGTAGTAAGCTTTTCCATTTAGTAAATGTAGCTTTTACGTAATAACTATATCACCTAACCAGAATTAATTAATACAGAATTTTAAAAGATGTAAAACTTTATACATTATTGTTATTAAAATTTTTAAAAAATGAAAACAATTATTGTAAAAATTCAATTGATGGAAAAATTTTTCTGAAGACAATAGTGTCTATAATATATCTTATTCATAAATGCAAGCTTTTCTAATTAAATAATGTCTTAGTTTATATTTTATGATTCAGAGCAGATTTTCAGTAACTGGGAGTTATGCTTGAAAAATACAAATTGATGATTTAAATTCTCTAAGGACTTCTGGTTATAACCAATATAAAGATTAAACGGTACAAAAAAGAATTTTTCGAAATGTCATAAAATTAAATAAGTGGGCGGATAACAAATGTAAAAAAAATATTTTTACCAATATTTTCTATTTTTCAGTATATCTCCTAGGACTTGTTCTTATAACTAATACAAACATTAAGCTCTACAAAAATGAATTTCCCGAAACTTCATAAAATTAAATGTGGTGGTTAACGGAGCGAAAAAGAAGAATTCCCAACATTTTCTAAAAAAGAAGAATTTAAAAAATAATTTCATTCATTTGTAAATAAATTCTGAAAGTTTAATTAAATCTAACAATGATATGATTTTTGCAAGAATTTACAAATCAATTTGTTTTTCACCGATAAAAGACCCTAAACTTTCCTATATTAATTTATGTTCACTCGCTGACGTAAGTAAAAAAGATTTAGACAAAATTTTGAAAGTTCTAAAAAGGATTAAAAAAATATAATTTAATAATAAAAAAAAGTTTGGTTTTTCCTTTTAATAATAACAATAATAAACAAAGATTTATGGTCAAAATCTTTGACGACAAAACTTTGTTTTTATTAAGGTTTGAGGCATTTTATCATCACGTATGCCCATTTTTAGCGAATCTTTGGTGGTACCTACAAACACACACACACACACACACACACACACACACACATATATATATATATATATATATGAAACAGAGATTCTGAAAAATGCTCGGCATAACCAAAGACCATTATCCACAAACCTGTTTAGCTAAAATTTAGGATGTGGGTCGGGCCGACAACTCTTCAGTAATTTCTTGCGATCTATCTATCTATCTATCTATCTATCTATCTATCTATCTATCTATCTCTCTCTATATATATATATATATGATAAATGTATAGTTTAGACGTAATACACACTGTTTAAAAGAATTCAAACGAGGCGTCTACTTCAGTCACGGGGTTCCATTAAAAATAACCTTTGATGATGTCATTTATATAAACTGTTGATTCCTAGTACTGTCGATTAAACTATTAACCATTTTAAAGGATTTTTGTTACACTACTAAAATAAATGGTGTTTAAATGCTATTGTAGACGATTTAAATTTGATGAAACGAGATACATTCTAAATTTTCAAATACGGCTAGTATATTGTGGTCGTTTTCATAATTGATGCTGTTAATGGTTAATTTCTTGTTAATTATAATAAGGAATTCCATCGTATTTAAATGCTTTTTGCTGTCGGAGGTATGTACCACATCGGGAAAACGAATCTGATTCTTACCTTCCAGGAAATATTTATTAAAGAAAGTGTGCATGTTATGTAATATCGGCCCTTCTGTATGGCAGTGAATGGTGAACAATCTCATCACAGATGAAGAAAAGACTTGAAGTAACAAAGATATCGTTCTACAGAAGGATGCTGCGAATGCTATGAACTGAATATGTGAGCAACGACGGAGAGAAAATATAAACAAAAAGGACACTTATACTTAACATTAAAGAAGAGACATGTGAAATTTCTATAGCATATAATGAGGGAAGAGGGGTTGGAAAATCTGACACTCACATGATATATTGAAGCCAAAAGAAAATGCAGTGAATGACTTACCTAATGAACATGATTGGCAGGATAGAATTTAGGAAGGATGCTGAAAGGATAAATATATACGAGGGTCATTTAATAAATAAGGTGAATTTTTCGGTATAAGGACTTCTAATACAGATAGAATCTGACTTTTTTTTATTTTTCAGCGTAGTCTCCCAGCACTGTCACACACTTTTCCCATCTGTGCACAAACTTCCGTATTCCCTCAGCGTAAAAATCTTTGGACTGATGACTCAGCCAGTCGCTCACAACACTTTTGACTTCATCGTCACTTTTAAACTTCGTGCCTCTCGTGAACGCTTTCAAGGGACCAAACAGGTGAAAGTCTGAAGGGGCAAGGTCTGGGCTGTAACGGGGATGAGGGAGCAGTTCCCAGCCCAGCTCTTTGATGGTCTGCACCGTTTGGGCTGCTGTGTGAGGCCTTGCGTTGTCATGATGCAAGATGACTCCTTCTGATGGATGACCCCAGCGTTTATTCTTTATGTCTTTCTTGACCTGCCTCAGCAGTTCACAGTAGTTCTTCTGTCAGACTGAATGAGGTCATTGACTGATTCGATCACCTCAGGAGACCTCACTTCCTTAGGCCTCCCAGGCCTGTCTTCATCCTCAACACTGCTCTGTCCTTCTTTAAACAATTTAGCCCACTTGTAGACATTTTTTAGCTGAAACATGTGGCACCATACACAGTTGACATTCTCTTATGAATTTCAACTGGTTTGCACCCTTCAGCAACCAAAAACTTGATAACTGACCGCTGTTCAATCCTGGAGCATGCTTCTTGGTCGGCCATCTTTGTTAATCGCCAAAACTCTCAAAGTTTTTTTTTAATCTGCAAAAGAAATTAAACCCATGTGAAAAAGAAGTAAAAAAAAAGTAAGCTTCTATCTGTATTAGAAGTCCTTATACCGAAAAATTCACCTTATTTATTGAATGACCCTCGTATATATTGAAGGCAATAGAGACAAAAGAAAACATTGCATAACCTACATAATTAGCTTGAGTAAATGGATGGCAGAAGAGTGTTTCGGAGAGATAGCAAGAGCTATCTCCGAAAAGCTTTTACAAGTTCATGCCAGGCTAATTTCATGCCAGGCTAATTTTTTAAGTGTGTATAAATATTAACTATATATATATATATATATATATATATATATATATATATATATATGTGTGTGTGTGTGTGTGTGTGTGTTTGCGCAAATATTAGCCTAGCATAAAGACACACCGTGAATAAAAGAAAAAACAACAACAGCCAAATCAAAATTCTAGATAACCTGACAAATTATCAAGAACTGGATGTTGTCCGCATAGTAGACAAGACCTTTTTGGCTTGCGGTATATTAACTTGAGTCTATGTGACTTTCTAAATACGACCAAACTCGAATAGTCAGCCAATCTGAGTACAACTAATAAATGGAATCAAGGAGCCTTTGTTGGATCAGTCTTTCAAAGTCTATCAGCTCTGAAAATCACCTTTACACATCTGAACGTTTAAATAAGCATCAACCACTAGTACACAGCACTCTCAGACATGACACGGGCACTAAAGATAGATAGATAGATAGATAGATAGATAGATAGATAGATAGATAGATAGATGAACGGGAATGTTATACACTGGCGTGCAAAAGTTTTGAGGAAACTACATTAAAAGATTATACACCTTTATTTTATTTAGAAGTTTAGATCGCTTAGCAGTATGCTTTTATCAGTAGTGTCTGTGAATCTTGAGCATTGGAAAATAAGTTGCTGTGTTTTCGTAGGTGCCGTGTAACAGGAGATACACCACATTAAGCAGCTTGAAGTTGAAAAGGGTAATGCAAAACTATTGGGCCAATGAAAGATCTGAGATGATAGCGTCAGGATAAAATGCAAATTTATAAGTAGGAATTATTCCATCTTATTAATAGGTGTGTAAGTTGCTTTGGCAAGTCATTATAGATGGATATACTTTTTTTTTAAACAAGAGTCATAGCTAAAGTTTCTATAGAAACAAAACGGAAAGTTGTGATTTCAAGGGAGACGATGACTCAGGGAAAGATAGCCAAGTGGCTGGGAATTCCTAAAAGCAGTGTTCAGTGTTCATCTAAAAGATATTGCTACTACTGAAAGTTTATTTTTTAAGTGCAAATAAGACCAGCAAGATGACAGAAGTTAAGCAAGAGAAACGAAAGAAAGATAGTAACAATCTCGGTAAACAATTCAAAATTAACAGCCAGACAAGTGACGAGTGAACACAGTCTTAACAATGATGTTCAGTTGACATAATACGTAGATTGTTAGGAAAAAAAAAACATGAATGTGCAGCAAAGATGCATCATTAACCAAAAAACATTGGAATAAAAGATTAAAGTGGTCAGAAGAACATGAGATGCTGGAAAGTGGTAAAAAATAATTTTAGTGATGAATGCAAAATAGAATTATATTCTAAGGGAAGATAATATCTAAGACAACTATTTCAAGAAAGAAACAAGATACACCAGAAAGACGGTCAAATTTGCTAGAGATCACATAATGGTGGGGGATTATATCAAAATCGATGGTAGAAGAAAATTAGTAAAAGTTGTTGAAAACCTAAACAGTGAAAACTATATTAGTTTACAACGGTCTAATCTTCTGCCAGATTACAAAGAAGAGGATTTTTTGCGGTATAATCTTTGCTACACATAATATAAAATGGTTTCTTATGCATGAAGTTGTTCATCTTTTAGAAGACTGGCCACAAGCAAATGTTTATCTCTAAATAATTAAAATATTGTGGTAGGAACTGAAGAAAGAAGTTCTCAAACAAAAAAAAAATACAATCTTCAAAAGCTTCGGTATTACTGTCAAGAATGGGAAAAATTCCCAATGAGAAATCTGGATATTGTTCCATCCAAAGCCACATAGAAGTGAGGCAATTATTCAATCCAAAGGCAACAAGACAAGTAACGAATTCTATAATTTTACGTGTTGTACAGTGTGGTCCGAAAGTCTTGTCACCCGGTACGAAAAATTGAGAACAATAGACGAACAAGTAATACAGTAATACAAAGCACATATACTAGATTCAGTTTATTCACTTTTATTGACGCCGTCAAATATCGAGAAGGTCTGTGTGAACACCATCATTTCGTGGCACAAAATGACGCGTTTCCATGTCCTCTGTGATATTTTATGCTTTGTTAATTATTGCAAAGGCTCTCCGAACGGCGTCCTTCAGCTGATGGGTATTCTGGTATCGTTCACGTGAAACTCTCTCCTCGATAATAACTCACAGAACATGGAAACAGAAAAGTATATTATATAGGGGTGACAAGACATTCGGACCACCTCGTACATTGCGTAATAATAAAGACTAGCAGTAGAGCCCGGCGTTGCCCGGCGATGTAACAGTAAGAGATAGATCAAGTGTCGACCATCATAAAGACTGAAAAATAAAATTGACAAAGATTATTGTTTAAGGTTGACGGACACGGTGGATAAAGGCGTTGGTTAGATCCAGTGACAGGACCCAAAGAGTGTGAGTTTAATACCCGGTTAAGGCAGTGGAGAACTTGGAGAGGGGAATCAACAGGAGATAACTGATAACTGACATCCATTAAACATGGCACGTGGAACTAGAACATTCTACCCCAGTGAGCGAAATAAAGGGTTCAGTTCAGCATTCCACGAAACGTTGTAATAAATATGGCGACAAAGATGAGGACAATAGTCCGATTAATGTAAATAGTGTAAGAAAATCATACTTCTAATCAGTATCAATTTTGAGGTAACATCAACAAAAGTAATTAATTTAAAATGGTGGCCTAAACCTTTTGCACGCCAGTGTGTATTTACATCAGTTTTGCGAGCGTCAAACAGAGCAGATTGTGCTAGTTTGTGGAGAAAAGGAAGTCTCAATTTTAAAAACAGCAAGTAAAACATAAACTTGTGCAGCGGTTATGAGCTAGGAAAGTGAACTCATCGGTCTGAGTTCGCTTTCCCCACTAGTCTGTATTTCGTTTTTCTTTTTTTTAATCGTTTCCTCTCAAGTAATTTAATAAAGACACTAAAAAGCAACAGGCTACTGAGAGTGAAAGAAAACTTAGAAAACGTTATTGGGTAGAAAGTACAATAAAAGAAAGGTTTAAAAAAAGATGAAAACTGATGTTGCATTTAAATAAAAATTACATTTTCTCTTTTGCCTTTAAGAAATTGACATACATCTGACATTGTGAAATATATGTCAGTTTCTCAAAGACTTCTTTTTTCATTAAATCTTTCAGAAATTCCAACTATCCTTTTCTGATTGTAAATATAAATTCCCTTTACGTTACCGCTTTGCTTAAAACATTGACCCCTGGTACAAAACTTTCTCGGCTATGAAGTAGTCACTAAGACTGATACATAGGTAGATATAAACAGCCTGGTGAATCGATATAAGAACAGTATGATAGAAGGAAATAAATAACTGCGGAAAAAGAAATGGGGAAAGATATACATTCAAATCAGTATTGCAAATTTCTTAAAGATCGGTCCATTTTGTGAAAAAAAAAGAAGAAAAAAAGAAAGAATCCTCAGTTTTAAAATAATTTTTCAAAGTACATGCAGATGAAATTTACATTAGGCCTGATCTGTTGCATTTACTTTCGCACAAATACCGTTGAGAAAGACATGGCTCCATCTCTCATCTCCCAGCTATGGATTATATAGCAGGGTAAACTGACATCTCTAACTCTGCGTTGTAAGCAGCTTAGAAGAAGAAAAAACTGTTTTCCACACTCCGCGTACAGTAACAAGATACTTATTTCACTGCTGTTCCAAAGATTTGACAGTTCACAAATAATAAAGAAAGGGAATCTGAGGAGTGCTATGATTGCCTACGTCCCAAACAGATATGTCAGTAAAAAGAAATTCACTGGAATAGGAACACCAGGCAGTTCCACTGGAAGAGATCTTCATACCATTTTCTACTCAAGAAACCAAAGACAGATTTATGTATAAATGAGACGGCAAAAAATGTATGTATGTTAGAGTCCAAGATGACATATAATATTAACTCTTTTGTCATAACAAATATGTCCTCATATATATTGACGTAGAGAAGTACACATTTAGTCATACGAAATGAAAAAAAAAATACTGTTTTCAAAATCTTAATTGTATTGCAGTGTTTAGCACATTAAATTCATGAGGTCGGTGTTTAATGCCTTGAAGTCCAAACTAGTCACATTGAATTATCGCCGATTAGACCCCGAACTACCACAAGTCACGATGAATAGATGTTCCCTCGGGGAGACTCCGTGTCTTAAGAAACTACTGGGCCTTAAACTCACCCTTGACCTCAAGTGGAACTCGTACTTACGATCTATCGCTAAAGATGGAAGAAAAATGGTCGGTTCCCTGTATCGTTTCAACCTGACTCCTGGTGCTATTCTCTACAAGAGCCAGATCAGACCTAAAATGGCGTACTGGTGCCATATTTGGGTATAAGCTGCCCAGTCTTCCCTTTCCAATCTCGATAGTGTTCAAAATCATCTCTGTGTCCCTGTGGGTGACAATTTATTTTTCGCCCTATAAACTCTCTCTCTCTCTCACACGTGAGAAAGCCTCTCACTGCTCTATCGCTACTTCCATGGTAAGTGCACGGACGGACGAATTGCATTCCTTAGTTCTGCCAGTTCTAACCTTCACGGCTAGGACCCGCCGTGACACTTACATTCTAACAAACCACTTTCATCCTCTCCGTATTCCATCGGCGAAAAGTAAGTTCCACTCAAACAGCTTCTTACCGCGAACTACTGCTCTGCGGAACCATATCCAAAGAGGATGTTTCTCCGATCACTACAGTCTGAAACCTAGGCTTAAACGTTATCTTCCCCTACATATCCGAATAAACTGCCTCTTACCCTGTAACCCTCTGCCTCCATTGACCCCAGGGCATGTACAAGGTAAACCGCATTGTAAAAAAAGTACTAGATTTGGTTTGAGCGAAACAAGACAATAGATTTCAAAATATCTACGCGGCCTTGTGGATGATGAATTATTTTCACCCCATAACCGCTATCCCACGGACGAAATGTCGCGAGCCTCCACTGCTCTATTGCTAATTCCATGGCATGTATACTGGCGAGATATATTCCTTAGTCCCACCATCCCTGACCTTTACAACTGGGACCCGACATGCGGCGTACACAAGGGAGAATTCTACCCATACCCTTCGTATTCCAAAAGTAAGAAGTAAGTTCCTCTCGGACAGCTTCTTCCCAAGAATTGCTGCTTTGAGGAACTGACTTCCAACAGGTTGTCTTCCCAATCACAACCTCAAGTCTAGATCTGACCGTTATCACTCCTGCATAGCCCTATGAACTTCACTTCTTACCCATATATAACACCACCGGGTAAACCTCTACCGTGAGTAGCTCTTTGGCCTTATATTGGATGAACAACAGTATATAAAAAAATCACTATCAAGATCACCCGAAGAATTGCAAATCTATCTATCTATCTATCTATCTATCTATCTATCTATCTATCTATCTATCTGGTTAGGTGGCTGTGCGCTGATATGTAGAAATACCTGG
>CAHIKZ030004617.1:260000-267500 GCA_903632075.3 Acanthosepion pharaonis | reverse complement strand
TTATTTTCAAAAATGTATTGCTGCTAATATTTCTTTTTCAAAAACGTATTTCTGGTAATAGTTTTTTTTTCTTCAAAAAATTATTTCTGTTAATATTTTACAAAGTATTTCTGATATTAAAACCTATTTTTACACTTTCATAATGCTTTTTACTTCAGTTTCGTGGTTAACTATTTGCCCATAGTTGGGACCACCAGGAATTAAGAGGTGATTCCACGCTCCTCAAAACCTGATCAGAGGCCTTGCTGCTGGACGTAGTTTATCGTCTTACCCAGGACGCGGATGTAGTTTATCGTCATACCCAGGACGATAGTTTTGTAGTGATTTTATAACATATTTATGTCATAATTTTCGGATAAATTATATTTGCTCAACGCTGTACTGAGCACTCTTTTAAGAAAAGTATTTTTTTCGTTATTGGAATTTATTCCGTATACACCAATCCTATACTTGTGTATACTATATATATATATATATATATATATATATATATATATATATATATATATATATATATGTGTATATGTATGGTGTGTAAAAATTTCAGATAGAGTACATCTGTAAAAGGACAATATGAATAAAGACAAAAGGAAAAGTCAACGCGTTTCGTCCTCTGAAAGAATTTATGAAAGAAAATCGAAGGATTTTATTTTGTGACAAGTATTTATTTCACAAATATGAGACGTTTTGGACTTTGGTACCAGACTATACTAGCAGGGCACTCAATCAAGAATTCATTAGCAATGGCTTGCGAGATTAGCCTGCCGAATATCCTGGCGAAAAATATCATATTCTGACACTTGCGTTCGTGCGCGCAAAAAACCGTGACTACATTGGATCTTTTGTCATACAGATATCTAAACAAAGACAGATTCCCCCCATATATATATATATATATATATATATATATATATATATATATATATATATATATATATGTATGTATGTATGTGTGTTTTACGTACAAGGCACTGATATACTATCAATTACATATCATCAAAACCTCGGAAAGCAAGCATATCGCGTATACATCGTAAACGCCTTTGTATACAATCAATCCATTCGGATATTCCGTAATTTACGTAACTCCACACAAAGAACTCTCGGCTATCTGTAAGCATAATAATAGATATACACGCAACTCCATATCGTATATAGACTCATAGATAAACCTACTATATATATTATAGGAACACGCGTACAAATCTATATAAAATATATACAATTATGTACACAAATAATATCTCCTACTAATATACTAACAGCTGTAAATCGTACGCACGAACGCACAAATGAATATCTTTTAAAAGCACGTACTGAGTACTGTAGACAAACTCTCACTCACATATAGGCCAATGTAGCCGTCATTTTAAAAATCCTTATAGTTTTGCACACTTAAAAGGCTTCATACTGCTGATACACGTACACACGTACACATTGAGCCCGGATATTGACTTGTAGGCACGCGCTCACACACATGTTAATAAGCAATCATATTTGCAAGCGTAGAAAAGAGTTCGTGCGCGCGCACACGCAGAGAAATGGGCGCATGAATACATAGTATATGCTGTTGCTGTTGTTGCTGCTGCTGCTGTTCCTATTCAAGTATAGAATAAAAGAGAGAAACAAAGAGAAAAATGAAGGCTGCAAAATGCTGGCGTCCATCAACAGCATCAGCAGCAACACCGTGGAAGGATACTGTCTAACAAACTAACACGAGCAGTACCACTGTCGAATAAGTGAACCAGGCTACCAATCGACTTTAACAGCTTACGATCATAGCTTCCATCAGATGGATATAAAGAGAGAAAGAGAGCGAGACAGACAGAGAAAGAGAATGCGCGTACGTGTGAGAAAGAGGAAGAGAGAGAGAGAGAGAGAGAGTGAGAGAGAGAGAGAGAGAGTGAGAGAGAGAAAGTGGGGGAAGACATTGAAGATAAGGTCAAATATAAAGAAACAGAAAATAGAGCTAGACAAAGAACAAAATAGTTGGAAAGAAAAAAGAAGACGAAGACAGAGGAAGAGAAAAGGGAATAAAGTAAAATGCTAGAGAGAGAGAGAGAGAGAGAGAGAGAGAGAGAGAGAGAGAGAGAGAGAGAAAGGGAGGAAGGGAGGAAGGAAGGGTGAGAGATGTGAATTTGATGTGAAGTTGAGAAAGATAGAATAATGCAATAGAGGAGGGAGAGAGGGTACAAAAAACGAAGACAGAAACGAAAAGAAATAAAGAAAGGAAGGTTATATAAAAAGAGTGGGTTACAGTGTGCGCAAGAAATGTGAGTAAGGCAAAGAATCAAATAGAGGGAAAAAGTAGATATAGCAAGACGAAGAGAGGGGAATAAACACATATGCAAACAGACCACAGACATACATATATATATATATATATATATATATATATAGATAGATAGATAGATAGATAGATAGATAGATAGATAGATATAAAATATCAGAAGAAAACGAAGGGGGTGAGGATATTACGAAGAATAAAGACAAAAACAGGGAAAGAAAGCGAGAATAGAAAACTTGTGGAAGGGAAAATGAGAGAAAGAGAGGAAGATGAAAAAAATGAAAATGTACAGAAAGGCGAAGAGAGAGGTTGTGAGAGAGATATGCATAAGGGACAATTTTAGAGTGAAGAGAAAGAAATACTGAGAGTGGTATCGAGTGAATTTGACTGAAAAGGAAGTAGTTTGTTAGAAAAACGAGAACAAAGGAGGGTTTGCTCTAAAATATAAAAAATATTTTTTAAAAAAGGGTAGTGAAAAAAGTGAGGCGTTTCTAGGAAAAGAAATAGATACAAAATCCATTAAAAAAATGAAATAAACGAAATAAGAATAAAAGAAAAGTAAAGGGTGAAAAGAATATAAACAGAATAAGGAAGTCAAGTGATCAAAGAAGAAACGATAGAAAAAGAGATGGGAAGACGAAAAGAAAATTCGATAAGAAAACAGTAATAAAAGTGAGCAAACAAGAAAGAAAGAAAGAAAGAAAGAAAGAAAGAAAGAAAGAAAGAAAATGTGAGATGACAAAACAGAAAGGTTGACAAAGAAAAAGGAAGAAAGAAAATGTGAGATGGAATAAAGAAAGGTAGAAAAAGAAAGAAAGAAAGAAAGAAAGAAAAAGAAAGAAAGAAAGAAAGAAAATGAAGAAAGATGGAATAGAAGGAATAAAGAAAGGTAGACAAGGAAAGAAAGAAAGTAAGAAAGAAAGAAAGAAAATGTGAGATGGAATAAAGAAAGGTAGACAAAGAAAGAAAGAAAGAAAGAAAGAAAGAAAGAAAGAAAGAAAGAAAATGTGAGAAGGAATAAAGAAAGGTAGACAAGGAAAGAAAGAAAGTAAGAAAGAAAGAAAGAAAATGTGAGATGGAATAAAGAAAGGTAGACAAAGAAAGAAAGAAAGAAAGAAAGAAAGAAAGAAAGAAAAGAAAGATAAAAAATGTGAGATGGAAAAAAGAAAGGTAGGCAAGGAAAAAAAGAAAGAAAAAGAAAGAAAGAAAGAAAGAAAGAAAGAAAATGTGAGATGGAATAAAGAAAGGTAGACAAAGAAAGAAAGAAAGAAAGAAAGAAAGAAAGAAAGAAAGAAAGTAAGAAAGAAAGAAAATGTGAGATGGAATAAAGAAAGGTAGACAAGGAAAGAAAGAAAGAAAGAAAGAAAGAAAATGTGAGATGTCAAAGAAAGAAAGACAGACAAAGAGAAAGAAAGAAAACGTGAGGAAACAAAACAAAGAGAGAAAAAAATCACTAAGAAAATTAATCAGAAAACGATAAGGAACAAAACTGAAGAAAGAAAAAGAAAATGAAAATAAAAGTGACAAGACATACGATACAGACATAAAATACGCACGTAGACAAGCACGCTCACACACAAACACACACGAATACGCGCTAACACACACACACATGCATACACACACAACACATGCACACATACACACACAAAAAAAAAGCCAAAAAAAAAAACACGCATTCTCTACATCTTTATCCATAGAAGTAGAAAAAAAGAACGAAAGAAAATTCAAGATTCACCAGACATTTGAGAGGGGCGCTGAAAATTTCTCAGCCTGATTAAGAAGCCCTCATCCGGACAACCAGGCAGCCAACCAACTAATCAACCAACCCCAAAATACTGTTTGGTCATTTGGTCAGATTTTTGAAAAATACGCCGTGTTGAGAACTTTTCAGCACATCTTCATAGATAAGGTTTTACTATTAATGATAGAGAGACGGATATGTGAGAAAAAGAAAAAGACAGTGAGTCTCATATCAAAAAAGCTTAACTGCCGCCTCCACAATAAATAGACGGAATGCAATGGGAGAACTCAATAGAATGATAACACCGTTCTAGGGTCAACGTGCGATTTATTCAATACCAAAAAGTTTCATCTATATAACTGTACTTATAACACTTTTGTTTATGCATACATATGTGTGTAAATACATACACTCACACATATATATGTATACAGTGCGAATATATATGTCATTATATATATAGTGATTTTCCACACGTAGCTTACATGTGGAACAAGGCCGAAAGTATGGGGCACCCAGTGAGGATCGAACTCACTATTCGGTCATAATTGTTCTAGCGAGACAAGCTTGCTAACCATTACACAACTTCGAGGTGCCTATCTATCTATCTATCTATCTATCTATCTATCTATATATATATATATATATAGAGAGAGAGAGAGAATGTAAAAGAGAATATATGTATATATCATTATACAGAGAGAATGTAAAAGAGTATATATGTCATTATATATATATAAATGTATACATATATATATATATATATATATATATATATATAGAGAGAGAGAGAGAGAGAGACAGACAGAGAGAGAGACAGCGAGAGAAAGTGAGAATGTAAAAGAGAATATATATATCATTATATATATAAATATATAGAGAGAATGTAAAAGAGTATATATGATTATATATATATATATATATATATATATAAAAAGAGAGAGAGAGAGAGAATGAGAGAGAATGAGAGATTATTCAATTGGATCACTAAGTCTGTAGCCTGAATTGTCTGACATACAAGGGTTGAAAAAATAGTTATACAGTTATGAAAAACGTGCGCACAAAATGTATTGTATTGATTATACAAACATAATAATAAACATATGAATCCTCAAATGTTCAAACTGTTTGCCCCTGTCATTTACACACTCATCTTTTACCTGAAAAAAAATTATTATTATTATTATTATTATTATTATTGTTATTATTATTATAATTTCTTAAAATATATATATATATATATATATATATATATATATATATATATATATATAAATATAAAAAAAATCATGAAAATAAAAATATTAAAAATGATTCTAGTATTAAATGAATCCTCGAACCATTATTATGATACTAGTATAATACTTAGTGTGTGTACCTACTTTTGCAGACCCCTGTAATAGCTGTATTTGTTCTGAAATTTTCATTGAATAATGTTCTATCGATGTGATGAGTGAAAAAAGTGTTGGGTTAAGTGCATTCACAAGGGAGGAGATTATGTTGAAATATGGATATATGTTTATATTTTTTCATCATAAAATTACAGGCTTATTGATGAAACTACTCTATGTGCGTGTGTAAGTATCACACACACATACACATCATGTACACAAGCATATATATATATATATATATATATATATATATATATATATATATATATATATATATATGTATGTATATATACATGTATATATGTGTGTGTGCGTGTGTGTGTGTATGTATAAATATATAAATATAAGATAAGGAGTTGTGCGTGAAGAATAAAAGAGAGAAAGAAGGAAAAATAATGAATAAAGAAGAATCGTTTAAGATACATCATTTAACACCCACGCTCATAAAGACACATACATTATGTGTGCGTGTGTATATAAGTTGATATATATGTGTGTGTCTGTGTGTATGTCTGTATGTACAAATATATATAGTCATCAGTGGTGATGTGCATATATGTGGGCTTTTTATGTGTATGTGTCTATCATAGAATTTGGCAAGAATTCGAAAAAAAGAAAAAAAAAAGTCTTTTATAAACAAACCCTATGAATGATTGTTGCTGAGAGAAAAAAAGAATAGAAGTTTGGGAGTGAGTGTCACTCAAAGAGGAGGAACAAAAATGTATATAAGAGAGAGAGAGAGAGAGAGAGAGAGAGAGAGAGAGAGAGAGAGAGACAGGGTGGGAATGGATCTTAAGAAGAAGAAAAAAGAAAAAGATATACGTAAGTATGTTGAAAAGAAGAAAAGAAAACGCGGAGGCAAGAAAGAGAAAGTGAAAGTATCTACATGTAAGAATATTAAAAATATAAAGGAACCATCGGTCACAAGAAGAATGGAAAACTAAGTACAAGGTTAGCTTAATAAAGATTTAAAGATAATCTATCTATCTATCTATCTATCTATCTATCTATCTATCTATCTATCCTGTTGACATCATAGATATGTGATCAGGCTGAGATAGCTCGCTGGAGAGTTAGAAAAAACAGAGAGAGTCGTTAAAAGAGACTGCGACAGAAGACTGTAGAACTTGCTCCCCCCCTCTCAAACGCATTCTACCAATAATAATACTTCATCAAAACACGCACGCGCATTCAACACTCCCTCTGTAGCTTGCTAACACACACGCACGCACGCGCGGACGGGCGGAAAGCGCGCTTCCGTACAGAGAAAGCCTTAAAAACACACATCCAGTCGCGTATGTGTTACAGGGGCTGCGCTAACAGAACTATTGAAACCTATCCCCCGTTTCTGTGTTGGGGGAAAAACCTCAAGACGCACCTTCACCAAATAGCTAACTTAATAAGCACATATACACTGTTAGAAATATATCTCTACAACGAAACAGAAAGACATAAAAATTCTTGAGAGACGCTCTATCAGGATAGACCCTCAAAAGCAGGCTCCACATAAAGCTAGTGAAGTTATACTTATATATGTATGATACCGAACAGCGAAATGAGCGCTCGCTAAACAGTCGTTGGGGGTTGACTCCGGGGTCGCTACCTGACGCCGCCAACTTTAAGTCTCCTCCTACTCGCCCTTTTCCTCCTACTACCGTATATGGTTTATTTTTGTCGAAGTTGAAACCTCTACTTTCTTCTTTTTCTTCATTATTGTTGCTGCTGTTGTTATTGTTACTGTCATCGCCGCCGTCGGTGTCCGTCGGCGTTATCACAGCCACTGCTGCTGCTACTTCTGTTTTTTTATTGTCATTGTCAGTTTGATCCGGCCGTAGTGGTCGCCTTGGTGGTCGGTGAAAGTCGTCGCCGTCGTCATCGTCGTTATTGTAGCTGTTGTTGTTGCTGCTGCTGTTGCTGTTGTTGTTATTGTTGTTGTTGTTGTTGTTGTTGTTGTTGTTTTGTCGCTGGCTGGCTGGTTGCTTCGAGCCATGACGAGAGACGGGTACCCCCAGTCATGAGGCTACACCAGACATTTGTGATTTTCTCCGTCTATAATACTTTCTTGATTACATTAT
>CAHIKZ030004617.1:252500-255000 GCA_903632075.3 Acanthosepion pharaonis | reverse complement strand
ACAAATGATCCGCTTTTCTATTAATTTTTGAAATTATACATTCAAGTCTAGATTTATGAATGAAACAGATAAAACGAGACATCGATGCACTTTGATCTATCTATCTATCTATCTATCTATCTATCTATCTATCTATCTATCTATCTATCTATCTATCTGCTATGAGTTTTCAGTCTATATCTATCTTTCTACTGTGAGCTTTTAATTTATAAATATCTATTTATCTATCTACTATGAGATTTTTACTCTATAAATATCTATCTATCTATCTATCTATCTATCTATCTATCTATCTATCTATGCTTTTTAGTCTATTTATATATATATATATATATATATATATATATATATATATATATATATATATATATATATATACTATGAGTTTTAAAATATATCTATCTATCGAGCGATCTATCTACTATGATTTTAGTCTGTCTATCTATCTATCTATCTATCTATCTATCTATAGTCCGATCAAGAGTGTATACATATGTTCATGTATTTTTGTTTCTAAAAGGGTAGCGATCAGAAAGCAATAGTTTGGATGCCCCTCTCGCAAGCCATTGCTAATCATTTTTTTTATTATAGTATACACCACGTAAATATAACATTATATCAAAACTAGTATCCCCTGTCTCTCTGGATCTGTTCTTGTTTCTATTTTCCTTCCTACTGACATACTCGAAAATATTTTCAAGCCCATGTAAGTGCCTGCGTACACAATCTTTTTTACTCCCGGTTTTTTTGTATTTTGATAGTTACTAACGTTAGCTTTACAATTAAAGACGAGGGAAATGTACGGATGAAGAGGGTGTAAGCAACGTCAATCGTTCAAGTGAGCGACAGCCTGTCTGTTTAAAAAAAAAACAAAACAGTTTTTGAAAGTGGGCTCGAACACTGATTGCTGGAAAATATGTAACTATTTGAGCCGTTGAACAGTCGACACGTCCTTTTTTTTCAAATCGTTATGAAATTTAGGATTCTATATTAAATAATTAAATCGGGCACTTTATTTTTTGACTTTACTACAGGCCCTCTCCTTCGAATCTGTAAAATGTTATCCACACAACTCACACGTACAAACATATCAATACGCATAATTTAATCTATGGATTCATTAATTTAACAAGCTGAATGACAACTTCTTATGTATTAAGAAAGCTGGTCAATCGTCCGTAATATTACTATTTATTTTTTATATACATCAACTATTTTTTATATTAAACAACGTTGGTTAGAGCTATAGCCAATAACTGAGTATTTGGTCACTAATTAATTCGTTTCCAAATAATACCCACTAATGTTTCAATGTTCCTGTATTAATAAAATATGAAAACGACAAGCTTATGATGAATCTGCTGGGTCTTTGGTTACTACATACGCGCGTTTGATGAGGAGTAAATCAATTCCTTCCTGTGTCTGAGTTCTGCTTTTGCCGGGTATTGTGCATCAGATGCTGACTGCCCGGGTTCGATCGCTTGCGCGAGATATTTAAAAATTATCAAGAATAATCATTTTATTATTATTTTTTGTTGTTGCTACAAAATAATCACAATGACTGATTTCATTTTATTTGAAATAAGAAATGAGTATTGTTTAAAGAAAGAAAAAAAAATTCACTACCATTATTCAGCTAGTCAACATCGAGACGACTCAACAGATAAACATTCCTTCTTAACAAACGCCTCTGAGTGTACATAGGTTGAATTTGAAATATAAATCATTGTGGAATGAGGTGCTGAAAAGTTATCGGCTCAATTCACTTTGCCAAAACCTGACCAACCCCGCGCACATACACACGCGCACAGGCACATTCATAAGCAGGCACACATATGCAAGTGTGCTATTATCATGGTATGTGTGTTTCTCATTCATTTCTTTTCTATCTGTAGAATTAATATCGGTTTAAAACTCAGACGAGCGAATTAGACAGTAGCTTGTATTTCCGCTGCCAGACATCGGAGTTCCAGTCTGGGCAAAACACGAAATATTGACTACTTATTTTTCTCGAGAAGAAAGTTTAGCGTTACACAATATATTCATCTATTTTAAAACGTGCCTATAAAATCGTTCCTATATTTGTACTTATGAATCTCTATCAATATATATATATATATATATATATATATATATATATATGCAATTTTTATATATATCATTTATATATTATATATGCGCAGTACTAATTGGAAAGCGCTCATTATCAGTGATAAAACTAATATAATTAGTTGGGTTGATGTGAGTTTGTGACCCTGGATTTCACGCTCTCTGCTATCGTCAGAGTTTATTTGATGATCGCAGAGAACGTGAAATCCAGGGTCACAAACTCACATCACCCATCTACACACACACACACACACACACACACACACACACACACACACACACACACACACACACACACACACATATATATACATATATATATATATGAGAAGGACAATTCTGAATTCAATATATATATATATATGAGAATGACAATTCTGAATTCAATATA
>CAHIKZ030004617.1:120000-250000 GCA_903632075.3 Acanthosepion pharaonis | reverse complement strand
TGGAAAAAAAACATATTCAAGAATGTGAAGTGATAGGAAAATTTATCAATGCATACAGGCAGAAGTCTTTTTTTATTTTTTCTCTTTAAATTTCTCCCTAAGAAAGGCGATAATGCCACTAAGACGCAAGAGCTATCTGAGTTAGTGAGAATATATTCAACAAAAGACCACGTTTCAGGGAGGCAGAAGACGGCTATTGGCGTTGTATTTAATTTTTTTTTGTAAATTGTATTTAGCAGGGAAGCAAGTAGCCGGAAGAGAGTTCCACAGGCGAGAAGTACGAGAAAAGAATCTATAAGAATAGAACTTACGGTTACAGCTAGCTATTTCACCAATAGAACGATGAGAACGATGAGAACTAGATACCAATTTAGTAGTACGCTTAAATTCACGCGATTGAGGTATCACGGAGGAAAGCTAATTAGAACAATTGCAATGAAACTATTTGTAGAAAAGAGATGAGAGCCAGGTCAGAGCGAGTGGGGAAAGTGATTGAAATCGATATGCCAGTTCTGGACCGATTACATTGCCTGTCGTGATTTTGTTGAGAATTTCGAGATATATAGCAGGACCAGAGCAGATATAACAGAGATATTCAATACACGGATAAAACCAATTTTCCTAGCAGCTGACATAGCAATAGATTCAATATAATCATTCTACTTCATGTCAGTAGAAACCAGCGATACCAGGAAGGCGCAATGATTTGGTCTCATGGGGGTTAGCATCTGCCATGCGTTTGGAATCATATACTTAGATTTGGATAAAGAAAATATATTTCAATACACGTAATATATTATACTATAATATAAGAAGACATACTACAATTCACAAATGTACATATATAAAGTACCTTATATATATATATATATATATATATATATATATATATATATATATATAATACATTGAGGTCAACACCGCTGGGTATCGGCATCAATGTACACTTTTACATTTATATACGCTCTATTCCTGATATCGAGCACTAAGTCACGGAAACATGGCACAGTGGATAAAGTTAAATCCAGTGACAGGACCCAAAGAGTGTGAGTTCAATACCTCGTTAAGGCGGTGGAGAACTTGGGGAGATGAATTAACAGGAGATAACTGATAACTGACATCCATTACACATGGCACGTGGAACTAGAACAGTCTACCCCAGCGAGCGAAATAACGAGTTCAGTTCGACATTCCAACCACCTGAAGAAGGTCGGAGCGTACAACGGCCGAAACGCTGTGATAAATATGGTAACAAAGATGACGATAGTCCGAACAATGTAGTGTAGATAATACCTCATCTCAGAAATATAGATAGACATTAACTCATAAATATACCATAACTGAAATTTGTATTTTTATCTCTCACACACACACACACGCGCGCGAGCACTGCACGCGTGTGTGTGCATATATATATATATATATATATATATATATATATATATATATATGGTAATTGCCAGCGATTTTTACATTTAAATATATTTTACTGAAGTTGGGTGAATAATTATAGTTCGTTCATTGGGGAAACAACGAAAAAATATATCATTGTCTACTTAAATTTTAAAATCTATAATACAACAAACACATGTCCCTGAAAAACATCACTAATGGTTTAAACATACATATATTAGGTTGTTACATAAATTCGTTCATTTTTTTTATAGATATCTTAATAATTATTATCTATTAATAGTTCTGATGAATCATTTAACAATGTATACCTCTTTATTGTTTACGAGCTCTTACCAACAATCCACTAACTGTTCAATTCTACGTTGATAGAAATTAGGCTTTGACTGGAAAAATCCATCAAGCCACTTTTTAAGCATCACATCGTTGTTGAACAAAACACCCTTCAAATTGTTAGAAAGCGACCAAAAAAGATGGTAGTCTGAATGGGCTAAATCAGGAGAATATGGTGGATGTAGCAGAACTTCCGAACTAAGCTCTTTGCATCCACGAGTAGCCTGATGTCGAGCGAGTAAATTGGCGGCAATGGAGGAGCGCTGGTATTTGCATCTTTCGCTCATTGTGAGTGGCAAGCGTGCGCAGTGTTTCTGGACCTTACCCATTGAGTGAAGAAGACGAGCGACAGTAACATGAGAGCATGTTATATTCGGAGCCAATTTTCTTGTGATCTGACGTGTACAAATCAACACATGCAATTGGTTTATATGAAACTGAACAGGTTTGCCAGAACACGAAGTGTCTATGCATTCAAACTTAAGGGTAAAACCACTTCTGCGCCATTCTCTCGATAATAAAGTAATCTTCATACATAGCACAAATGTCTCTAGCAGCTTTGTGAACTTGATTAAAAGCAAAGAGAAGATTTCGAACATGCTCATTCTTGTCTACTTGGCATTCCATCAAAAAGTGGTGCCTAATCTGAAATAAAATTTCAATAACGTTGGACAACACTTTCACAGAATGGCCAAAGTTACTGAGAAACAAAAATGTTACGAATTATTATTTTTCAACATTAGAAAAACGAACGAATACATGTAACAATCTAATATATATGTAAAAACAATTTTTACATATTTTTTTAATAATTTCAGCACGAACAAGGCGATAAAGCCACTAAGACGCAAGGTATTACTGAAAGTGAAAGATCCTGAGAAAAAAAAAACAAAAACAAAAAATAAAACTTTATTAAGGAGAGAAGACAGTAAGAAAAAAAAGTTAACCGCAGTATCCAGTAGTTTATATATATATATATATATATATATATATATATATATATATATATATATATATATATATAAGCTCCGTTATAGTGAAACGCTTGTTTTGTAAAAAAATCTATAGCTACTACGGAGAAATTTAAAATTTTAAAATAATTGCAGAGCCCATTAATGCATGTTCTTTAATATCACCATCACAATGGAATGCAGACTTTACCGCAGTTACAATAAGTTTGTCTTTATAACTTACCCCTGAAGATGATCTTGTAAAAGATCGAAATACTTGGGTTATAAAAATCTACGGCGCCTTCCCTGATGAACTTCATCTTAACATCAAGAAACCTATTAGAGAACTAGAAAGGATCAATATAAAAATAAAATAGATACAAGCTCCCTATATATATATATATATATATATATATATATATATATATATATATATATATACTAGTTTAAAAGCCGCCCACAATAAGTCGAGAATAAGTAGATGTGATAGTCAACAATAAACTACAGAAGAATTTAAAATTGATCGCTGCATTTAAGTATTCCATTAATATTTAAGTTTACCTTTCAAAAGTTCAACGAAGGTGATCAGCTATTAAGAACCGTCTCCCTTTAATTGAAAATGTGTGACACATTGACATTTATATATATACATACATATATATATATATATTGTTGTGGTAGGATCCACCTAATTTTCATAGTGGTGTACCGACCATATAAATATGGTTGGTACCGGGAAGACGAGGGGAAGGAATCAAGAGATTCAATCCAGAGACTCTGCCCGACTGCGACTAAGTCAACACATTCTCCATGAACGGTCTTCCCAGGAATATACAAAAGACTATATGTAAATATTGTGTACACTTTCTTGTTTCAATACATTTTGTTCTAAGTACATTTTGTGTTGTATTATTATTCCATGCAATAGTCAAGTTTCAACATATATATATATATATATATATATATATATATATATATATATGTATGTGTGTGTGTGTGTGTGTGTGTGTGTGTGTGTGTATGGGAGTGTATAAACGCATTTTTATGCATAAGCAAGAGTAAGCATACATATATTTGTACGTAAACACATCCACACAGTCATGTATAGTTACATAGATTTTAACAGTAGATCCCAGATTAGCCAACTTGTTGTGTGTCTTACTATTGTTGCTTTTGCCAGCATAAACTAAGATGAACATATATCTATATTCAAATGATGCTTTTCATCGGGTGATGATTTGCAATCTATTCTCAAAGACTATTTCCTTCGGAGTCAGACCTTCTTTGGTTACTCCAAACCTCCCACTTAGATAAAGTTAATCTTAGTCATTGTTTATATACAAGGGCGATTGTTGCAAGCTTGTCTCGATAGATCAATTACATTTGATCCTTACTAGGTGCTACCTACCTTCGGACTTCTGTCACATCTAAGTTATAATTAGTCAATTATGATTTATATTCCCCCAGCAATAAGTATTAATATTAACTGAAGCCCCAGGGAGTTATCACCCCAGGTGACAACTCCCTGGGGATTTAATTAATATCAATACTTCTTCGTCATTATCCAGCGCCTGAGGCGTACCCTAAAAGGGGAGGTACTGAGCAATTTTTCCACAGTGTTGCCGAAAAACCTATATTAAACTTCGACCTTGTGTCACATTAGATTGAGGTGTGGGAGAACTGAAAAGCTAACCATTGTTTACCGCTGACTATGTGAATATTCAGGATTTGAAATTAGTAAGTAGAAAACACTTTAAATACGTCGGTGTATGTATAAATCCTAACAAATTTAGTATAAGTGGATTGAACAAAGAATAGTCTGCTCTAGGGGTACTTATGTCAGCTCTGAAAATTGTTACAAATCTAAAACATTAACACTAGGTTCTTAACTTGCCTCGTCAGATCGACACTTTATATATGGATGTCCTGTTTGGAATCAGACTCGTTCAGGGATATCTAAACAACCAGTTGTATGCAACCGCTTTCTCAGATGAATGATTAAAGATGTTTTGGAGCGAATGAAGTCGCTAGGTTTTAGCTTGGACTATCCATCTTTGAACCTCTTGCACTGGCGCTACAGAATCAGAAACAAAGAATTGTACCAAACGAGAAAAAACATATCAGTTGAGGTCTTTTATACAACAGAAACGACTAAATTCACATGTAACATGCAGTGAAAGTAATGCCACTATAAAAAAAACGCCCATCAATAGTGGAATCTTCAACAACAGTTAAAAAATTAATTTCCCTGAAAAATTGTTTTAACAGAAATATTTTATAAATTTCAACCGAAAATAACACTGGCTGTTCGGTCAATTAATACCAAATATTTCCTTTTAAGTAAACGGCTAATATTGCTGTTACCATTATTAATACAGTTATACTCTCAATATATAGACCATGGATGTCCAACCTGCGGCCCGTAATACTGCCCACTTAATATTTTCATGTGGTTCTCTGCACCCTAAAATCTTTACGTATATTTTCATTTACTTTAGTAACGTATGTCGAGAAAATTATTCTCAGATTGTGCTAATAGGTTCACTTCCCTATTGCACTAAAAGGGGAAGGGGGCTTTGCTGAGACACACTGGCTGGTGCGGGGTCCAGAGACAGAGCTAAATAAAAAATATTTAGCTTATTTAGAAAACTGTTAAGCATGTAAGATAGTAATGCTGAAAGAAATAGTTTCAGTGATTCCCATTCAACTAATATTGTTAGAATAAAGACCAGTGCCATAAAAGCAGATATTGACAATACTATAAACGGAAAGCAATATTTAAAATCACATTGAATTTATTTTATTTTGTGTATATATAATGTTTTTTTTGCCAATAATGGAGTATTTATGTAATTATTATATATTATTTATATTTGTTATTAAAATTTGGTATTCACAACGTTTTGAAGCTTTTAAATGTATATTTATAGTGATTTTCCAAACGTAGATTTGATGTGGCACAAAGCCGAAAGTGTGGGGTACCCAGTGAGGATCGAACTCACAACTCTGTCGTAATTGTTCTAGCGAGACAAGGTTGCTAACCATTACACCCTTATTTACCAAGCATAGCTTAGATGTGGCACAAGGCTGAAATTAGGGCGGCACCCAGTGAGAATCGAACACGCTAACCATTACACCACCACGAGGTGCCCAAATGCATATTTGTATAAAGTACTTTGGTAGCTCGGTGAATATACCTAAATTTCTAATTTGGCCCATCAGGACAAAAGGTTGGAGAGCCCTGATCGAGACAATAGGGCTTCATGTTGATACTAAGTTAAGTTTAGCAAATATTATCATGTACTTATTCAGAGGAACATCTGATATATCCCTTGACTTTTCAGCACGTAGGCGACCATGGTTCTCCACAACTTCCTGTCACTTGTAACTCTAAGCAACGTTTGACTCTTTACAATCCTTCTTTGTAATGCTCGGTCATCCATTCACGAAAATTGGTTAAGTAGGTTTATTTACTGTCCCCCCACCTCTTTGCCTTCAAGATGACATGTAAGTATCAGTTTCTCCAAGCCCTCGTTGTGTATCCCAGACATTTTAACAGGGTGTTTCTCATTCTCAGTATAAAGTATCTTTTCATTCCCATTTTCGCAAAAAAAAAATTTCTTGTTCACATGTTCAGTCCACGGTATTCAAAGCTTTCTTCTGTAGAAACATGTTTGTTGGTTCAAGTCTTTTCTTCATATATGAGTAAATTACCCAGAATTCTCTATCATATAAGAGATTATGCATGACTCGGAGTTAAGTCATCACGCTCTTCGGTGTAAAATTACAATAACACATAAAATCCCAAAATATGAATGTTCTCATGGCTCTGGAATCACAAATAAAAATATACTGATTAAATAAATGCTACAAGTACCATTATACAACTAACATTTTTTTTACAGTAAGATTCACCCTGTATAAGGCCCGGGGACCACTCGAGGTAGAGAGTTACGTTAAGGAGTAGTGTATATAGACAGGAGGGGAAAATAACGGTTGACTGTAGACTTGAACGGTTTAAGATTGTAATGATCGTGAAAACACCCTCTGGGGAGTCTGTTTCATAGGGTACTGGTTCGCGGGAAGAAGCTGTTTGATTAAAATTTACTTCGATAAAATTCGGAGGGAATATCGGCGGTTTGCTACAATGTAAAAGGTATGGCGGGTCCTAGCCATGAAGCTCAGACCTGGTAGAACCAGGTCGTCCGAGCACTTTCCATGGTAGTAACAATAGAGGAGTGAGGCTCGCCATATATGTGAGAGAGAGGTTGTGGGTTGAGGAAAATTTCCCGGTTTTATTATTGCTATATATGCATACGTGGGAACGAGCACTTCAGCGTGGTGTAATGATTAGCAAGCATGTATTGCAATATCAATTACGACTGAGTAGTGAGTTTAATCCTTACTGGATGCTCCACATTTTCGGCCTTGTGTCACATCTAAGTTATTCTTAGAAAATCGTTTTGGCCATATTGTGTAATGGTTAGCAAGCTTGTTTCCGCTAGATCAATTGCAACTGAGTATTGAGTTCGATCCTCACTAGGATCTCCATACTTTTGCCCTTGTGCTACGCTTACTACATCATAAGGGTGGTGTAATGGATAGCAGCTCTGAATGAGAAAATGGAGAGCTGAGTTCGAATTCCAGTCAAGTGAGATATATTTTCATAAATGCAAATACCATTGGGGAAGGGTATAAATCCATCTCTTCTTCTCTCTCTCTCTCTCTCCCCTGCTATGAGTTAAATAATAGGGCCTTGGTTGGCAAACGTTCTAGGAAAAGGAAGACTGAAAGGACACACCCAATAACTGTTAACATTTGTTTGTTTCTGTGATTCTTAGAATTGTTAATGTGAATCGTTGCGGTGAAATTGATGCACGCCGACACGGCAATAATCTCACCACGCACATAGCTTGTTAGTAATTGTCTTACTCGTTTAACGAGTCGACGGCCATCATATTGAAAGAGGTTTACACGGTGGACAAATCGCTAAGTATTTTTTTTTTACCAGCGCTAGTGACTATTGTTTTGTATCCAAACCCAAGTTAAAAGCAAGATTTACAATGTTACTGTACAAGACAAAAAAGCAGGCCCTCCCCACTTATTAAACTGGTGGAACACAATCTTTCCATTCTTAATTACCTTCTCTTCGTTTATCACAGGAAGCTAAATTTATTATCGAAATTACCTGCTGCTAGTTGTGTTGAGCATTACTGTTGCAAGTTCGATCTTTAGTCAATATAACAGCATCGTCTTTTTCTGATAAACTGAGAAAGTTTAGTAATGATTGGTATAAATATATATTAAAGTCAATTCGTCCCAAGCAAGGCGACAACACTAGTTTACACGCAAGAGACTAAAGAGAGGTGAAGGATAATGAAAAGATTTTAGAAGGAACTGGAAACTAGATCATAGAATTAGAACAAGGGATAAGACACTACTCCCGTTCAAAGAACGGGAATGGTTGTGAAACGGATAATAAGTATATTATAAATCAATATACAAGGTTTTGTATAAACATCTCCAGATATATGTATATAATATAGTTTTACAATATAAACACACACGCATTTATAAACACCCCACCATATATATATATATATACATACATACATATATATATATATATATATATATATATATATATATATATATATATATATATATATATAAACATCCCCACCATATATATATATATATATATTGATAAAATTCATAAAATGTAATAATCATTTGTTTTTCTTTGTATTATTAGTATTATTGTTATTATAAATATATACTAAAATTCACATTCCTAAAATCGTTCTGAAACCTCTTGAAATATGTCGATATTCCTTCATGTATCTCAAGAATTTCATTCCCGTATCGACGTGACATACTTTTATGAGGCGCGCTAATACACATACACATATGCACACACACACACACACACACACACACACACACACACACACACACTCACTCACTCACTCACTCTCTCTCTCTCTCTCTCTCTCTCTCTCTCTCTTACACACACATGTGAAATATATATTTACTTAGGAAATAATCATACATACACACAGGCACAATTTTGCTTGTTAGCAAGCTCGTATAACAGCGTAGTAAAACAGTGGTCGGATCGAAATCTTACTGGACACCCCACCCATTTTATTATTATACTTTATGTGCCGTATTCCCTGAGGACGCAACCAATCATGGCCCTCCACAATTTTCTTTCGTTTGTAGCGCTTACGTAAAAATGTTCTGTGTCGATCCAATGTGAATGAACTGAAATCATGAAATTTATCCAGCCTGAAGTTCAAGAAACTTAATACATTTTTTCTCCCCGAATTCTGATATTTGGTCATTTAAGTACTGATTCTGGTAAATTATTCGAGCAGAGAACTTTTCAGCACATTATCATATGTATATTTATATACGGACATTTGCTGGTGTTAATAAAACAGTGCTCGATGTAATATAACAGAGCTAATGAGCATGTATTAATAAATATATATATTATTCCTCACCGCAAGCACTGTGATGGATAATATGCATATTTATTAACATCCACACCCCCCCCACACACATATATATATATATATATATGTGTGTGTGTGTATATATATATATATATAGAGAGAGAGAGAGAGAGAGAGAGCAGATGGTGCTCGTGAGTCGTGACTTACGGCTTTATCCGTATGGTCACCGAAGAACAAGCAACGTCGACTCTGCTCACTATCTTGAGGGATGGCAGATTAGGAAACTCAGATCCTGCAAGCTTGGATGTGCGGGCGGTGTAATGGATAATGGTTCTGAATTGTCAACCGGAGAGCCGAGTTCCAGTTCCAGTTCCCGTTAGGTTAGTTATATTCATTTATATGCAAATACTATTGTAAAAGGTATGAATCACATCTTTTCCCCAACTATGGGTTAATTAGTCAGACTTTTATCACCAAAACCCTTAATATCTACCAAAATATTCATACAATTTTAAAATATTTTCTACCTTTACATAAACTGCAAAGAGTTGATAAGCCGTAGAAAACGTACCAGTTAATCAATCCTGAGTCGTGCTGAAGACTTCTGATTTAAAGCCAAACTCTTATAGGACCCCGTACTCGATTCCAAAGATAAGAGTAGATTGAACCCTCAGGCTTAATGAAAGTAGCCAGTATGAGATATGGAAACTAATAAATCCTGCGACTGAATATATCACCAGGCATCTTAAGCAGTCTTGTCGTTGGATTATGCTATTTCATGCTCAGATAGTGATATACATGTTGTACAAGTATCTATCACTATAGTATCTCAGACTTACAGGTGCAGTGTAACCCGGATATAAGAGAGTTGTCGGGACCGGAGAAGAAGTCTCTTATATCCGGGTTTCTTTTATATCCGGGTTTGGTCTATTTTATATACATTAACACAGGCTCTAATTTGGGACCAGAGAAAATCTCTCTTATATCCGGGTTTCTCTTATATCCGGGTCTCTTATATCCGGGTTACACTGTACTTCCTTACAACAATAGCCACTATCTATGAGTAGATATTCAGAATTCAACTTAGAAAAAGAGAAAAGGGTGAGAAAATAACTGTTCTTAAGTCTTCATAATGGCGCCAATGCAACTTGTTTATTTTTGACAACCAGGTACATGATGATGCCTTTTAGCGATTCCTACTTATTGAAGGGTTGATTCGTTTCATTATGATAACGTTAGTAGTCAAGAGAATCCAAATTAAGAAAGTATGAGGGCACATGTTGCGGGTGATATGACCAAAATAATTCTTATGTAGGTTCTATAGGAGGAAACAAAGGCTTGATGGAACACATACCGTCTCGATCCTTAAGCACACACACACACACACACACACACACACATATATATATATATATATATATATATATAATTGCTAAACTTAACAAAAGTAAGTTCGTGGCTATAAAGCGAATTTATAGCCTTCTTTTTATATGTTACATGTCCCTTCATGGATGATCATGGCCCTCTACAACATCCTGTATTTTCTAGCGTTGTGTAATATTTTATCTTTTGAGCATATTTCTTAGAACCTGTTCTGTTAATCATTTACACATTGTCATTATGTAAGTCATTCACTGTTTTTCTCTTGCTCTCAACATGTCATGTGGGGATTAAATTCTCCAAGTCCTAAATTCCTCATTATGTGTTCAAGAAATTTCAGCTGTCTCTTTCTGGTTCTCTCTATGTGTCATTTTCCTTAAAACTTTGTCGTTGCTCACATAGTCCATAGTATTCTCAGCATCCCTCTGTAGAACCAAATTACTGTTGCCTCAAGTTTCTTCTTCATCTGTGAGGAGGTATTACATAGCGGTTCGGCGCTCGTTTTTTTCTGAGGGATTTGTCCTTTTTTAATACTTTGCTTAGTATTTGGAAACCATATTTCGCTATACCAATGCTCCTTCGGATTTCGGAGGTATATTTTCTGTCCTCTGTTTAAAATTGTTGCCCTTGCTTGATTTTGGTGTGTCCAATTTGTAGTATGAATCTTGAGTTGTTCTTTTTGCTGACAGCCATGTCCTCTTACAATTGATGCTTAGTCCTTTCTTCTAGCTTTCCTTTACTACCTTCTATAGGATTTCCTGTAGATTTCCTTTCTGTGTCTGTATCAACACAGTATCACCTGCATATCTTAGATAGTTAAGATTGTGACCGCCCATAATGAATACTGGTAGGACCTGTAGTTATTTCAGGATCCCCTCGATCTAAAGGTCCGGTGAGAATATATATACTTGTCCCCTTGAAAGTGTCCAGTTGAACAAGAGAAACGCCTGTTGGTTTTGCGCGGACTCCACGGAGGTATACACGGTGATGCACAGCACGTATTTCAGGTCTTCTGTAATGATCTTGGGTGTGGTCAGTAACAAAATCCATCTCATGCCCCCCACTTCTTCCCGTACGGTATCAGAATCAGACTCACTGTCGGCATCGAGGTGCAGGACACGGTGAGTCGAGTGAGTTGCCGTACGTGTCCAGTAGAAGTCTGCCCCGCAACCATAACAACCATGGGACCCAGAAGTAGCTTGCCGAGAATTTTCTCGATTTATATGACTCCCAATGCGCGGTCTTTTAGGTCAAGTTATTTCAATTCCATGAACTATTACTACTTTGGTGTCGTCGAGAGGGACAAGAAACAACGGATCCACATGTTCTTTTGGACACCATTGTAGCATCTAGTTTACACATCTCCATTGGAATAATCCATTTAGCTATATATATATATATATATATATATATATATATATATATATAGAGAGAGAGAGAGAGAGAGAGAGAGAGAGACTCATAAGGTGTACTGCTCACGGATATTAGCGGCCTCAAATCTTGAAGGAAGGTAGATTATTGACTAACTTTCTCTATTCTGTTTAATATTTTGTGGAGTATTCGCATATATATATATATATATATATATATATATATATATATATATTATATTAACTTTTTCTATTTTAAGAATTTAGAGAGGCTGAAAAGTCCATGTCTTGAAAAAGTAAACTTTCATAAATAATATGAATTTGGTCAGGAATTAATCGATTTTGTTTATAATCCGACATTATTTCTTTTTCTAAGCTTTATATCTATACGTGGATGCACGTGTCTGATTAGGCATCTCCTTAGTCGATAATTATGTTGATTAAATGAAAAAAAGATGTCTATTCAAACTCGTGTATCCTATAAATATAACAGTAATAGTACTAATTACTAGTGTGTGCGTATTTGTGTCAGTAAATATTTTTCAGAAAATTTAAAGGACGTGTTTGCACCGGATGTAGCAGAAATTTGGCCGCTACTATTTGTGAACAGTATATATATATATATATGATTTTAACATAAGACAACTTTTAGTACATAACACCAAATGTTTATATAGGACACAGTGCAAAGAAAAAAATCTCCAAATTTTGGAGGCTGGTGCAATAAAAGAGAAGCAGACAACATTAAATAGGGTATCTTTTTCCATAGGGGACCATATATTAAAGTGTATTAAAAACACACAAAGAAAAAAATTTCAGTTTGAGAGTTTCTATGACGTCACCAAGATTGACTTGAGATTGGTTCCATCAAATGTGAGAACACCGGAATTAAAAAAAAAAAAAGAACACTTGCGTAAATAGACACAGAACAATCCTTGAAAACGAATGTAGCAACATTCGATAGTACTCGGGAAGAAAATCATATTAAATATAGATATATAGATATATAGCGATAATACAAAACAGCTAAATCATAAATTTGAAAAACTTTTATAAACATTTGACAGACAAAACTTGTTCATATTATTTAATCAAACATGTTATATATATATATATATATATATATATATATATATATATATATATATATATATATTTATATATATATACATATATATATATATATATATATATATATATATATATACATGTGTGTGTGTGCGCGCGCGTACTTATGTGGTATCTCCGAAAAGAAGTAATCGACCAAAAAGTCTTTCTCGCCTACCAAAATAATAAAAAAAACACTTGTTTGGTCAGCTTTCGGGAAGTGGGACCGGCCAATAACCAGTTCGCTCTGGACGGTGCTGAAAAGTTCTCGACTCGACAGTCTGAACAAAATATCAGAATCATTTAAAAAAACGAATTTTTAGGTCGGATCGAAAATTTTTTGTGATTATCTTATACTCGTATTTACTAACATATATCAGACAACTTTAAAAATAAAATCAGATATATATATATGTATTGATATCAAATATATATTGATATATCTTTCCATGTGCTTAGACATTGAAAAAGTATGCGCATACTTATAAAATATATTGCCAGATACTTATATATATATATATGCTCCCATTCTTTCAGTATATGTTTATACCTATTTATTCTTATCGATCTTTGTACATTCCCCCTCTCACACGCACTAACCAGCTACACAAATGCGTTCTCATGCACTTATACACTCCTAACACACTAAAGCGCATTTCCCACCGCGTAAGTGTACTCTTTCGTTGTTGGAACGAATTGAAATGTGTACAGTTTTTCATCTGACATTCTTGACACATACACGCGTTTGAAGTAAATATTTAAACATACATAAGACGGACACTAAGAGAAACGTTCACACGCGTAAAAACACCAATGCACACGGACAGTTAAACCTGATGATACCAATACAATTTTTCGTGTTTTCTAGGAATGCATTACACACTGCAAACTAACACATTCCTGCATATTTAGAAACATTTACTCAAGCGTACACACAAGCACTGCTATACTCGCATATTAGTCGTTAATAGCACGTCTCTGGGTGCGTATACACATGGAAGCCATTCGTCATATGCATACACTCGCAGGCTGGTTAGCACATTGAAATTTTCAATAAATGTATATCGACATTTACATGCACGTATACACAGTGACTGCTAAACTTATATATAGTGATAGAAAACAAAATAAAAATTAGACACAAAGACAGTGAATACAGTGAAAGAAATATGTAATTTGCTGTTGATTTCGATCTTATAAAAATTTAAAATAAAAAGACATTTTCCCCCATGAATAGAAATTTCATTTGCTTTTTTTTTTAAAAAAATATTTTCGTTACTCTTTTTCTTTTTCGTTTTAAATTTCTTTTTTGGTTGCATTTTTGTTCTTTTTTTATTTTTTGTATATTTGTTTTATTTTGTTTTGTTTTCGATTTTGATTTACTCAAGGAAAAATGCTTCCTTGGATTCTGACTAGAAACAAAATGAAGAATAGTGTAAATTGAAGAGAATGAGAGAAAGTACTGATTTCATATGAAGAAATAAGCAGTGTTAAAGAAAGAAAGAAAGAAAGAAAGAAAGAAAGAAAGAAAGAAAGAAAGAAAGAAAGAAAGACAGAAAGAAAAAATGAAAAAGGAAAGATGACTTTGAGGAGCATTAACAGAATTATATAAGGAGAGAAAGCGACACTGAAAGAAGAAGAAGAAGAAGAAGAAGAAACGCAAGAAGAAATAAAATGAGAGGGAGATGATGTAAGAGAAATGCAATCGGTATGCAAGAAAGAAAAGGTAATAGAAGGTAAAAAAAAAACCCCAAAAAACCCCTCTAAAATAGAGGTAATTTCAGAGAGGAGAAAGAGAAGCAAAGAAGCGGCAACGAAATGCACATGTATCCTGAATTTCTTCGGAGATGGAAAGAAAGAAAGAAAGAAAGAAAGAAAGAAAGAAAGAAAGAAAGAAAGAAAGAAAGAAAGACTTACATAAAACAGAATGCATGTGTAAAATGATTTATAGAGAGACAGAAGCGATTAAAGAAATTGAATCAAAATGAAAGTGAAAGTGGAATTAGGATAGAAAGACGCGGTAAATGAGAGCAAGGATGAATACAAAAGGGTGGAGTTTTGAAGCGTTACATCAGGATAACTTATAAGATGTGATAATCAGAATATTTAATAGAATGGCGGAGGCGACTATTAGTGTCGGTTATTTTTATCTGAATAATAATAATAATAATAATAATAATAATAATAATAATAAGAAGAAGAAGAAGAAGAACAACAACAACAACAACAGCAAGAACATAAAGAAGAAACATT
The DNA here is from genome assembly GCA_903632075.3 of Acanthosepion pharaonis. Taxonomy (NCBI): domain Eukaryota; kingdom Metazoa; phylum Mollusca; class Cephalopoda; order Sepiida; family Sepiidae; genus Acanthosepion; species Acanthosepion pharaonis. Next base: position 234,733 of record CAHIKZ030004617.1, on the reverse strand, counting down.
TATTAATTATTATTATTATTAATTATTATTATTATTATTATTATTATTATTATTATCGCATAATCAAATCATCATAGTCCAATTTCATATTACTGAACGTTTTATAGCAATTCAATTAACTGGAAAGCATTGAGATAAATGAAGATATTACATTCTGATAAAAGGAAAAATATCGTTATTTTTATGATATTACAGAGATCCAAAAAATGAGGGCGTTTAATATTGTGTATGCGCTGGAGAAGGATTATTTAATATTGAGAAAATGCGTTAAGATTGCCAAAACAAAAACAAAACAAAAAAACCCAACGAAGTTGGTATTTGACTGGGGAGGCCGAGTTAAAAAAAGAAAAAAAGAAGAGAAAGAAAGAAAAACAGCCAACTGTTCATCTGACAGTAGAAACATTGCCTTTGTGTGGAAGTTATATCGAAAGGGTTGTCTTTGAGGTTAGACTTGGATTATAGACTTTGGAAAATTAATGAGTAGACGTAAATACGGGAGGGAGAAAACGACCTTGTCTGTTATTCAAAATAAGAGAGTAATGCCTACCGAATGGTGTCATTACATACACTGGAAAGGGGATTTATATTAGATAAAAAAGAAGAATTAAGAAAATGTGGAAATGGTTGTGGAAAGCGAGAACGGGGGAAAAACAGGAGGAGGAGAGAAAAATGCAAGTGTTGAAGTAAAACACTGAGAGAGAGAGAGAGAGAGAGAGAGAGAGAGAGGGGGGGATAAAAGACGATCGAAGAGAATTAAAAAAAAGAGAAACAGATAAGAAAGCGAGAAGCAAAAAACAAAATGAAAATGAGAAACTGTAGATAAGAGGAAAAGAGAATGAAAGGAAGATAAGCTTATGACTGATCCATAGAGATGAGATATTCTAAAGAGAGAGAGAGAGAGAGAGAGAGAGTGCCATAAAATAAGAAAGAGAGAAAGTAAGAGTGAAAGAGACAGACTGAAAAAGAGAGAAGGAAAGAAAGGAGAGAGAAAGACATTAAATAAACATGAGAGAAAGAGTGAAAGAGAAAGACTGAAAAAAGAAAGAAAGAATAGAGAGAGAGAGAGAGAGAGAGAGAGAGAGAGAGACATAAAATAAACAACAGAGAAAGAATGAAAGAAAGAGTGAAAAAGATAGAAAGAAAGAAAGAATAAAGGAAGAGGGAAAGAGAGCCATAAAATAAGAGAGAAAGAGACAATGGTGTATTTTGTGTTTTTATATAGATAAAGAGGGAGGGAGAGAGAGAGAGAGGGGTGAGGGAGAGAAGGAGAGCAGTGAATTGCTTGAATTTGAAAAAAAATATGAAAACTTACATAAAGCGTGGTTTGATTAAGCGCGGACAAATAGATTGTCAGAGAGAAGTCGAGAATGATAAACAGAGGATAACCAAGATGGATATCAACTGACAGACGAGCAGAGATAGATAGATAGATAGATAGATAGATAGATAGATAGATAGATAGATAGATAGATAGAGACCGATTCAGATAGATATTTTAATAAACAGGATGACACAGAATGAAACATAGAGCGAGAGACAGAGAGAGATGTATACAGACACTGAGAGATAAGTAGATAGACAGATATAAATATATATGGACAGACTGATGTAAGTATATACATCTATATACATATATGCATTAACTGACAGACAGAATGGCAGATATATTGGATAGATATGAACAGTGAGACAGATAAAGATAGGCGAAAATCATAGATGCAAACATATATCTACCGCGAGAGATATGAAAAGTCTGATATATATATATATATATATATATATATATATATATATATATATATATATATATATATATATATATATATTTATTTGTGTGTGTGTGTGTGTGTGTGTATGTATGAAAATATGTATATGGAGACAGACACATAGATTGATCGACATAGATATAGATAGATAGATAGATAGATAGATAGATAGATAGATAGATAGATAGATATGAATGAATGAACTCAGAAAGTTAGAAAATGAACAGGCTGAGACGAAAGACAGTTAAGTAAATATAGCAATGTAAAAATAGAAACTTAAATAGATATACTGACAGATAGATAGATAATCAGATGTGAACATATCGCAATAGATAAATGGAAAGGTATGAATAAACTGAGTATAGAAAATGAATACAGGCAAGTATATATATATATATAGAAACAGATAGACATATAACTAAATGTTGAATTTGAAACGTAGAAACTTAGATAGATAGATAGATAGATAGATAGATAGATAGATAGATAGATATTATGAACAAGGTCACACAGAATGAACTGAGAGAGAGAGAGAGAGAGAGAGAGAGAGAGAGAGAGGTAAACAGAAAGATGTATACTGACTGAGAATGACCAACAGATATGAACATAGATAAATAGATAGATAGACAAGCATTACCATGAACAGGATGACAGAATGAAATGAGAAAAGAGAGGTGGGGGGAGGGGTAAACAGAAATATTTATATAGACTGAGAGAGATAAATAGACAGATATAAAGGTAGATAAATACGAAGAGAATAAGATAGATAGATATAAATTGAATGGTCTCATAAACGTATTAAAAAGAAAAGCGGGAGTTGTCTTTACCTTTTTTTGCAAACGCAGAAGAAAAGAAAGAATAAATGAAGAAGAGACGAATGAATTTTGAATAGGCCCTGTAACGAAGGCCCGGCGAAAAGAAATGTGGGGGTGGGGTGGTGTGGACAGAGAAAGAAAGAAAGAAAGAAAGAAAGAAAGAAAGAATAAACAGTAAGAGAATCTTTATTTTGGGAGGTAGCCGTAGGATGCAGATTGTGAATGCATAGTGGGAGGAGCAGAATTAAGAAAAACTGTCAAAGTAACTTAAGGGGGAAAAAAACAAAAATCTATTGAAATAAAGAATACACGCCCGCCCGCGCGAGTGCACACACACACACACACACAGACACACACACTTGTACGCTCAATCGTAGATATGCATGCGTGCGTGCACGTGTGCTACCGACGGAAGAAAAGAAACAAAATGTAGTGAATGTGAATGCGAAATAGATGGGAATGTAATGATGAAGTAAGGAAAAAGGAAACAGTTTCGGGAAAATATTCTTGAAAAAGGAAACAAAAAAAGAAAAAGAAAAAAAAGGAAAAAAAAAAGAAAAATAACAGTAGTAGGTGCTGAAAAGTTCTCGACTCAGTTAAATCAGAATGAAAAATATATTACGAATTCTGTTGATTTGGCCAAATTTTAGGAATTGGGTCGGACCGAGAACTTTTCAGCACCTATCTCGATGAAAAGAAAAAAAAAAGACAATGGAAAATTTGAAAACACATGTGCAATAGAACATTTTCAATAATGGGCGTGTTCAGTATGATTTAAAGCACGCACTATATCTATCTATATATACCTATATCTATGTCGGAGGTACAGATTGAGGAACCGGAGAGCCGAGTTCGAATTCCAGTCGAATCCATTACATTCACTTATGCTAATACTCTTGGGAAAGGCATGAATCTGCTTCTTCTCCGCCCCCCCCCCCAGCTAGGGTAAATAGGAGAACAGATCGAGTTCTGTAGCCTTGGATGGCAACTGGTCTACCGCAGAAAGTATTGACTACCTACTGCGGGGAAAAAAAATCTGCCCCTGTTATATGCTATGCGTGTATCACTGACTGATATCTATCTCTGTAGGCCGACTTTTCTAACTCGGTTTGTATACATCTTTCTATTTGCCTCTCTCTCCGTTCATAATGTATCATCCTGTCCATGATAATATCTATCTATCTATCTATCTATCTATCTATGTTCATATTTGTTGGTTTACCAATTTTCTCTCAGTTTATTCCGTGCCATTATGTTCTTCATTTCTATCTCTGATAGTATGTGTTGCATTTACTTCTGGAAGCACACCAATTAAATGCATATCTAGAAGTGTCTTCTAAAAGAATCGTATTATATATGTATGTACTCATATGCCAACAGTTATTTGTGAGCAGTATGCAAATATAATGGTAAGTGGTGTCACCATAAATGGTCGTTGTATCTCTACAAGTTGTACTCTGACATCTGTTACATCAGTGTGAATGTCGGTTAGGCTGCTCATGAAAAAGTGACATGACTTATCGGAGTTCGGACAGGGCATAATAGTGAGCGCCAGTTGGTAATTGCGCGGACATTTGGCATCCCTCGATCTAAGGTGTAACATGTGCACTGGGAATGTTTGATCGATTGCGCTGTAACTGACCCCGGGTCTTTAATGTTCCTGACCAGAGGTGTTTAGGCGAGAATACTCTTCGATAACAGACAATTGATACATTCAAACATATCCAAACATATCCAGCAGGTCATTTAAGCGTTCTTTGGCATTTATAGGACACGGGAGCAGGAGACCTACCAAGGTGACCCTGTTAAAAGTATAGGATAGGGTTCGGGCCGTCACTAAGTGGATCCTTGTTTGACTGCCAGCGTGCGGCACAGTCCGATGAGTTTTGGGTTTATGGAAGACTTTCGTGTAGCACAGATCTAGTGAAGCCATGCATACCAATTGTCATCAGTGCATTATGTAAGCTCGGCGTTGTTTCATAATGGTGTGGGGTATGATCATGGATCATGCGTTGGTCCCACTGTTTCGCCATTCACGTCAATCACCGATGACAGCTAAATTATCACCATTTGCACGCATTTATAGACATCATGTATCCAAACAAAGCTGGGTTATTGCAGCAGGAAAATGCACTGTGTCACTGGGTTCAAATTTAAGAATTGTACGAATTAGTTTGTGAGGAGCATTCTAGAGAATTTCGAAGAATTCTGTAAGCACCATTATGAGTTTAATGAAGCATTTATGGGACGTGGTGGAGAAATTTATCCGCACGCAAGATCTTGCACATATAAATACCAGAGAACTGTGAGCAGCTATCGATACGAGATGACTCAACATCTCTCCAGATGTCTAATTGTAGAGTCGATACCACGCCCTATTGTTGCTAGATGAGTCCAACGCATTAACAGGGACCTATTCCATGACTTTTGGCACGTTAGAGTACACACACACAAACACACACACACACACACATATATATATATATATATATATGTGTGTGTGTATGTGTGTGTGCGTGTGTGGTGCTTATTGAAAGCGCTCAATATCAGTGATGGGACAAACATTTAGTTGAATGGATATGAGTTTGTGACCGTTGGTCGGACAGAGAGGAAAATCCCCATCATCACCAAACATAATCAAACAAAAACTGACATAAATAGTGTCAAATTTTAAAAAATAAATCAGTTTTTTCTGAGGATCGCATAAGCGTGAAACCGACGATCAAAAAACTCATATCTATTCAACTAAATATATACATACATATATAACATACATATATATAACATACATACATACATACATACATACATATATATATATATATATATATATATATATATATATATATATATATATATATAATGTTCCCAAAACCTTTAGGTAATGTCTCGTACACATTCATAAAAACACGCACTGACGCATACAGATTCAAAGACAACCGTCCTGGGTATGACGATTAACTACATCCAGCTACCATCTGATCGCCAGGTAGTGAGGAGCGTGGACCCACCTCTTAATTGCTGTTGTTCCCAGGTCCACTCTGACCCGGGATAGTAGCACTTGTTATGGTCCCAGCTATGGACAAATTGTGTGTTTCCCCCCTCCAAACTGGGGAAAAATGCTGAAAATATAGATTAAACAAAAAATAAATTACCAGCAACAGATATTTGTAAAAAGAAAAAAAATTGCTCAAGCACCCAAGAAAATTAAATTTCCGCATTAAATGACCTGTAAGGATTTCCCAAGCGTAGCTTAGATGTGGCACATGGCCGAAAGCATGGTGCATCCAGTGAGGATCGAACTCAATTTTCAGTAGTAACTGATCTAGCAAGACAAGCTTGCTAACCATTACACCACGCCGAGGTGCCCCATTAAATGACCTGTAAGCATTTGATATTCCATTAAACAAATAAACACACACACACGCACACGCGCCCGCGCACACACACACACATATAGATATAGATATACATATAGATATGTGTATGTGCGTGTATATATTTGTTAGTGTGTGTGTGTGATATCCATCTCTATCTCGTACGATGATGTTAACACTTTGGGCGAACAAGATCACCGTGTGGTGAGAATAGAGTGACCATCCCAGTGAACACGCCTGGGTGATGGTGAATGGAGGCCTTGCACTACAAAACAGCAGGATTTACGGGAAGGTCAACGCTGACAACCAACCGTATTGTGGACTCCACTCCGGATTTTCTGTCTAGATTTATTTCCATTGCGCTTTTACGTAAAGCGGCAGAGGTTGGAATTCAGAGTTTTCCTTCTCCTAGACTGGTTGTCACATGAGAAAAGAGACCCCAGTCTGTCCATAGTTAGAGGGAGATGGATTCATGCCTTTTCAAACGGCATCAGTGCAAAATGAAATAGACAGTATTAGTCGAAATTTGAACTTAGACAGCTGATGCCACTTTCCGTGTCTTTAAACGCTACACTTCATTGAGAAGAAACATAACCAACAAACAGCAGTTACTCAAGAAACTCTGAAGATAAAACAAAAATTCATTTCCCCCCCAGCTAGGGTTAAATAGTAGGACAAATTAAACCTTATAGCCTTGGTTGGCAATTAGTCTAGGAGATGGAAAACGGAATTCAAATCAGCTTGAAGAGGACTGGATTGCTTCAGGCTGTCTTGCCCATGAAACACCATTGGTTCCACCCCAGGGAGTTATGAGATTCGTATGTCGTGCGATTGCTTGCAATTATTTTATTATTAGTTTTACTTCACCTTATTATCTTTTTAGATGATTGACGGAATGATTTGTTTTTACGGCTTATCGACACCTTGTGGGTCATTTCAAGCCGAACTATCTATTTGATTTTAAGAATAATTGTTTTTTTCTTGCGAGTGGATATTTCATTAATAATTTTTTTTTTTTGCGGGGTGGGGGGGGATATCAATGATTCTTCGAGATACAAGTTCTACTATTTAACCCTAAGTTGGACGAGAAGATGGATTTATACTTTTCCCAATGATTTTTGCGCGTAAATGAATGTGAAAAACTCGACTGGAATTCGAACTCGGTTTTTAAATTACACAATCCGAGCCGTTATACTTTACGCCAACCGCACATCACACCTTTTTTAGATCTTTTATCGTTATTTATAATTTTTCAATCAATCCGCAAAGTAAGTCTTCTTGAAAGAATTACTTTTTATTTCCTTTTAAGGCACCCTTTATGCATTTTCACGCAGACCTTCATAGAATAAAAACGTCTATAAAAATAGAAGGAACATTCTCTAAATTTTGATTTAAGACAATTGTAACGGAGAGGAGTGGGGAGAGGTTTACCATTTTTGATGAGATATTTTATTTTATGCATTACGATTGGCTATTATAAATTTATTTGTTACAAAATCAGGGAATTAGAAATGTAAAAGGTGTGTTGATTAAAAATAAATATTTTACATGCAAGCAATTCATGCATTCACTGAAGCCGGCGTCTTTCTGTCGACAAAATCGGATAATTATCAGCATGTGCAGATGTATGCATGAGGACATATATATATATATATATATATATATATATATATATATATATATATATATATATATATATATATATATATATATATATATATATATATATATATATATATATATATACAGAATTATTCACCCTACAGAATATTTGCATATTTTTCTAAGGAAATGCAAATATTTGCAATTACTTACTGAATTGACCATAAATAGTTGATTCCATATTTAGTCTTGAATAATTTAAAATTTTTAGAAGTTTCGATCTATTATATTTATAGTTATAGATTTTTCTAAAAATTGTTGCAGTCCAAAATTATTCCCCCTCCTCCGCTTTATGGAAATTATGAAATAATATTACTCTATTTTAATAGTAATGTTTTTTTTTTTTTTTTATTAATTTGACATTTAATACATACACTCTTTGAAAATGAAATATTATTGACCTGATTTTAAAGAGTAATGAAGAATCTCCGAATAAAGATAGCTGATACATACAAACAAGGTGATGGATATACAACATTTTCCAAGCGTTTAAATGTTCCTAGATCGACAATTTCTAGCATTATCAAGAAGTACAACGAGACCCGTTGTGTTGAGAATAAATTAAGGACTGACAGAAAATAGTTAATTTCTCAGAGAATGGAAAAGGGAAATTCTTAGAAATGTCTTGTAAACTCCTCTCTTAATGACAAGGGACATTTTCAATGATGTAAATACATCAGGGTTGAATGTATAGATGAAGACAGTCACTAGATACTTTAATCGAACAGGACTCGAACCTGTCACCCAAGGTGAACCCGCTTGCTTAAGGCTAAACACCTAAAATTCAGATCAGTTTATGCTAGAAGCCATCTAGAATATGGAAGTAAATTTTGGAACGCTGTTTTATGGTCAGATGAAACCAAATGAGAATATTTGGTCACATGAACTTCCATTATGCATGGAAGAAAGTGAATGAAGCTTGCAAACTAAAACATACCCTGCTTATAATTAAATACGGTGGTGGGAGCATTCTGTTCTGGGGATGTTTTCCTGCACCTGTGTCAGAACTATTGAGAGTACAGGGTATCATGGATAGAGGGCAATGTTTGGCTATTCTTAAAAAATAATAAAAAGTCTTTGGGGCGTCACTAGACGTTTTAACATGACCCGAAACACAAAGCACAAATTGTTACAAAATACATAGATGACAACAAAATTAATGTATTGGCATAACCTGCACAAAGTCCTGACCTAAAACCTATTGAAAATATATGGGTATATTTCAATTAAAAAGTAAGAGAATTATGTTCTTCAAATTTGGAGAAACTAGAAGCTATTGCCAAGGGAGAATGAAGCAAAATAACTGTCAGTGTGTAGTGATCTTTTAAGGAACGATTGCAAATGATTAAAGGCAATAATCAAGAATAAAGGTTCACAATTGAAGATTGGGTCAAGAGAGTCAATAATTTTGTACAATGTTAAATATTGTTTTGGTGTTTTTTGTATTATTGTTTGACATTAAAATAAAAATTTTGTTGTAGACATCATTCCATATTCTTTGAAATCCTTCATTTCATCATTTGTGAAAACATGAAGTTTCCATAAAAATTAGAGGTAGATAGAAAGAGCAAGAAAGAAAGAAAGAGAAAGATAAGAGAGAGGAAGAAACTGAGGCTACTTTAGCACAAAACCAACTGTCCTTAAATTCGACAACTACGATTGGGCTGCACTAAACTTGCTAAGATGGAAAAGCTTAACTTTCAAAATCCTAACTATTATCTAGGCTTGATTAGCTGTTCTGGTGTGTCAGATAGCCGTGTTCTTCCTTTCGTAAACGAATATTCGGAGAGCCGAGTTCGAATTCTAGTCGGCTTTGTTATATTCATTTATGCACAAATTTCTTTGAGAAATGTATAAATCCATCACTTTTCTTCCAGCTATGGGTTAATTAATAAGACTTGTATTCGTATCTCCAAAAAAATGGTTACAATCTAAAAAAAATATTTTCTGCCTTTAAATAAGCTGCAAAGCGTTGATAAACAGTAAAAAACAAATCAATCAATCAAGAAAACGATTAAAATTACCATTACTATTGGATTTAAGGGATTTTAATATTTAACAATCAAGTAGAATGTGATGTGCATGCTATTCATTGAGTAGAGCTTAATCCAACATAGGACTGAACAAAAAGAAGGAGATGTAGAAGGATTTTGCTATGCCATTTTTGTTTTTCCCCAAACCAGCTTACCTTGAAAATCAGCCTACCTTGAAAATCAGAATCCTGGTTTCTAACATCTGGGGAATATAAGTACATATTTCAGCTCCAAGTTCATTTGGCTTAATTTTTCTTACCTGGATTATTTTTAATGAACATCCCATATGTTCTATTTGAATCGGAACCTTATCTTTTGTGATGGCAAATCAAACACTTCGAGTCCCAACGGGCGACTGAAATTTGTCTTCTTCTCTGTACCATGCCTCTTTAGGACTATAGTAAACATGACAATGATCCACAATTTTCTGTCCTTTGTAATTTTTAGTAATCTTTTTTTTTTCTTTTTTTTTTTAGCTATCTCACCTAAGCTCTGTTCTGCCTACCATTTACACAAGCTCATTATACGCTGTTCTTAAAATGGGCCTCTAGCCTTTAATACATCTTGTGAGTGTCAAATTGTCTAAGCCCTCATTCCTCATATCTGTGTTCTAGAAATGTAAACTATCTCTTTCTGATGTTAAGTATATGTGTCCTTTTTGTTTTCTTTGAAACTTCCTCGTTGTTCATATGTTCAATCCATGGTTTTCGCAGCTTCCTTCTGTGGAACCACATTTCTGTTCCTTCTAGTCTTTTCTTCATCTGTGGGGAGATTGTGACTTACATATATATATATATATATAAAGCAGCACGTTGCTTCCCTGTCTCAGTAAGTCGATTTATCTCTGTGTCTGGTTGTCTACTGTCAGACGCAGTTTGTCTCTATTTGTTCTCATTCCCCACTTCATCCCTTTTCAAGGCCTAATGGAGATCCTCCTTTATCCACACACACACACACACACACCCACACACACACCCACACACACACACACACGCACAGAAACATACACACAGACACACTTCAGTATTTCGATTCCTCCCACTTTAAACCTCTCCCCAATCCCTTTCTCATCTCCCTTTCTTTCTTCACATTTTCTTCGAATCATTTCATCATTATGGCAGCCAGTATTAATAAATTTGTTGATTGATTTCGTTTCTCCTCGATTTACTGGAGATGCAGCGTCAAAGCCAGACGACCATCCTTTTCTCTTTCATATTTCTTTTCTCGTCTGCTTTTTCCATTATTTTCTTTTTCCTACTTTTATCTTCTATAATTCTTTCTTTTTTTGTTGTCTTTTTCCCTTTTTTCTCCTCGTTTTTTCTTTATTTCCTTCTTTCTTTGTCGTATTTTCCCTTCTTTCTTTCTTTCTTTCTTTCTTTCTTTTTTCTTTCTTTCTTTCTTCTATTTCATTCGTTTTTCTTCCCTTTTCCATTTACTTTGTTCTTTCTTCTCCGCCATGTTCTTTTAATTGTTTCCTTTTTTCTTCTTCTATGCTTCCAGTTCTTGTTTCGGTTTTTTCTTATTCCAGCAATACGATCAGACATTCTATTTATCCATTCGTCTATTCATTCTCAGATTTAGCAATTAATTCTCCATATTTCTTTGGATTTTTACTAACAGCGTCCTTTTCTCCTTCACCTTCTGTCGAAGTCTGTTTTTGATCGTTTTTTTTTTGTCCACTTCCTTCCTTCCTTCCTTCCTTCCTTCCTTCTCTATTGCTTTTTTTTACTTTCTAGCTCATTCTTTTGTTATGTATTCCTCTTCTTCCCTTTAATAGTTTTCGCTGTTTCTCTTTATTTTGTATATTTCCTATTCTTCTTACGCTCTTTCCTTCGTTACTGGCATATCTCACCTTTTCGAACCAATGAGCTAGTAAACACAACCAGTTGCCTTGGGACCAGCCAACCACCGCCACCATTCGCACGTCGTGTCGCTTGCTGACTACCTTGCCATCTTTGCAGACTTATATCCGTTTCATATACAATAACTTAACGTTACGATCTGGTTCGCCTGTCCGTCCAACATTATTAAATTACCCCACAAGTAGCAGAAAAAATATTATAAAAAGTACAGTATTAGCTAACGAATAAACGATTTATTCCACCTTTCCAAATGGCTACAAAATATGAAAAAAAAATCCTGCTGAGAGGTAATATGTAGCTACAAGGTTGTTTCCATTAGTTACTTCATTTCTTACTTGGACAGGTTCTCCTGTCATTTCCTCCATGTTCGTTATCCTGGCTTAGAATCGGTTATTCTGAAAAGAATTTCCACGAATTAAATAAAAGAATTATATTCTGGTTTCTGAAGTAAATGGATGTTCCCTATCAATTGTCCATTATTCACTCTTCTAAAATTTAAAACAGAGTCGGCTAAGAAATATTTGCTCAAATGACAACACCCAGTTCTCATATGTATAGCGGCTTTAAATACACTGCATTATCATAAACACTCAGCGCCGCAATGATTATACTAAAACAATTTTGCTAATAAGTCATCACCGTTATTAAAAGTATTCACCTTTGCTAGCGTAAATGTCATCGGTGCGAAACAGGAATCAGGGGAGCTTGTTCAAATCCACGCCTAGCGTGTTACGCTCATTATTTTGGGGAGGGTATGAATCCACCTCTTCTCTCCCAGCTATGGATTAAATAACAGGGTAGATTAGGTTCTATAGCCTTGAGTAGTAACAAGTCTAATAGAAAGACTTTTGTGCCTTTTCTATAAATACTTTGATGGTAATTGTTCGGATGAGGTCTTCGCTTCCCTTCCCCGTTTGGGTGATCAGAGATGTCAGTTCTCTGGTGGATGCGGGGCGCTTTTCTTTTCGAGTGTGATTTTCGTATTTGTTGTTGTGTTTGAATGAGTGTGTGTTTGAATGAGTGCTTGGAATTAATGAATGTTTTATATTATTAGAGTCCCGCATTGATTTCGTCCAGTTAACTGATGTTTCTGCCGCATTTAAGGATTGTTGCGGTGGGAGGTTAATTGCTAATATTATTTTGTTTGGTTTCTTGTAAATATTTTTGTTTTCATCTTGTGAATACACATTCGGGCTAGATTTTAAATTCTTGTTTTATTCCCCTTCCCAACAGACAATGAATTGTACATATGAGGACTAGTTAGGACTTCATGGAGATTCTGATATATCATGGTGGATAAAGTAAAAATGGTAAGAATGCGTTATTTTGGTGCAAGGAATACTGTTGAATGTTTAGGTTAGCGTTTGTGGCTAGCTAAGATTAACGTTAAGACAGAAAAAAAAGTCCTTTTCTCCATTCCCCTTTTTGGCCTTGTTACACATTTTGTAAAAATTACAAATAACTAATGCTCTTCCCTGTGGTACCTAGACTTCAGGAATTTAAGCGCAGTACTATAATGCCGTTGAGATCTTATCAATTGACTCTTGAAGTAGCTAGGTGTAGCCGTATGTTCTATGCTAGCAGTTTCTTTTCTCGCACTTCTCCTTTGTGGAACTCCCTTCCGGTCCCATACTTTTGAATCAACTTTAACCTGCAAAAAATTTAAGTGTAATGTCAATCGCTATTAACTGTCATCCTGATTATTCTTTTCTCTTTCCACTCATTATTAATGTTTCTGCTCCTAATTCTTCCACACCCTGTAACCCGCCGTGTGTCTTAGTGGCTTTATTGCCTTTCATGGGGTGATACCGATTAAAAAAATCATTGTGAAAACTACAGAAAACCAGTTCACTATATTTCTCAAGAATTCATAGACAATGAAAAAGGGAATTTGTGGAGGGCCACGTTTGTTATTCTGCTTTCCTATGCTTCTCTTGCCTCCGATCTGAGGGTGAGATTTAAATTCTCCACCTCCACCTTCCTTATTATTTTTCCCAAATATTTCAGCAGTCTCTTTCTGAAGTCCTCGGTAAGTAGTTGGCGTATTCTAGTTCGCGCCGATATGGTCGCGGCAAATCAGAAAGTTGCTTGTTACCTATGTTTACCAATTGACTAAGATATGAACATTATCTATATCTAACTATCAACACAATACTAGATTGGTGGCAAGATCTCATCATTTTACAGTTGAAATGGCAACATGTAACCGTAAGTTCTATGTTAAGAGTTTCTCCTCTTGCACTTCTCGATTGTGGAAATCTCTTCCGGGTTCTTCCTTTCCAGTGAACTTTGATCTTTAAAAATGTAAATGCAATACCCATAGTTATCTTCTGTCTTGTTAATTTCCCTCTTATTTTATTGTTCTCCTATCTTAATAACGTTTATTTTTCTTCTTTTTCTTATATTTTTCCACTTGCGTCTTAGTGTCTTTTTTACCTTGCTTGGGGTGAAATTATTTAAAAAAATAAAATAAAAAACACATATTTCGATCAATATCGATCTATATTTTATTTTGACTCTAGTAGGAACACGACATATTTATCTACCTACCGACGCACTTACAAACATGATCTATGTCTCCCAGTCGACTCCCAGTCCTGGGTATGACGATAAACTACATCCGGTAGTAATGAAACTGATCGGGAGATTAGTGGTTTTGAGGCGCGCGGAACCATCTTTTAATTGCTGCTGTTCCCAGATCCACCCTGACACGGGGTGGTAGCATCTGTTAGGACCCCATCTATCGGCAAAGTGAAAACAACATTATATTCCAGACTGGCTACCACCCAATCTACTAGACAGGAAAAAACGAAAACAAAACACGATTAAAGTATAAAAATATATTTTTATAGTAAAAATATCAGAAATACATTTTTATATAAAAAATGACCAACTTCACCTATTTATAGTAAAATGACCAACAATACATTTTATGTAGAAATTTTGAAAAAACAAACAAAAATCCATAAATGTAGTTAAAATGAAAATTGTCGACGTCAGACGTTTTACTTTTAATAAACCATTTTTTATGACAAAATTTTCATTTGAAAATTTGTAATTCAATTCATTTTGTCTTGAAAACGGTGGACATAAAACCGAAACGTATGACGTCGACAATTAAAACATTTAACTACATTTATGGATTTTTGTTTGTTTTTCAAAATTTCTACATTCTGTCGGATTTATATCTATTTACACTTGCTTTAATACATTTTATCTAGTTGAAGGCATACAATTGCGTTCAAAATATTTAAATTTCGGTATTAAATAACCCATAGAACCGACCAACCAACCAACTCCAAAACATTCGACATATAATAACCCAACTGGGGTTGATATGTCATTAAATCCACTAACCAACATCATTTGCTGCTTTTTCTGTCCGTGGTATGATTAACAGTCGTCATTAAGACTACATTGTTGTTGCCTCAATTCGTTTGTTCATTTGTGATGAAATTGTCCAGTTTTCATAGCAATATTTGAGAATAGACATCACAGAGCAATTCAACATTCTTTATTTTCTAATGTTATTTTAAGTCCTTTAATAACTTACTAAGGTTCTGATGTGCAACTTTCGCTATTCATCAACGTCAATTTTTTTGTCTTTTCTTTTTTGTTTTAAACACAATGACTTTCAGGACGCAGGCGATCATGGTTCTCCATTTCTGTATTATCTATAAATTGTTATGAATTCTTCGGAATGACAGTAGAGTGGTTTCCCGTTAACGTCTCAAGGTTTTACATTCACGTTAGTTCATATTCAAGACTGGATACCATCCAGTCTACTAGACAACCCAATCTACTGTTTAACCAATAGCTGGCGGAAGAGAGAGAAGAAATGAATTTACGCCTTACCCAAAGAAAATATGTGAAAAAGTGAATACAACTGATTCAGTCGGAATTTGAACTTGGCTTGCTGATTTTATTTTCCGCCACGATAACTTTTACGGTACCCGCTCATCCTGACCTTTTATTACACAATACAATAATTAAAAAAAAAATATCAACAGACTCAATTGGGGCAGACATCAGCCTTGGTTGATGGTAAGAGATTATATTCAATTCTAACGTTTCTGTGGGTGATATCTCGCGGCTAATGACTGCTCACAGCACAAAGAATTGAGTAGGAAAAATGCATGGTCACGTGTTTATTTCCTCCAATCGTTATTAAGAACTGAGATGTTTGGAGTAGTGATTTAAACTGGACTAGTTTGCTCATCCAACAGCCATTGTTTGTTTAGGCTCCTCTCTCGCCAGTGGTCTTGAATTATTGAATACATATTAAGACGGAAACACACACCAAATTTGACGTTCTGTATACGCAAGAGTTTAAAATTTTTGGGAATATGCGTGATTTCATGTGCGCATGCGTATCCATATTTACAATTGTGAACCTGCATATATTGAGAAACATTAAGAATAAGAAAGGGGGAGTGAGAGAGAGAGAGAGAGAGAGAGAGAGAGAGAGAGAGAGAGAGAGAGAGAGAGAGAGAGATGAAGAAGCGGGGGGGCAAGAAACATGTTAGTAAGAGATAGGATAAAAGAAATAAAGAAAGAATGAATATTCAATATTTTTCTGTAAAATCAAAACGAAACAAACAGATCTTAATACATAGGATCAATAACATGTTCATATCCCGTGGGTAGCAGAGATTTAAAAGCACGTGCGTTTTGTGAGAGCTGCAAGTACGTGATTAAATTCCCCCGTGACATGCCTTGAAAATCGGTATACGAAATTATGGGATTTATCTACTAGAACAAGAAAAATGACTACAAACGCAAGTGGAAAAACCTGTTACTATCTCAGCTAAGTTGATTTCCATTGACAGATATAATTCATGAATAGTGTAGATTTTATTGAGCGTTATGGCAGTTGTTGTTGGTGGGTAAGAAGATTTTGTAGATCCCTTCTTTCAGAGTAATTGAACTAGTTTGATTTGGAAACCAGCTTTCAAAACAATGACTTCAATTGATTGAATCATGTCCTATAACAGCTGAGGCATGAAGCTATTCATATATATATATATATATATATATATATATATATATATATATATATATATATACATACATACATACATACATACATACACACACACTCACACACACACACACACACACACACACACACACACACACACACACACATATATATATATATATATATATATATATATATATATATATATATATATATATACCGGGTGTAACAGCAAATTGCCCAATTTTTAGATTAAGCTCTGAACCGATGTATCTTAGAAATGATTAAAGATATCTTACTGAATTATCAGGTTTTTTTATAACACTATATATATATATATATATATATATATATATATATATATATATATCTATATATCACTATATATAACTATATATATATATATATATATATATATATATATATATAGGTATTAGTATGATAAAAAGTATACATATACCTGCACGTACATATACATATATTTCTTCCTCATGTGTTATGAATACAGTGCTCAATGTTATCCAAAGAGCTATAAGTATATATTAGTGAATATACATAATATCCAACGACTATAGCACGGCTCTGGGCTTCATGCGAATACGCAATCTTCAAGCGCTGAGTATATCCTAACTGTTATGAGGTTCGAGTTCTCGTGGTGATGATTTTAATTTATGTGTTTAGACTTGTTATTTTAAATCGTTACCACGAAAAATTCGAAAGGTCAGAATATACTCAGCAACTGAAGATTGTTTATTCGCATGAATTTTGTATATATATTCACTAATATATATATATATATATATATATATATATATATATATATATATATATATATATATATATATATATATATATATATATATATATATATATATATATATATATATATATATATATATATATATATATATGGCTCCAATGTCGCACTACCGTTAATAAAGTTTCTAAATTTGTATTTTTATTTACTAAAGGAAAGAATGTTCCTAATTGTATCAATGTATCCATTGGAAATTGTAATAGTCTAGTTACGTAAAATAACACGCGCGCATATATGGGATCGTGGCCGAGTGGTTAGAACGTTCGCTTTCTGACGTTGAGATCTGTGTTCGAATCTCACCATGGTCGATTTGTCAGGAAGGAGACTTCCTTAATTCATCCCAGCTTGGAAAGTTCCTGAAAACTGTACTACGGGTTGGGTAGACGGATAGCTGTGCTACAAGTCAATGTCGCTCAGTATGCTTGCCTTGTTCAGATTGTTGATCATGCTAGATAACACGCTCTCTCCCAGAAACTGCAACTAAGGTCTGCTCAGCATAGTTGCAGTATAAACCACAATTGTGCCTAAGCGAGCGTCTGCAATAGGGATTGGTTAGCCAGTCTAGTAGACGGGTATCCCTGAATACGAGGATACCCTCGAATATCTCTCTCTCTCTATATATATATATATATAGAGAGAGAGAGAGAGGATATATAAATTTAAAGTCCGAAATTCAGTGAAACAGATCTCGTAAAGTAATATTCTTATTGGTGGAATTATAAATGTGTAATTTTTTTTGGGCGGGGGGGTGAGGTATAAAAGGAAAAGTCTGTTATAATCAGGCACCAAGGGGAAGTGCTGAAAAGGTGGAATGCAAAATTTGATATTTTGGGACTTGAAATTTTAAAGTTTTAAATATTGTTTTTTTTATTCATATATATATATATATATATATATATATATATATATATATATATATATATATCTTTCCTCTCTGTTTTAATCATTTTTTTTTTGTTAGACTGGCGCCTCCCAGTCGAAATGATAGAGCAAGAATGTCTAAGTTTTGCACTAAAGCCGTTAATTCCTGTTTGTTAGGCATCTTTCCGTCTGCAAATCACTGCTGGACTTGAAATTAGTCACTCCTCGTAGACCTTCAGCACACATACCGCATTTTGCCACTCTTGCTTTGGCAATGACTGCTGATATCAGATATTATCATGGTCTTCGGTTTATCGTCGGGAACTGTGAGATCAGCGCACTCTCATCGCATTTTCTTCTTAAGGAATCTTTTTCTCTCCTGATCACACTAGCATTTATTAAGCCGAAATTGCGGCCATATTTGTTTCGGTGAATGACCAAAGTGTTATTATGCAGCATATCTCTCTGATACTCATATAGTTTTTTTTTTTCTTTTGGAGCTTTCTAGATGTTTCGCTGATGTACATCATTGGACAATTACTACAATTTATTTTATATATTCTGTTTCTTTGTTCTATATAGCTTGGTGCTAATTTTATCTCTTATTATTTTAGAGGTAGTATCGATGAATTTTAGATGGCTGTTATGGAGTTATTAGGTAGTATTAATTCATAAAAGTTGCTTATTCCATACACCATTTATTATCCCGAAATTGAATTCCATATCCAATTTATTAAGTCGAAATTGTGGCCAGATTTGTTTCGGTAAACGACCAGTGAATTTAAAGTGTTATTATGTAGCACATCTCTGCGATGCTCATAGTTTTTTTTTTCTTTTGGAAGTTCCTAGAAGTTTCGCCGTGGTACAGGGTGTTCCAAAAGTAGCACTACCATTGATAAGCTTTTTAAATTTTATATATTTATTTACCAAATGGAATCACGTTTCTATATATGACAATATATTATTAAAATATTTTATTCGGCGAATTGTGCAAGATGATGTCATGCAAATTTTTACTGATTGTGTATATTTTCTGATAATTGCTGCTTGACTTTTGGAACACCCTGTATATATATTTGTACAATTTATTTTATATATTCCTGCTTCTGTCTTGTTGGTTCTACTTAATTTGGCGCTAACTATATCCCTTATTGTTTTAGAGGTGATATTGATGAATTTTAGATAAAGGTTGGATAAGTTATTTTTGATGATGTTTCTTATAGAGTTAGTAGATAGAATTTATTCAGGAAATTAGGCTTAGTTCATATCCCGTTGGCGTCAGTTTATATTGACACCATATTTTTCATACATTAGAACCATTTGGCTTAAATTTCATATTTCCATGATTTCAAAAGAAAAGCTGGAAATTTTCAAATATATATCAGTGAAAAATTTCCAATATATATCAGTAAAATTTTCCCTTTACAAAACTATATTGTCAGATTTATAGAAAAAAAGAAGCTGCCAGTTTCAACTGACATCAGGAGAATATGAGTGTAGCATGAAATATAGCCAAACGAAGACGGAAAATTACGATAGTGGAATTATATTGGGAGAAGCATATAGGACTTACCTGTCTTGAAAGTCGAAATATTTTTTTCAACCTGGGCTTAAACAGCGGATGCAGCAGAGATTGATAAATAACTCTGTCAGCCGCGAGACAAGTTATTTTGTCTTAATTTTAATTTGAAAAAGAACAAACTTCCATTACTCGGGTAAAAAAAAAAAAAAATGAAAGAAAGGAAAGGAAAATAAATCAAAACTAAACTCAATGAAAAGAATCACTGATAATTTTCGATAATTATCAAAATACCCAAAGCTACGCTTCAGTTGATTCCATTAAAAACTTGTTTTGCCTTTTTGAAATGTAAAACGGATTCTACATAATTGTTTAAAATTACACATTCTTTTGTTTCTTATATTCCCTTGCATTTTCCGAATTCGCTATTCATATATGAGCATGCGCACAATGACATCTGTTGTTTGCAGTGCTTAAGAACGCAAGAGAGACAGGGTATTTGTTGATCAAATATGCGAGACAGAATGTACAACGGAATTTCTGAAGAGAGAGGGAAACTCAACGTTAAATAAAATTTATAGCATATGTCTCTCTGTATATATATATATATATATATATATATATATATATATATATATATATATATATACACGTGTGTGTCTGTGTGTACATCAGTGAGTGTGCTTGTGAGTGTGTGCAAAAGCTATTACACAAACGTTTGCGGAACATTGGGCATGGAATGCTTTTTCCAATGTAAGAAGTTATTGAAAGAAAATGAATAAAAAGATTATTTCTTTGTGGAACGATCAAGAGAGACCATATATGTCGTAATCGTAAAGCGCGGGAAAATCTTGGTCACATGACAGATAAACAGATTCGTCAATTTCTTAAAATCCTTTTTGTTTTGTTTTTTACTTGCACTTTCTATGTATCTATCTGAAAAGTTTATCGGTCGAATCAAGAAGACTTTCCTCCAAAACTTTTGTTTGTTTATTTGATCAGATTTTTTAGAAGTGTGTCGATGCGAAAACTTTTAGAACGCCTCATCACACACATACATACATACGCACACACACACACACACACATATATAATATATATATATATATATATATATATATATATATATATATATATATATATATATATATATCATACTAATATTGATACTTGGTTGGGAAAAAACCTCGGATAGTACAACTTGAAAGTATATCAAAACAAATTGGTACCCGAGGAAAAAATTGGGGAAAAAAAAAAGAAAGAACTAGAAACATCCGAACAGGGC
Source organism: Acanthosepion pharaonis (assembly GCA_903632075.3). NCBI lineage: Eukaryota > Metazoa > Mollusca > Cephalopoda > Sepiida > Sepiidae > Acanthosepion > Acanthosepion pharaonis. The sequence goes on along the minus strand of CAHIKZ030004617.1, from coordinate 213,755 downwards.
GAAACAAATTGTCCAGTACCTTAAGTTTTTAGTTCAAAGAAAAATACCAAGCGAGTAATAAAGCTAAAACGTAAAGTGCTCAATACGCTAAGTAGAGCTGGGATAAATAAAATAAATCCTAAAGAGCCAGGAACAACTTAACTAGCTTTCACCTAAACGGATCATCAGGTTAATCTGGACAGATTACCCTGAAGATCCGTATTGGTGAAAGCTAGGTAGGTTTTCTCTGGCTTTTTAGGATTTATATATATATATATATATATATATATATATATATATATATATATGCAGAAATATAGTCGTAAAGTATGCTATATTTATGGGATAAAGTGCTCAATATCAGCAACGATTGCGTCTAGCATGAAACTGAGTGTTGACTTCAATGTTCACTTTTTATATATATATATATATATGATAAATTTTTGACGTGTTTCGCTATTTATTCTGCTTCATCAGAAATTTGTAAATCAGTCTTTCATGAAACTAGATTTCTCAACTCCAATATCTCTTATTACTCTTTCCAGTATTGATTCGGGGTTTCCTTTCATACTTTTTCTTTGGGGTAGTGTGGAATGTCATCATAATAGAAACTATTAAAATATAACCTAGGCTTCCATCTAGCTGTACCAACTGTAAAACGATGAGTCCTATTTTCCAATCTAGTAGTACGCTTAACTTCCTGCGGTCAAGGTGCTAAAAGAGGAAAGCTCATCAAAACAACTGGCATAAAAATATTTATAGAAAAGTCAAAGGAAAACCATTTTACAACCATGGGAAAGTGACTGAAGCCGCGTTGATAGGTCAGAACCGATAAGATTACAAACCCTTCTTTGTTTATATTATATATATATATATATATATATATATATATATATATATATATATATATGGCAGTAGTATCAGACCATATGTGGCAGCAATATTCAATGCATGAATGAATGCATTTTCAAGATGGATTCTGGCGAAAAAAGTTGTCTTCCACGGCCGATTGAACCAACTTTCCTGGAAGTAGATCTAGCAAGTGATTCAATATAATAATTCCACTTCATTTCAGTGGAAAACGTGAGACCGATAAGGTGTAATGAGTTGTTCCCCAGGAGGTTAGCATCAGCCATGCTGATGGAAGGTAAAAATGATTCTCGAACGTGACTAAGATGACTAAAGATGCATCTCTTTTAAAGATGGACAACACGATTTCTATTGAATTAATATCTGAAAAGTTTGCCGTCAATTCCATTAATTTGATGTCTTTGAAACCATTTTTTTGGCGCACAATCAAGTTTGTAGAACGTGAAGGAGTATTGTCTTACATTAATGTACTCTATAGCTTAAAGGTTCCATTTCTGTATCTAACAAAACACCATAATCAACTTCGAAGAGACGTAACTTTTATAGCCTTTAATATTAGTCAATTGTTTTCTAATTCATACAGAGTTTCTGCTCTCATCAATAAAAATTGCTGTTGAAAAATTAGTTTTAATGTACTTCGCCATGCTTATACCCGAATAGCTTGGAAGCCATCCCATTAACTTGATGTCTTTAAAATTTCCAAAGTGGACAAGTGTCAGCTTTGCTGAAGTTGGAGGATCATTGGTTTATATTGCTATCTTATTTAGTTTAAATCTTATCGATTGCGATTTCAATCACTTAAAAAAAAGGTTTGTCTAAGAAGATGCAATCAATACATTTATCTTGGCATTGACTTCACCTTTAATGAGATTTGTATTGCTTACAATGCTAACACACAAAAAAGCATTATTCTACTTTCTCTATTTCAATGACGAGTGCAACCGGTTGCTCAGTCAACCGGTCCATCACCGAATGTGCCTCTACAGTAAGTACTAATAGATTTTTTCTCATCTGTTTCATTCGCAAAACCGACTTCTTGAAATACCTCCTCGCTGGTCAGTTCACTTGATTTGTTCGTTACTCTATGGGTTTTGACGTCTGTCTTTCGGACATTCTCAGACAGTTTTTTTTGTCTTGTTCTCATCTCACCAATATTTTTATTTCTTTCTTGTTCTTTGTTGACGATTTAAGATATTTTTTTCGCAATTTCCAACACTGTATTCCTATCATTCATATCCTATAACGTTTAGTTTTTTGTACGTCTTATCTTTCTTACGATCCTTGATAATATTTATATATCTGAAAGCAATTAGATATGCACGCTCACCCTCCCCAAACAAATACATATATGACTACGATATGATGAACTACCTTTGATTTTCATATTTACACCTAATAAAGCTGTTTAAGTTATTTGAAATATCACCATTGAAAAAATATATTCTAATAGTTTCTACTCCCGCACTTCTCTGTGGAACTCTCTTTCGGCTTCTCGCTTTCCCGTTAAATACGACCTTGAAAAGCAATTTAAATGCATCGTCAGTCGTCATCTGTCTATTTGAACCCTTTTCTTTTATTGTCGTTTCTACTCAATAACATTTTCTTAGTTTCTTCCTCTTTCAGTAAACTTTTGCTTTTTAGCGTAATTAACGCCTTGCTTGGAGTAAAAATGATTAAAAAATAAAATTCACATGGGATATTTATTATATAAAGATAAATATTTATTCATATTTGTTTGCAAGTAGAATTTCTATTCTGAAAACACTTACTTGCATAATGGGATCTGACATCTAATATTTTCTCTTTATTCATATATGCGATATCAGGCTAAAACATTTTACTTACATATGCTTTTTTTGCAAGATTTGAGAATGGTTATTTTCTGAAGACACGTTGAAGATGCTATTAAGAACAGGAACAAATTTTGTAGTAGAAACGAATTACTATATCCGGTCCTGGAGACAGGACACGGTGCTTGAAGACAAAGAAAAAGAAAACCTCTAAAAAAAGGGAACACGGCCTTTACAGCAGGTTTTGGCGTTAATTTGAAAGAGAATGAGGAATTAGACAAGTAGTGGAACCTTGTTCATAAGTAGCGCAAATTATGGAATATACGGGTAACATACCTCGTTCGAAAGGAGAATTTCAAGTCCCAGATGTAACTAGTATCGTAATTTTATCTCAAGGCAGCAGGGCCTATTCAAAAAGCATTACTAGCTTCTATTTGGTTAGGGAGGTGAGCTAATTGACTCTTGCAATTTCCGGTGATTTAGAAAAAAGGTCCTGATATACTGAAATGACGTTTGTTCAAATTGTATTTTGAAAAGGTCGTGATGTCACGGTGAACTTTCGGTTGGTTCATTGATCAGCAAGAATTTAGACCTCCCTTGTATAGCTAATGGTTTGTGGGATTGGAATGAACAGTTTATATGCAAATATACTTTGAAACTTAAATTTATTCACGACTTACGTCCTTTTCTTTGTTTACTTCAATAACTGCTTCTGCTCTCTGTCTCTCTCTAACACACACGCACACACACACACACACACACACACACACACACACACACACACACACATATATATATATATATATATATATATATACTGAGATATATTTCATTGAATAATTTAGATAGGTTTTGTCTGTTTATTTTTAATTGAATTCTTTCATATTCACGGACAAGCTTTTTGGTGTCATTATTAAAGAAAGAGAGAAAATTACCGTGTTGATACATATTATTTATTTATTCCGAGTACTTTCGAAATTAGCACAATGCTATCATCAGGGTGTTGTTTTTTTTTTTAGACAAATCTAGTAGTGTACATCATTCTCTAAAACAAAATTGCTGCTTTCATCTGAAAGTTAATATTTTTTTTACTTGTGAAGTTAAGAACGCTGAGTTAAATGCAATTAACGAGTAACGCTTCATGGGGAGATAACTAAGTTATGATATGCTGAGTATTTACATAAATAGACAAACCGTGTCTAAATTATTCAATGAAACATGTACCAATGAAAACATGCTTGTATGTATTTATTAAAACAAAAGCGTCTTTAAAATACTAGTTCTCGTAGTCAAGATGTTGGTTGTTTTTGTTTAGCGGTATATGAATATCTCAATGGGTTATTTAATGCCGAAATCTGAATATTTTGTACGCACTTCAACTACAAATATTTTGTACATAATTTTATACTTTCAGAATAAAAGTATGTTTTTTTTTTAATTTAGTTTGTAGATGAAATTGTTAGTAATTGTTTAAAAAATGTATTGCTGGTGATTTCACTACAAAAAATTATTGGTAATATTTTATAAAAATGTATTGCTGGTAATTTTACTATAAAATGTATTGTTGGTGATTATATCATAAAGATGTACTGTTTGATGTTTGGAGGGGGTCACTATTTGCCCATAGCTGTGACCCTAATAGGTGGTGGTTCCACGCTTCTCAAAAACCTCCAATCTCTCGAACAAAGGCTTTACTGCCGTATGTAGTTTATCGATCGTCATGCCCAGGACGGGCAACAGATAGACCAAGCAGTAATAATAACAACAAGTTACTTAGTTGTTGAATATCCCGACTCTGATTTTCGTCTCATCTACTCTTCAGGACTAGCACTGAACTCCTGAAGAGTCGATGGAATTCCATGAGTCAAATATTTAAATGCTAATTGAACTGATTTATTTTTCTTATACATAGCATATATTCTTAACTAATATCCACCCAATATAAGTTACAAGAGGCACTCAAGGTATAGGGTTAATGAATAAGGTGTGTGGTATGAACATAAGAGAATGAAATAGGGAATCAATATTATGAGGATATGGCGGATAGATAACGATTTATTCGAGAGTTTAAAAAGTTAAGATTGTAATATTTGGGGATGAATCCACGCTGGATTCTGTTCTACAAAATAGTGGTTCATGAGAAAAAGCTTGTCAGCTTAGTAAGTAGATAAGAACTTACCTCTTACATATGAACTACGAGTGTAATAAAAAAGAATTTAAGCATTTGCCATCGAAATAGCGGTAGAGTGGCGATAGGATTGCGATCTTTATGTCTGTGGAGAAAAGGGTTGTACGATGGAAAATAAGTCATTATATAAGGACGCATAAATGATTGTAAACACTGTCAAATCGGGAAAATGAGTACTGGGCAAATCCAGTCCAGTTATAGCAACCAAACTCCATTTTTTGTTCTAGTCTGACTCTTTTAAATATAAAACATGGCAGGAAGAGTCAGATACTTTCTGCACCGGTACAAGAGACCGGTCATTCCTCCAGTATCTTTACCGAGAGGTCCTACATATGAGTTCCACATGTAAACTTTCAGGTAAACTTTAGTTCCACTAGACATTCGAGACAAGGAGCATTATTAAGAGTGCAAATTAAATACGTTGCTAGGTCTGTTGCTAAGAAAGTTGATTCAATATGCAGTGCTAGACAATTTTTCTCTTCAAAATATACATCTTACATATCTTTAAGTCTACCATTCGTCCATGCTTCGAATATTGCTGCAATGTATGGACCGGTGCTCCCGCTATATATTTAGAGATTCTTGATAAAATCCAAAGAAGAATCAGCAATATTATTGGTCCTGGCCAGGCGTCTTGGCTTCAGTCACTTTCCCAGTGTCGTAATTTTACTTCTCTGTTCCATTTCTATAAATACTTTCGTTGTAATTGTTCAGATAAGCTCTTCGCTATGGTACCTAGACTTTATGAATTTAAGCACAGTACTAGATTGGCTAATATGTTTAATTATTTTACAATTGAATTTACTAGCTTTTACCATAATTTCTACGTTAGCATTTTTCTTTTTTCGTACTTCTCGCTTGTGGAACACATTTCCGGCCTCATGATTTCCATCCAAATTTGATCTTCAAAAATGCAATGTCAATCTTTATCTACTGTCTTAATTCTTGTTCTTTTATTTTTCTTTTGATCCTTAATAATGTTGTATGGTTTCTAATTTTTCACACCCAGTAACCCCTTGTATCTCAGTGGCTTTTCTGTCTTGCTTGAGGCGAATTCGATTAAAAAAATTGTTTATCAGGACGGGAGAAGATTCGGGGGACTGCTGGGTGATGATGAAACGTTGCTAGCTTGGTTTTGGAAGTATTGAATGTTAGAAGACAATCTTTTCTCCACGGAGCTGTTAGAGCTAGGTCAGAGAAGAGAGCTGTTTCCAGGCTCTTATCAACCATGCACGTTTTGACAGACACACACATGCACAAAGAAAGAAATAAAGAAAGAATGAAGGACATATATAAAATATATAATTTATACGCCATCATGTTGCCTCTCTTAGCTCTCTGTTACAATGGTTCTCGATGTAAGTGTTAAATTCCTCGCGGCAAATTGCATGCGAATTTTTCCTAACCCCCCCGGAACCAGTGCTGCTGTTATTAACTATTTCATACACACTGCGTATTGATCGTCGCCTGTCACCGAGTTCGATTTCACTTATTTATCGATCAGTGCTTGCTTCAGTTTTACTTCACGTCGATTGACGCTTGTCGTATAATCGACCAATCAGGATAATGTTAGCGATTATGAAGGTGATGACGGCGTTCAATAAATAAAAAAATGGCGTCAGCAATGACAAGTACCATAGGTGATATTGCATTTGTGGTAGGTCACTCCGGGACAATGTTATCTGTCTACTGACATTGGTGCATTATTGTACTATAAATGCTAGCAAGTTGGGTTGACTGAAAACTGGAAGATAGCGACGAGTTTTAATAATTACATGTTTATGGATACTGAAATTCAGACTTTACCAGTGAAACCTGTTTGAAATAATGAACGTAAATATATAGAAATAATTCACCAGTACACCCATACACATAAGCGCATACACTATAACATTTTTTGCAAGTGTTTTCACAATGAAATAGATATTAAACAAGTGATGTAGATAGAATTCCCAGAATATGGTTATATTTTCAGGACAAATATACCTGATGAATTTCAGTTTATAATATCTAAAAGATATTAACAATACCTTATTTACCGTCGTATGACTTTACTAGGTAACCTAACTGTTATTCTTCATCTTATTAATAAATATATGCAGTATTACTGTTATAAGTATTTAGTTTTTAATATATATATATATATATATATATATATATATATATATATATATATATATATACGGAACAGAATAATCAAACGAAAGTTGGTAATGAACGATAATACTTAGGACAAGAACAACACATATAAGATTCGCCAGCGCGCGTAGAAGTAGTCAAGTGCTAGAAGCGAGTCAAGTGAATTCCACAATGGATCTCCAACTCTAAGATATCTATCAACCACCCCACGCGGACAGATGTGGCACAAGGCCAAATCTAATGTGGGGTATCCCAGCCCGTAGGCTCGGCCAAAAATTCTCCGTAGATCTCGTATAAAACGGGGTCGGTTAGTTCTTTCCCGAGACGAGACTCTGCCCATCGACATAGCCTCGGCTGGAGATCCTCTCCGCCCGGAGGTAGAGAGTTTGACCAGCCCAGCTGGAGACAAATCTTCGACTGCAGACCAACATACAGTATTTACTACTGTATTTATGTAAATGGGGATATACCCATTATTGTCCGTAGGTATGCTACAAAAGTAAATCAACGCAATTTAGAAGATAAATAAACGGAAGTGGCATAATGTTTCCGGTTAGCATGATGGACTGTAAAATAAAAAATTGTTGGTTTCAGTCTTTGAGGTAATGAGTACCAAGAACACTCCCTACCTAAATTTATAGACAAATCCTTCAAATGCATGCTGGGATTTCTTCCTAAACAATAAAAATGGATAATTCTATGTCCCACCCTCACATCTTTTTTTCTTTATTGCCTTGAAGTTAGAACGCTATAACCACTCGACTGTATCCCTTTTGTGTGTGAACTTTTTGCCTAATTACTGTTGCTTTGACAGTTTTGATTTATATATATATATATATATATATATATATATATATATATATATATATATATATATATTGTTTGCTTTTTGTTGCCCTGTTCGTTTTCTTTCTTTTTTTTTATTGTGTATTGAGAACTTTGTCAATTACGCTTAACTATGGCCAATTACTCCACATTAAAATCCGTTGTCCGGGATAAATGTAAAGAATTATTGAAAATTCTTAAAGAAGACGTTTTTTGAGCGGTACGGACCAAAATAATGAAAATTAAAACTAAAGACCATATTTATGCAAGACAAATATCCTTTACTTACTACGACCGCGAATATTGCTCACTTTGCCAAAATGTGCTTCATCGACGCTAAATTAATTGAATAACCCTCGTCAATAAATATATTAATCCAATAGATATCTTTTAGCTCTTCTTTTAAATAGATTTCTATGAAATCGACTTCTTTTTTTTTTTTTACAACTTATAAACACTTTGTGGGTTATTTAAAACCAAAATAAATTCATGACTGTAGAAGGTTGCATAGAGTACCCGGTGTCCCCAAGCAGTCCGCCATCTAAATAGTGACCCGGCTTGATATAATGACTATGAGAACGAAAGATAATATTCAGACAAAGCGCCTATCTGGAAAGCCATAAAGGCAACTGAAAACCATATTAAAGTTGAAACAGTAAAAATGTTAGCAAAATCAAAGATGAAGAGGAATGGTATAGAATGTCAAACCATGCGTATTACCATATAAAATGATAAAAATGAAATTTTATACAGACATATGAGATATTGTATGAATGAAATACACGTTTCGGTGGCCTACATTTTCTAGATTCGGTTACAAATATAACTGTTTTCAACACATCGATGGTTTGCCTAAAATGAAACGAATATGAACGTGCGGTAACTTTGAAAAGTACCTGAAAACCATACCACGGGTTGATCCAAGCCTTGTGAGTGAAATTGGCTAGACAGAACCCTTGTGAGCCGTCGATAGCTGTGCTAGCACGAAGTCACAAGTCATCGTGACCGAGGGTTTGAGTGTGCTGGCTTTGTTCAGATTGTTGATAACACACTCTCTCCCAGAAACTGTAACTAAGATCTGTTCAGCATAGTTGCAGTATAAACCACAGGTGTGCCCTGTGGGTGTTGAAAAAAGCACAAATATGCCTGAGCGAGCAACTGTAATAGGGATTTGTTAGCCGCTCCAATATACGGGTATCCTCGAATGCGTGTGACCTGCTAATATATATATATATATATATAAGATTTTCAGGACATATATATCCTCAAAATCTTGTTAATAATAATTAAATGTGATAATCCATGATAAACCCGGCACAGCGTATATGTGTTATGCTTGCATTCACTTGCCGCTTACACACGCACACACACAAGCACACACGCGCGCGCGCGCGCGCACACACACACACACACACACACACACACACATATATATATATATGTGTGTGTGTGTGTGTCTGAGTATGTGTGAGTTGGTATGTCATCTGAATCCGAGAGAATGATAAGATGAAGTAGAAATAAGAGAACGAGATATGGGGCAAAAGAAGAAAGAAATTCTGATATTTTTACTTTTGTGTTTTTTGATTTTCATTGGTTAGTCAGGTTTCCCATGCATTCGATTTGTTTTTAAACAAACGTTAGTATAATTTGTGTTGTTCTGAATACAAGGAAATTAACCAATGAAAATCATACAGCAGAAAAGTAAAAATACCAGAATATATTCTTTTTCCTGTAACTCATTATCTAATGAAGCTTTAATAAAAGTTAAACATGTTAAAGTTTCGTATTTGTTCTTTGTTTCATATATATATATATATATATATATATATATATATATATATATATATTGTAAAGGTAACTCTAATTGCCGGCCTCTAATCAGAGTGTCATGGGAACTTTTTGTACACAATCGTCAGGTAGGCGACCTTAGTATTATGTACAAAATGTGCACATAAAACTCTGAATAATGGAAAAGCGTTGAAGAAACTATTCCTATAAATAATAATATTTGTTTCGCTATCAAACAGAGAACATTTTGTCTCCCTCAAATTCTACGTTTTATCACTTAGTCGGTATCTTTACTCATTATATATATATGTATGTATGCGCCGTTACCTTAGGGGTAAGATCTCTGACTAATGCCAAATCGGTCGGATTTCGATCTTCGATCTCGGCTTGAAGCACTCTGATGCCTAGCCACACTAATGAGCTGTGATACAGCGAAACAGGCTTCTATGTGGATGACTACACACACACGCACACACACACACACACACACATATATATATATATATCCTATGATATTCCTAGTTTTTGTATTGTTTATATCTTTTTGCTTCTTTCTACTTATGGTTTTTGTATACTTGGATGATGTACGATTTTAAAAGTATTTTAAACGTATGGGAAAGCAGTTTTGCTAATCTTAATATAAATACTATCAGAAACACTTGAATACAACACACACACACATCTCTTTTCCTCCTCTCTTCCTCTCTCTTTCTCTTAGTTTCTCTCTCTCTCTCTCTCTATACATATATATATATATAAATTTGTAGGTGCGTGTGTATGCTTTTGCATGTGTGTTTATTCTAATTTACCCATGCCCTAAAACAATATGGCGTATTTCGTTAAGTTCTTACTATTAATAAGGTTTCCTCACACGAGTCTTTAAATATATCTTTCCAATTATATTTTTTTGTTTTCTTCATTTTCTTAGTGTTGGTCTTTTTACATCCCGGCTTGGTAAATATCTTAGAATAGTTCTCCCATATCATAAGAAATACACTGATACAAGACATCGCCAGAGCAAGGATGACAACACTAGCATAGCAAAATATTATAGACATTAAATAAAAAAATATACAAATATATTTGGTGTTCGTTATGTTTATTTAGGTAAGTGTCTGTCTTTGGTTAGTTTTCTTCTCAGTTTATGTCTCTTTTTTATTTTAATTTATTGGTTTTGCTTTTATCTTTTTTTTTCTTTTTGGTCACTTGGCAGGCTGTGTCGGGTTCACAATTGCTTGGGTTTATTGTAGTTTGTTATCTATCTATCTATCTATCTATCTATCTATCTGTGGAAGGATTTTTTATGAGACGTTATTTCTCATCACTATAAACGTTGCCTTTAGCGCATTCCTGTTTTTATTTTATTAAATAGTGAAATTAATAACAACCGCCCCATTAATAACAACCGCCCCCCATTAATAACTACCGCCCTATATATATATATATATATATATATATATATATATATATATATAAGATCATTTATAAAATATAAACTAGATTTAAATAAAAACGATGACATTAAAGCAAAAATCTAGTTTTTCTATGCTTAACGCGAGTCACAGTTTTGTCTCGCTAAGGAAGATTTTAGTTAAATAAATTTCCCTAATGAAGCCGATTCATTGTCGAAACATGTCAAAATAGAAGTTTTCAAAATTGTCTTATATATCCAATATTCTGTCAGATTTTAATCCAAACTTGACTCTCTTTCTCTTTCTCTTCCTCCTCTCTCTTATACACATACACATGCGTGTATTTGTGCATATCTGTGCAACAGACAAATATTATGCATTAAATATAGTATATTTATATGTTTGTGTGTGTATGAGCGTGTGTGTCTGCATGTGTGTATGTGTGTAAGTGACAAATATTTATTAAATATTATAATATATACATGTGTGGTGGGTGGGGTGGAGCTGACAATTTTTTAGCTTGTATAATTACATAGGAATTCAAAGACTGTAGCCGAAATAATAGTTTTACTTATCTGGAATTTTTCAATCACATTTCCGAGTGACACATTTTGCTTCTGTCCGTGTGGCATAAACAACAGAAGAGGAATTTTGAAAGGACGTTACAAATGAACAGTTTTTTCGTCTGGTGTTGTCAGGAATCGATCTATTTTCCACAGACGGACAGAAGAATAATACAGCCTAATAAGTTTGCAAAATAAATAAATAAATAATGGGATAAACATGGTAGATATCGAACGCGATTTTCTCACTAAACCTTTTTTTCTTTCCTCAAATAAGAGTTCAGATAACTTCTCGGAACGATTTCCGATGGAGGTAAATCGATAAAAGATACTTTGATCTTGCAAAATATCTCAAAGCATTGTAAAGATAATTCTTCCGAAAAACGTTTTACGAGTTATGTGATTTTCTTATAAAGACGTCTGTAACGATTTTTCCTACCATTTTTTTAAATACCTGAATTATCCTTTAGTAATTACAAAAATGGATATGTAGGTGGCATAATGGTTATTGGAGTTGAAAACGGAATCGGTAAGCCAAGTTTAAATTCCATCTCTGGCTGTTGAATTCATTTTGCACCAATTCTCTTTTGAGAGATATGAATCTATTTGTTCTTCCTCGCTTTTGAGTAAAATAGTTGGGTGGAATGATTTCCCCTAGCCTTGATAGAGCATTCAATTAAAAAGAAGGAGATTCTGAAAGCCACATAACTTCTTTTTCCAATGAGTCATAATAACACGCAGACGTCAAAAAATAAGAATCTATGAATAAACATGATCATCTAAATCTTGAAGGGAAATGTTATTTAAAAATTCCAAGAATAAGACTATAAAACTTGTTTTTATTGTACTGAATGTTAATAAGCTTGTGTTTTTATCAATCGTTTAATACATTATTCTTTTCTATATAATTTGTTTTTTTTTTTTAATTAAAAATATAGGTATGCTTAAAATAATTTACTGTTGTCATTATCTGTTATAAAAATTCTAGGAAAACATGATTTAAATGCGAAGAATGTTAGAATGATCCAGAATTTATGCTGGGAGCCAGACGGCTGCAAACGAATAGAACACGAATTGAGTAAGTACACAAAACAGAAAGGGTCGTAAGACAAGGATGGGTCCTCTCACCGGACTTATGCAACATTTACTGTGAGGTGATCCTGAGAGAACAAACGTTCTATTAGGACTTATTATTGAGGGAAACAATTTTAACAACATATGTACAGATGACACAGTTTTGATAGCTGGCCCGGAAAGAAAACTACAGGAAGTCCTAGAAAAAGTTATAAATGAAAATGAGAAGGAAACAACTAAACATCAGTTGTAAGAAGACAGAAGGTATGGCTGTCAGCAAGAGGAAGACAAAAAGAAGCGAACTACGAGTTAGCGAAACCAAAATGAAGCAAGTATGAAAATTTAAATATCTGATATGAGTTTTTACAGAGGATGGAAACTTAGCACTGAAATTCAAAGGCGCATTTGAAGAGCAAAATATTTCTTCAAAAAGGAAAACAAATTATTAAAAAGCAGGAAATTTTCGTTGGAAACAAAGAATTAAGTGCTAAACAGTAATAGAAATCTTCCTATATGGTAGTAAATGCTGGAGAACTTCCTCAGAGATGATGAGCAGACTTAAGGCAACAGATATTCTGGTTTTACAGAAAGATGCTAAGATTATCTTGGACGGAGAATCTAAACAATGAGGAATTTTTAATGAAAATATGTTCCGGCATATCTGTGTCTCTTCGACAATCACAGAACTCACTTGCGTTTTATACAGCAATTATCCTGAGGGGACCATAGTTACAGTTTCTGGGTAAGAGCGCGTTCTCTGGCGTGATCAATAGTCTGAACAAGGCCAGTACGCCCAAATCCTCGGTCACGATGACTTGTGACTTTCGTGCTCGTACAACCATCGAAGGCTCCTAAGTAGTTCCGTCTACCTAATTTTATTCACAAAGCTTCAGTTAACCTGTGGTATGGTTTCCAGGCACTTTCCAAAAATGCTGCACGCCGTGATCGACATCCCGATGCCGATGAGATTCGAACTCGGGTCTCATGATCGGACAATAAACGTTCTAACCACACAGCCAAAAACCAAGATAACATAGCCGATTAAACTTGCTTCATTGTCTTCTCTCCCGAATGCGACGTCACGTATTGCAGTTGAGATAGATACAATGTTGGATCAATAAGCTCGGAGCCTGAAACGTAGTTTGATGCTGAAATTTGATCTGATATTTTCATTGTATTATGCTCTTTTTATTTGATTAATATTAACCACTAAAATTCAGTGAATTGACAAAAAAGTAGATTATTAATTTTTTGTATAAAATTCATCATTATGTTTCAGATTTATAGTAGATATATAAATAGAAAGAGGGAGAGAGAGAGAGAGAGAGAAAGGGAGAGGAAGAAATATCGAGGGTGACAAAGATGAATAGAATGAATGAGATCTAGAAAACATTTATGTAAGAGAAAGAATCGGGCAACTCAATGTGGTGTAATTGTTAACAAGCTTATTTTGCTCCATACTTTCGGCCTTGTGCCATATCTACGCTACGCTTATTAGATCGCTATGTGAGAGAATGAAAGAGTGATAGAACGCGGGACAGAAACAGAGATCGGAATAGATTATGGCAAGCATTGTTTGAAGTACTATCCTTAAATTTTTAATATGACTGACGTCAATATTTATTAATTAGTTCTTGACTGTTATTTCTATCTTCTAAATTTCCGTTACTTTCATCGTCACCACGCCATTCTACGTCTGTTAATAATAAGCGCAAACAGAAATAAAAAGAAGCTTTCGATAAGACTTCAACTTGCTTCCTTAATGATTGACCGCATGTTCAAAAAAGAACAGTGATGAAGTCTACGGAACGGTGCCTCAGTCCGTTCGGCTGTCAAACTCTCTGTCTCGGCGGAGAGGAACCCGGACGACGCTTTGCCAAAGGGCAAAGTTTCGTCCGGGGAGATAGACAGGCACTGAACCCGTCAATATGGGTTCAAAGGGAATATTTTTGGCCGAGCCTACGGGCTCGGAGAACTCACGCTAAACCGGCCTTGTGCCACATACGACCCACGTGGGGGGGGCGTTAAATATAACAGTGACGAAGTCTATCTCCAGTGTATTTCACGTTTTTATTTTAAGCTCACTTGTCGCGCCGTTGTTTGTCTGTAGATCTTTGCTTGCAATTTTTCTGACAGGTTCCAGGGTTATTTTCAATTTTTGATTCTAAGTGCTGCCGTTTATTATATTAAATATTTAAATCTATTTTCACCTAGGAGCTTCCCGCTTAATTGCTGGAGTTTATTTGATTTCAACGGAAGCCTCGTTACCAAGAGTCACGGCAAAATCGCATTTTAATTCCTAAGAGAATCCGCTTAAATAAGAATTTTAAAGGTAGCATTCTTTAGGCAATGAAAAAACTGAAATTAGGTTCGAAGTTGAACTCTTCTCCAACCACCTGCATTTTTTTTAGTATTGTTTAAATATCCTTATTTGAAGACTGCCATTTAAAAATAAAAACTGAAAGCGCATTTTTACGATACATCTTTAGTCATATATATTCTAAATTTAGGTACTTTTTTTGTAACAAAAGTAATATTTGGAATAGTAATACCGATAGGAATATTTCAACTTATAAAATATATGGAGACTTTTATTTTTTATCCCTGGAACAAAAATAATCGTGCTGCAGAGATAATTATTTTATTTTAGCTTGCCATACCGAATAAACAACGGGCTTGAGTCAAGAAAATTGAGCGAAACAATTTAATCGTGCCGGCACCTGTATTTATTTAATATACGTGCATGGGTTAGGAAATTTAAAAGCGATTAACATTTTAAGTTTGTCATGCGATGATGGTTAATAAATTAGCCTCGTTAAACCATTCGCTGATGTAGTGAATTCGATCTTCACTAGGTACTGAACTCTCCTGGTCCTATGCCAGACTAATGTAAGCAGAGTAAATATCAGAAGAGTTTCCATCATCTGTCGTAATATAACAGCATGTTATTATCACTAACTCGAACCGTGGTCTTAAATAGCCTAGTCAGATGTAGACTCTAATACGAATGTCATACATAGCATTCAACTTATTCTGAAATGTCTAAACAATTAGATATACAGCCGTTTTCTCGGATTAAATGGTTTAAAAGTGGTTTCAGGCCAATGAACCTTAAAGTTTTAAGGAAGGTAATTTTTTATCAGACCTCTTAGACAGGCCCTACAGAATCACAAAGATCTTTAGCCCATAACGAAACCACATCTTTTGAAGACTTCCAACAGCAAAAATTAAAACGGATATCGCATATAATAATTTCATAATGAAGATGTTAATTTTTAACCCAAGATTTATCTTGCCCCCACCCTCGCCACACTGAGTCAGGTTGTGATACAAGGTCGGTTTTTAACGTGGGAACCCGAGTGTTTCCACTCGGACCGCTGGTCTTAGCTGGTCATACTACCAGTACGCAACTGATGTCACGCAACGGTGGGACAACCGCAAGGGAGGAGAGAAAGCCTCCGGTACAGAACAGATACTACATCTGCAGTATCTATCTTGACGGAAAAAATCCTCTCAAAAGCACGCTTCTAAGGTGCGGAAAGGCCGAAAGCGTGGATCGAACTCACTAGTAATTGTTCTAGCTAATTCAAGTGTGCTAACCATGACACAACCATATATTTTAACCCAAGCTAAAGCAAAATGTTATTAGGGAACACGTTCAAGTCCTGACCGGCTGTTCGGTTGAACTCTCTGCCTTCGGGCAGGGAGGAACCCGAAAGAATCTACGCCGAAGAGCGGATTCTCTTTCGGGAGGTAAACCGACCCTGAACTCATTTATACGGGTTCAATGGGAATGTTTTTGGCTCGGATATCCCACGTTAAACCGGCCTTATGCCACATGATGCCCACGTGGGGGGGGGTGACTAAATATAGTTATTAAGGAAACACCTATCAATACTAGAAAGAGAAATAACAGTCTAAAAATATCTACTAAAACAAGGCATAGTAGCAAACGGATTCAAAATGGCTGAAAATACATTAAGTATAAAATCTAATGTGGCTATAAGTATTTAACTTAAACATCCACTTTAAACCAGGCCTTGTGTTGTATTCCGTTCGGGGTGGGCTTTCTGATAAATCCCCATCCTAAAGATAAAAGCTTAACAGCTAGAGCCATGATACAAGAATTGGTCAAAACTATAATAATTTAACATATGACTATTGATAGCCACGTAACAAGTAGCATCTAACGAGTAAAATGATTATCCACGATATCCGGGTCTTAAGCTTTAAATATTACCAATATATTCAGTTCTTATTTTCTGCTACTTCGGTCAAGACAAATATAGTAATAAATAAATACGTTATCTTAATGTTAAAGTAGCGAAATTAATTTCGGTTAATCTTTTACTTACATAACACTTCACTTTGAAAATTAAAAGCCTACCAGTGGGGGAGAGAGTAAGGGATTTCAGTAGTTTCAATCTGGTTTTGAAGCAAGAGAAAATTTAGTTGTTTGTTCGCTTATTTTAATCCTGTGATTTTCGAATTAAATAGAATTGTCCATTCTTCTGAGGACTAAAGATGCTTACGAATCAAAATGGCAGCATAACAAACAATAAAAAGATTTGATCATACACACAGATGCTATGTTTAAACCGGAAACTTTCTTAGAGAATAAAAAAAACCCTGAGATTTTGACCTTCAAAAGACAACATCTCGTTGTCATAAACAAACAGAAAAAATGTTCCAGGAGACGACGGAGAAAAATTGAAAGAAAGTGAAAATATGAGCAAGTATCAGGAACTCGAAAGAAAACAAACAGAAATTGTGAAATACGTGACAGTTTCGCCATCACTGTGCCCAACATTGTGGGGGCGGTTAGTACGGTTCCGGAGAGTCTAGCAACAAGATTGTAAGTGTAACACAATAGGTTGTGGTCGTTTAATGGCTTAGGACACCCACGTAGTCAAGTGTACCATAAAAGAATTCTACCTGCATCTTGTTTTATGATAACCAATAAAGAAAATCGAGATGTAAATGCTTCAATGTAACCACTCAGTGTTACAAGTAAGAAAAAAAAAGAATTTAATGAAAAGAAAAAAGAAAGAAAAACCTGAAAAAAAATTCGGTATCAAGCACAATTCGGCCGGAATGTAGGGGATTCCGAACATGCACGAATAAAACCAGGTTGCATTTGAAATAAATGCTAGTCGTATTTAAAATGGTCAAGAGTCGGAGTCACACGTCATACGTGATGTACAGAGGGGAAAATAAGAGTGACAATTGCATGGATATGCAGAGGGTCACTAGGAGAACTTTCTTGTCGAAGGGAAGATCTAGTCGGTTAGTCTCTCGTGAGAGAAGAAAGAAGTAGCATAAAAATATCTTAAGTGTTACTTATCCAAACAGTTACTGGTGAATTTATGAAAAACAAAAAACAAAAAAAAAAACAACAAAAAAACAACAACAACAACAACAAAAACAGAATATTGAAAAGCAGGATATATGTTTTCTTTTCTTGCTGGGGCGACATTCACCGTCTGTTTCTATGTTAAACTTAGCCCGGGAGTTTCCTAGTTCTTGTTCACACCGACACAAAAGGGAATCGAACCGCGGCCTGGATCAGAAGATTGCCAGTCGTTTTAAAAACTGTCTGAAGATTACAGTTTTATGTTCGCACAAGAACTTGAAATTATAAGAATAGAGACAATCCAGGCGACACCATTACTGAAAACGGACAGAATGATGATGAAAATGATGAGTTTATTTTTTATCTTTATTTTATTTTTTAATCATTTTACCCCGAGCAAGGCGAAAATGCCACTAGTACACAAAGGGTTACAGAGAGTCAAACTGAGAGAAAAGACTGGATATGGGCGAGGTGGGGGAGATTGAGAAAAGATAAAAGAAGACAACAGAAGATGGCGATTGACGTTGCATTTAGATTTTTGAAGATTCTAGCTTTCAGGGAAGCAAGTAAAGAGAAAGGAGTTCCACAAGTGGGAAATAAGAGAAAAGAAACGGTTGGATCACAAGTGGCGATTACGTTTAACTATTTCGGCAAGAAACGGGTGGGATCTATATGCCAATCTAGTAGCACGCTTAAATTCATGTAGTCGGGGCACCAGAGAAAAAGCAGCAGTTGCCATAAAAATATTCGTAGAAAAGAAAAAGAGAAGCCATGCCACGTGGGTGAGAAAGTCGAGATACCAAATCAGGATCGATTACATTAAAGATCCTTCTTTGGATTTTGTCAAGAAACTATAGATGAATAACAGGGGACCAGATATGGCAGCAGTATTCAATGCACGGGCGAATGGTAGATTTGTAAATGTGACGAGAAAAACAATTCTGGCACGACACAGTGACCCAAATTTCCTTGCAATAGATGCAGCAATTGATTTGATGTTGTCACTCCACTTCAAGTCAGTTGAACACTTGAGACCAAGAAGGGGCACTATGTTACTCTCCAAGAATCTAGAATCAGACATGCTGATGGCATGCTGAAAAGTTAAATGAGATTTTCGTCACTTAACTTAGCCATCGAAAATTCACATAATTTTCTTTCTTTCTTTCTTTCTTTCTTTCTTTCTTTCTTTCTTTCTTTCTTTCTTTCTATTACTCCCAGTTACTCATATTTATTATATGCTAGTATTAACCCATGAAATTTTTCCCATTTTAATATTCCGTTGAATCTGAAATCTTAAATTAATGATTGAATAAGCCCATAGCGAATTTTAAAATAATAAAATACCCGTAGAAATTTCACTATAGTATCGTTACATATTTGAGCTTAACGACTTTAACAAAATATTGCAATAACAATAATAAATATGAATACCGGTCGTTATTTTAAGATGTGGATACAAATGAAAAAAATTGTGATTAACAACTTTTGTCATTTCACAGAAACAGACGTTAAACAATTTCTATTTTCTCTTCTTTCTTCATTTCTCACTGAAAACGGATCGTGACTTTTCCCTCTTTCCACGCGATCAAAACGATTATTTATGAGGTATTGACAGGAGACGTTAAAAACTGTTATCTGTTCTTTCTTTCATTCTTTCTTTCTCATTGGAAGCAACTAGTATCTTTTCCCCTCTTTCTACGGGATCAAAACGGAATAGTTCATTATTTATAATGTATTGGCAAGGCGTAACGGTCATGCGAACTAACGAAGGGTAGGAAAATTAAAATAATCTATCTATCTATCTGTTATATAACGTACCTATGAGTACTAATGGGTATGTTTCAATCATCATAAATACGTTGGACACGATGGTAAGAGGGGCTAATATGTTCTCTAAGTAGTCCACCACAAGCAGTGGTTTACCTACTTCACACCGCTGGCGTGTATTGTATTTTGTTGATGTTTTAAAGATTCCCATTTCATTTCCAACCTCCGTTTTGATTATTCCTCATTCAGTAATCCTTTTTAGGTTACAAATCTATCTATCTATCTATCTATCTATCTATCTATCTATCTATCTATCTATCTATCTATCTATTTGATACTTCGTGACACATAAGGCCTCTGCAGAACATTTCCACCCTGCAATGTCCGCAGCTGTCATTCGCGCCTCATCCAGCTTCACCAGCCCATTGCTTCTTTCTCTCTCTCTCCATTGTTCTTCGTTATTTCTTTGTTAGTCTACCCCTTTCCCTTTTTCCCTTCGTGGGGGGGGGGCAGGTCAGTGCTATGTTGAAGTCATTGTTTGGCTTTTTAGTACGAACCTGTATTTTCGTCACTGTACCGTGACACTAAAGGGTTCTATGGAGGCACGAAGAAGCATTTCGGTCTGTTTTAGCATTGTCTTGACATCTAATTTTGAGGAAGGTGAAACTACTGAAGAATATACTGGAATTATTGAGAGGGCTTGTTACCACTTGATTTCCAGTGTAAGACCTGGTATGACCGATGTGAAAACAAAATGGCCGTTTACATAATAATAATAATAATAATAATAATAATAATGACTGATATTTTTGCTTTTGTCAAGAGAGCGTCTGGACAGATATAAATATCCGATAAACTACTTAAATATGGACACTACTTGAGTGAAAATGACCTTTCGTTACTTAACAACACGCGCACATATTGGAACTTGATGTAGATGTGCTTTCGTATAAAATCATTGTATCTGTATGTTATATAATTTCATAAGTGCTTACTTGCAAACTGAATGTGTATATTTACATAGTGAAGGACGTGTATACTTGGAAGACTAAGAGGTTATTTAAACAATGCTTAAATGCGTGTTTATCCGAATCAGTTTATTTGAAGTGCAGATGTGTTTTTATCGTGATACATCTGCCGCGAACAAACAAAATCTAACTCTATTATGTTTAGGCTATTCTTAAACATTAGAAATTGTCTGCGATAATATTTTTCTCTATACATAAGACATCTGCCTCATATATATATATATATATATATATATATATATATATAAATCATATCACCCCCAAGCAACTTAGTAAAGCCATTAAGAGACAAGAGGTTACTGAGTGCGAAAGAATAAGAAAAAAAGAAATATTATTAAGGAGTGGGAACAATAGAAGAGTAATCAGGAAGACAATAGATAACGATTGACATTTCATTTAATTTTTGAAGATCAATGTTGACTGGAAAGCGTGGAGCCGGAATACAGTTTCACAATCTAGAAGTGCGAGAAAAGAAACTGTTAGCATAGAACTTACTGTTAGATCGTCCCAATTCAGCAGTAAACTGATGAGACCTTGCCGCCAATCTAGTACTGCGCTTAAATTCATAAAGTTTTGGTACCATAGTTAGGAGCTCATCTGACAATTTATTATGAAAATGACTGAAGCTGAGACGCCAGGTCAGGAGCAATAATATTGCTGATTCTTCTTTGAATTTCACCAAGAATCTCTAGATATAAAGCAAGGTCACTGGTACTATATGGGGCAGTAAAATTCTAAGGCATGGGCGAATGGTAGGTTTATAAATATGTAAGACAGATTCACTAGGGGGGGGATTGCCTGGCACGACACAGTGAACCAACTTTCTCAGAAGTAGACCTGGCAAAGAATTCCATATAATCTTTCCACTACATATCAAACGGGAATGTAAGCTCGAGAAGGCTCAACGAGTCACTCTCGTTGGGGTTAGTCACGGCTATGCTAATGGGTGGCAGGAAAGGGTCTTTCAGTTGATTGAATTAGAGGTTTCGGTATTAAAATTAACAAGATATTTTTACTATCGTGACAGGAGTAAATCACTGCGTCATTAGCATAGATATCAAGTTGATAATTAATGTTATTAATGAACATTAAGAACAAAGTAGTTGCAAGGATAGAGCCGGAATTAGTACAAAAGATCTAGAAGAGTGGGCGTTCTGGGCAACTTTCATTACGCGATTTGATAAAATAGACTTAATCAGTTAAAAAATTCGCCCGGAAATACCATAGGCTTTCAGCCGATTAAAAAGACGAGCATGCCAAACCCGGTGGAATGCTTTCGAGATTTCCAAAGCAACAACTCGAGTTTCACCAATTTTATTTAAAATTTAATAGACACTTCCAGGAATAATCGTTAGTACATCAGCAGTTGACCTAGAGAAGCGAAAACCATATTGATGTTCTCAAAGAAGGCCTTGAGATGGGAGAAGTTTAACCAATTCACAGTTGATCAGGGCTTGTAGTAGTTTGCCAAAAAGAGGTATAAAGCTAATAAGCCGATAGTTCGTGGGATTAGACGGTTCACCTATAATCATATATATATATATATATATATATATATATATATAATATTATTATTATTATTATTATTATTATTATTATTATTATTTAAGCGTTATATTTTAGTGTATACACCTGTTTGAGTAGAGACGCTGTTCTGGTTGTTTTCTTAAAAATTGTGAATGACATATCCCGGACTGTGTATTTAAAAGCTTTTCACCATTCCGTATATACAATTCAAAGTGCGTAGACTCAGACACATGTATTCACTAAAATATAACGTATTAAGAAATAATGAATTAAAAAATAAATATATATATATATATATATATATATATATATATATATATACGTAATTAGAGATAAGAATAAGCAGCTCCCAAAAGAGTCTGTCTAAGATTGTACATTGGAGTGATGCAGAGTGCTGAATGTTATAAAAAATGGTAGAACTTTAAAATACTTTAAGCCAAATTTCAAGTGGGCAGTGAACGCAGTTTCAAGCATTTTTACGCACTCCTCAGGCGGTCGGTCGCTTTAGTTTAAGCTATATATATTTATGTCATTGGCAAAAGAATGGCTTACTGAGGGATCTTTTAAGAACACTAATACAGCCATGCTTCTTTATGAAACAATTTTTTTTATTTGTTTCTTTGTTTCTTTTTTATTTTGCTTTCTTTCCTGTTGAGTAACTAGTGGTCATGTGACGACAAAGACACGTGCACTCAAATGTCCTTTTTTCGAGAATAAGAGGGAATACAGAGAGAATTAATGAGAGAAAGAGGGGGTAGAAGTATTTTAATTAGTAGGAAAATGCACAAATGCAAAATATGTCAACAGCAGAAACTTTTTGACCCACTTTGTATAAAAAAAAAACTATTAAATTATCCAACAGGAAGTGTTCATTTAGCAAAATGAATATCTTAATTATAAAATATTGTTCTTTGATTAAACAATTTTGGGAAAGAGTTTTGTTATCTTTCTGTCGGCAAGCGTCGTATAGAGAAAAGGCATTTGGGATTTGGCAAAGATGTTCCGAGCGAATTAAATGGAGAGTCAAAATCAGAAACGGAAATGGTAGAAACACGCAATTATAATTTCATGTTTATGTACAGCATTAATCACGTGTGGTGTTTCCTGTGAAGTTATTTGCTTCAGTTAATGCAATATAAATTGAATGGATATTATTGGACGATAGTCTAGAACTTTGGATGTAATTCGTCGGCGCCAAATTGTGAAATATTCACGACGAGAAAGGAAGGAAATGGTAAAAAACAAAACAACAATCATAACGAGATAAGGTGTAGTTAGCAAGCTTGTCTCGCTAGATCAGTTACGACTGAATAGTGAGTTTGATCCTCACTGGGTGACCCGATACTTTCAATGTTGTTCTACATCTAAGCTACACTTAGAAGATCGTCATAAAGAGAGAAGGTGAGAAGGAGATAATATGTAACGTGGAAAAAAGTAACCGAAAAAAAAACAAAAAACATGTGAAAAAGAACGAAAGAAATGATGAGGAGGAAAATGAAGATTATGACAGCAAAGATAATAGGGAATTATTTTTGTTAAGAAAATAAACCTTAAAATGAAACAAAAGGAAGAAGTGATGGTATAGTGGTGGTAGTAGTAGTAATAGTGGTAGTAGTAGTAGCAGCAGCAGTAACACAGGGGGAAAAAGAAGAGGAAAAACAAGACGTGAAGAAGACTGAAAATGTATAGTCAGATGATTTCATAATGGACTGAAAGTAGAAAATGAATGAAAAAGAAGAATATGGAAATAAGTAAGAGAAAGCAACAACAATTCCAAGGATATTTCTTTTAAGAAACAGAAAGAAAAAAAATTGTGTCGGGCGAGGCCGAAGAAAAGGGTGAGAAGGATGAGGAGGTTTCAAGGAGAAAATGAAAATGTGACAATCAGAAGGAGAAAGATGTAAGAAGAAAAGGTAAATAATTCCACAGTAATAATATTAACAGGAGTAACGAAAAATATAAGCGAAAGAGAAAAAGATAAGCGGAAGAAAACAGGAGGGGGGGAATTAGAACAACGACGACGAAAAAGAAGACGAAGAAGGAAAAGAAGAGGAAGAAGAATGAATACGAGGAAAAGATAGATAAAAAAAAGGAAATGATTAACAATTCTAGAGAAATAACAGTAGCATTAGTAAAAAGCAATTAGTAGAAGTAATAGTAGTAAACCAATTGAGTGATTTATTTTTTACGTTTTATCAACCCAATGTCGGTTATTTAAATCCGAAACATATTTTGGATTGCAAGAAGAATACTTTTTGCGAGTGAATGCTGCCATAAAAAAAATTTTATGAGAACAACAATAATTTTCCAGATAGAAGTACGACTATTTAACCCATAGCTGGGGGAGAAGATAGAGTCATACCATTCCAAAGGGTATTTGCACGTGAGTGAATGCAACTAACACGGTTGGAAGTAACAGTAGAAGAAGAAGTAGTACTACTACTAGTAGTAGTAGAAGGAAACAAAAAGAATTAATTGAAACAAAAAGAATACTTCTACTTAGAATCAGAAATAGACAGTTGACATTTCTAGGGCACATAACGAGAAAAGTGGGCTCAGAAAATTTGACACTCACAGGACATACTGAGCACAAGAGGGACAGAGGGATGCAGCGAATAACCTACTTGACGATATTATGTAAATAGTTGGCAGAACAGGGATTAAGAAAGATAACAAAAAGACAAACATTACTATTGCTGCCACATATGAATCTTGCTATGTATTTCGAGATCCTTGATAAAATCCAAAGAACAATCTGCAATGTTATTGGTCTTGACCTGGCATCTCAACTTTAGTCATTTTCCCACGGCCATAATGTAGCTTCCATCTGTCTTTTCTCATAAATACTTCCATTGTAAATGTTCTGATGAACAATTCTTCTATGGTACCTAGATTTTATGACTTTTAGCGTATTACTAGAATGGCAGCAAAACCTCATCCTTTTACAGTCGAAATGGTAAGATGCAACCGTAACTTCTATGCTTCCAGTTTGTCTTCTCACACTTCTTGCTTGTAGAACTCTTTTCCGGCTTCTTGCCTTCCAGTCAAGTTTGATCTTCAAAAATATAAATGCAATGTCAATCGTTATCGCATGTCGTCTTAAACTCTGTTCTTTTATTATTCTCGTCCCTTAATAATGTTTCTCTTATATGCTTTCACACTCAGTAACGCCCTACATGTTAGTGGCTCTTTTGCCTTATTTGGGGTGGAATGATTCAAATAAAAAAAAAAAAATTCTTTTGTTAAAAAAAAAAAATAAGAGAAAAGTGTTACAAAGGACAGGGAATATGTGGAAACGGAAGGAACCAGGCGCTTTGATCAAGAAGAAGAATTTAATTATTATTAGTAGATAGTGATATTATTATTATTATTTTTATTTTCTTAGATTTCTGGCGTTTACGCATTTCTGTCCGGGTCCCGCCCAGGGACCTAAGGTTAGAAATGGCATCATGACACTTTCCATTGACAAAAAAAAAAAAAAAAAAAAAATTACATAGATTACGAAATTCTGTTATCCCATTTAATAAGTTATCATATTGATATCTCATTTGATAACTGTTAAGTGTGGGCTGTACTTGTCAAAACAATTTTTTGTATCTCCTTGAGGCATAGACTTCCAGGAATCCCTTCAATTAGTATACTGCAATCTTTTCCAACCTATCCTAGGGCTCCAACTACAACAGGGATTGTTGATGTTCCCATATGCCACATTTTCGAGATTTCGATTTCAAGGTCCTTGTATTTTGACAACTTTTTGAATATCTTCAAAGATACATTGCAGTCAGCATGGAATGCCATATCAATAAGGAGGCACTGTTTTTGTTTGTGGTGTTTAACAACAATATCTGGGCGGTTGGCTTTGATTGTTCTGTCGGTGTGTATTGTGTGGTCCCATAGAATTGTAACAGGTCCTATCTCCGTAACCGGGTCTGGGTGGTGTTCATACAATTTTCTTTCAGTTTCCTTCCCGTAGAAGTTGCAGATTATTATTATTATTATTATTATTATTATTATTATTATTATTTCTGCTATGGACACACTACCTACCAAGTCTGCGGAAAGACCTAAGGCAGGTCGTGGTGTGTTGTTATGGCCACATTTCATGTTAATTTTTTTTTTTTTTTTTTATCTCCGATGAAGTTGCTAGCGTTACATAGACAAAGTTCTCCTTAGTGTGTGTGCTGTACTTAATAAGACAATTTTCTGTATGTCTCTTAAGCTGGGGTTTCCAGGGATTCTTTCAATGTGTTGTTTTGTTCCATTTTTTATAATTCCAAGTGCACCTATTACCACTGGTATTATTCTTGTTTTCAATTTCCACATTTTTCTATTTCAATTTCCAGGTCTTTGTATTTTGATAGTTTTCAAATTCCTTGGTTGCTATGTTACAATCCGCTGGACAAGCCATATCAATTAGTAGGCAAGTTTTTTTCTTTCTGGTTTTTGACAATAATGTCCGGCCTATTTGCTTCAATTTTTCTGTCTGTGTGGATGGTATAATCCCATAGAATGGTGACATCTTCTATTTCTGTAACCGGCGCTGGCCGATGTTCATACCAGTGTTTGCTTACACATTTTCCAAAGTGTTTGCACATTGTCCAGTGTAAGTATTGCCCCACTCTATCGTGACGATTTTTATATTCATTTAGGGGCAAGTATAGAACATCCTGAGATTAGATGGTCTATTGTTTCTTGGTATTTGTCTAGAACCTGCATTTTGGATCCACATTATTATGCATGATATTTGCCTGAAAATTCCTAGTGAAAAGACTCTGGTCTTGCGCTGCAAGAATAAAAACCTTCAGTTTCAGACTTTAATCCAGATGCTCGTAACCATCGATGAGTATTAACTTTATCAACATTGGGTTTATTTGCACGTTCTGGATATTGGCCATGCAGAGGTTTGTCTTGCCAGCGTTGTTTCATCTGTTCAAGGGCTTTATCCTTGGCTTTCTTTTTCATATTTTTTGCTGCAATAGTTGGTTCTTGGCTTCTGTTTTGATTTACTACAGAATCTACTAAATGTAAATGTTGTTTGTATTTACTGCCTTCTTTTATTATTGAATATTTTTTTCTTTCTGTTTTCATGTTGTTTCACTAATTTTATCATCCAGTCATTTGTTGTTTCCATGTAAGTTAGTAAGCCAATAGTTGTTGTCTTGTATGACAATTCTAGCTGAATAAGACCTCTTCCACCTTCTTTACGGGGTATGTATAGACGGTCTACATCAGCTTATTATTATTATTATTATTATTATTATTATTATTATTATTATTATTACTATTTTGTTATTATTATTATTTATTATTATTATTAGAAGTTGCAGATTTTTATTATTATTATTATTATTATTATTATTATTATTATTATTATTATTATTATTATTACTACTAGTAGGAGTAGTAGCAAAAAATAGATTAGAAAAAGAGAAATGCAACAGTTCAGTAAAAATATTGTTCAAGAGATCGTAAAATTATGAACCAGAGAAAAATGGAAAATGTTCAATAACATAACAGTAAATCTTCTTTATGTGTCATATCCCCTCTGAACGTAGACGATCAAGGCTCTTCGCAACTTCCTGTCCTTTGTAGCGCCTAATAATTTTTTTTATTTCTGTTATTTCTCCTAAATCCTATTTCGTCCTCCATTTACTCAAGCTCACTAAGTATTTTATGTGGTGTTTTTGTCTGTCTCTTTCTCTTCCCTTTCAAAACCAATAATGCAAGCAAAAAAGGATAAAAAAATGAATAAAGAATCTTTAGACATTAGAAAATACAATTACTTATTTAACAAAAAGCGACTGGAATAATTCTCTTTCTTGCTGTTGTGCATATAGGTAAGAGCATTCAAAAACACTTCTGCACGGTTCTGCACTCATGTGGTGTCAGTAAGAACGTTCAAGAAAACCCCGAACACAGTTAGCGATTTGATAGCTGTCGGCTGATTATTGTTTTCCTGCATTTCTTTGTTTTGATAGTTTTTAGCATAAAATAGTATTTGTTGCTTTATTCTCATCACCCCTAACACCTGAGACTATATTCAGTGCATCTGAGTAACGTCCATTGCAACAAAGCAATAAACACCAAGTGCAAAATTATACATGATAAAGATTAAGCACAGGCGTATTATTCCTTGATAAGTAAGCGCACAGGTTTTTAGCTTATAATAATATCAACAATAGAGTTAATTTTCTTAAGCGCCCCAGTGGAGTGTAAGCTAAATATTAGTGCTGTAGTTTCCGTAGTACGTTTTATGAGAGGACTTGATAGCCCAGTGGCCAACCAACTATGAATTTGAGTTTGATTTGCTATTTAATCCTTAGTTGTGGGGGGAGAAGAGATGGAATCATACCTTTCTGAAGGATATTTGAGCAGAAGTGATCCATACATTCAAAATAGTGTTATGCGAGACATTTGAAAAGAAAAAGAAAATCCCTTGTAAGAGCAGCTGATAACCATACCATTATCAATATAAACAAAACCCAGAAAAGGAGAAATATCACTTGCGTGGAGATATAAATAGAAACGAGAATCATATAACTGGCTGCGATAATTAGTTTACAAGCATATAGGAGTAGACATGAATGGGTAGGAATGGTTTTCCACTGCGATTTCTGCCAAATAATTAACTATGTATAAACTAGAAGCAATACTGAAGAATTGAAAATTTTAAATTATTTCAGATATTGACACTCAGGCAAAACATCTAATTCAGACTATTGGCAACTAAGTTTCGTTATTTTATCTTTGAAATTGCTAGATGTAACCGTAAGTTCTATTCAAATAGTTTCTTCTCTCGCACTTTTCGCCTGTAGAACTTTCTTTCAGCTTCTTGCTTTCATGTCGTCTACGCTCTTCAAAATGTAAATGCGGCGTCAATCGTCATCTTATGTATCCTTAAATCCTGTTCGTTTATTGTCATCTTTCCTTAGTAGCATTTTTTCAGTTTTTTCACTCTCAGTAACCCTTGCGTCTTAGTGGATTTACCGCCTACCTTGGGTTGAAATAATTAAAAAAAACAAAAACAACGAAAAACAGGATCTATTTATTTGAAACAAAGAAATTAAGATCTGTCAAATAATGGACATATTCGTTCAACCGGGCCACAAAATAAAACTGAAAGACAGAGAAATAGCTCGAAAAATATCTTAACTATACCAGAGAATTAAAAAGATATCTACTTATTTATATTAGAGAAATTGGAACAGTCCTGATGATGATCTTTGCAGACGATAACAAGGGTCGAAAACTCAAGGAAGAATTGAAACTATCCAGATAACTTCTTCTTCGTCTTCTTCTTATTATTATTATTATTAATAATAATGATGATGATGATGTGTCGTGTACTAAGAGGGTGTGGACGATTAGAGCTTTCTATAAAAGCTTAACCCTTGTAGCCCCCTGCAAAGATTTTTTTTGTTTTTTGTAAAGCTTCCTGCCATCCTCCACCCACCATCTGGTTACCCAAGTTCGTCAAGGTGGTGGTCCGCTGCCTTTCACAGTCCCTTTGCTTTTGATATGTCCTGTGAGTGTCAAATTTGTCAAACTTTCCTTCCTCATTATGTCTATTATGAGTTCTGAAGCTGAATCTAAGTATATGCGTCTATTTTGTAGAAGAAAGTAGGAAAATAAATTACGTATTATGCGAATTTCAACTTTGAAACTGACATTTCATTTAATAACTGTTATTATTCTATCATTTGATAACTGTTATCATACTGTTATCTCATTTGATAACTGTTATCATATTGACAACACATTTGATGTTATTATACTGTCATATCATTTAATAACTGTTGTCACTCATTATAAAATGGATAAAGTCCGACAATTACTTTAAGACATTTTCTCCGTGGCTCGATCGCTTAAAGCACGTTAGGTTAAATGATACAGGTTCGATTCCTATCGGAGAACGAATATTTTCAATGAAAATTTCTCGGACATTCGGTAAATATTATTAATACTGTTTATTATAAAACAGAGCATTTACTTAAATATTTGTATCTATATAAAAAATGTATAGACATAAAAATGTCTTAAAATAATTGTCGGACTTTGTCCATTTCATAATGTGTGGCGTTATTTGTTTACATTTGGATACGCTTTGAGCAGATATGAATGTATGTAAGAGAATCATGGAAGACTGAAGTTTAAAAGCAGTAAAAACAACATTGCTAATCGAACGATTCTCCGTGGCTCGATCGGTCAAGGCACGTCAGGGCAAATGACGGTTCCTTATAGGATACAGGTTCGATTCATGTCGGAGAACGAATATTTTCTATGAAAATTTCTAGGACATTCAGGCCGGTAAATGTTATTAATACTGTTTATTATAAAACAGAGCATTTACTTAAATAATTATATCTATAAATCAGGTCAGGACTGGATTGAGTTTGATCCCAGCGTGTGACACTTTTGGAAAGTACCTGAAAACCATACCACGGGGTGACCTAAGCCGTGTGAGTGAAATTGGGTAGACGGACCTCTTGCTAGAACGAACCCACAAATCATCGTGGCCGAAGGCTTGAGCGTTCTGGCCTTGTTCAAATTGTTGATCACGGTAGATAACACGCTCTTTCCAAGAAACTGTAACTAAAGTCTACTCAGCATAATTGCAGTATAAACCATATATATATATATATATATATATATATATATATATATATATATATATATATATATATATACTCGTGTGGCCTAACGATTGCGTCTAACATACAGAAACAGACTGTCGCCTCTAAGTATTGACTTCTATGTTTACTTATATATATATATATATATTTATTAAAGACATTTTTATGTTTAACGTTGTTATTTATAAATAAATTGTCGGACCTTGTCCATTTCTTAACACACACACACACACACACACATATATATATATATATATATATATATATATATATATATATATATATATATATATATATATATAGATATAGAGAGAGAGAGAGAGAGGGAGAGAGAGGAGAGAGGTAGGTACGTTTTAATAGAGTAGCTGGTAGAATGGTCGTCCTGCAAGCCATTAATATTGAAGTGCGTTCCATCCTCACTAAGTGCCCCACATACGTGGTTTCGGGAAAGAGTACGCTAAGCCTTAAAAAATGCCGACAAGGCTTTATGTACAAAAATCATAGATCTTTTTTTCCGAATGAAACAAGCAGAATCCGTTTTGGCGGGGAGGGGTCGAGAAAAAGAAGGCAAGATAAAAGATAGATTAAAATAATATAATGAAAACAAAATAAAAAATAAAAATAAAAAAATCTCTCCAAATATTGTCAGATATTTTTTACTAGACGATTATAGTATCTTTGTGTACAAAGATATACTGAATTGATAGAAATTACAATAGCGTCGTTAATGTATTTTCCAGAGCGCAAATACAAAATAAATTGGCAAAACAATGACAACAAAATCACAACTACTACAACCAATAATAATAATAATAATAATAATAATTTACCGTCTGGAATAGAAGCACCTAATCAATAATACAGAAACCATCAAAGAAAAGCAACAGACCATTTTATGGGAAAGTGGCTATAAATTTCATCTGAGTTTTGCCAAGGCGTTTAGAGTCAAATCAGGGGATAAAAAAAATTAAACTGTTCAAACAGCTTTGTAAAGTTATTGACTTGTCGTGGTAGGGTAGCAGAACGAGAGAGAGATAGAGAGAAATAGAGAGATAGAAGAGAGATAGAAATCGAGAAATAGAAGAGGAAGAGAGAGAGGAAGGGAGAGAGATGAGGTGGTATCAAGTGGAAGCAACTAATTTGAACCTCATAAATATGGTGCATGAGACAATTTTTAATGCGTTAATCATCAGTATAGTCTTCAGCGCATGCGTCGGCATCATCGCAATCAGCGAGGACGTTAATTATCAATTAAAAATGCATGCATTTTATGTGAGTATTTAAAATAAGATTATTACAGAATAAAAATTATAAGAAGAAAAGAAAGAAGAAAAGACAAAGAAGGTATGAAGGTTCATGAAAGAAAAGATGAAGAAAAGAAGTAAAAGAAAGAAAGGTAAGAACGGATAATAGTTTATAGAAAAGGTACCATGCTCATCTTCAAGTGGTGGAGGTGAATCCATTGGGAATTATTTATCCGCACCCTTTTGAAGATAATGGAAACTAATTTTAATATGCAAAATCTTACTCTGTGTGCCCCATAACTTAAGGGTTTCATTACTCAAAACTATCTAGCGACGTGTCTGAGAGACTTTTTTTTCTTCTTCTTGTCCGTTCGGGATGTGGGTAATCATGCCACTCCACAACTGCCTATTCTTCGTAGCTCTTGGTAATATTTGTCTTTTTAATATCCCCACTCGCTTGTTCTCTTATTCATTTCCACAATCTCTTTAGTTAAGTTACTTGATTATGTTTTTTTTGTGTCCGTTTACCTTTAAGATTTGCTGTAAATGCCAAATTTTCCAAGTTTTCTTTTCTCATTATGTATCCCAGAATTTTCAACTCCCTATTCTTTTATCTTTATGTAGAAGTGTTCTTTTTTGTTTCCATTCTCTTTCCATTTTCTTTAAGAATATACTGTCGAGTAAAACTAAAGCATTTGACGTAAGTCGTGATCTTATTTATCTCGTAAGATCGAAAAAAAATATTTAAATTGTCAGCCCAATGCAACCGCTTTGTCTGATCAAAGTTGGTTTCGAGCGAATGAAGCCTGTAGGACTTTGTGAGAATCATCTTTTTTTAACCTCATGAACTGACACTACAGAATCACAAGCAAAGATATAAAAAAATAGCCACACTTTAGGATTTTCAACAGCGGCAACAACTAAAATGGATATCACATGTAAATCGAAGTGAAAATAATGGCATAATGAAGATGTTGACATTCCACACTACTTCAAATAAAAGATTAGGAAGAAAATCCTGATCAGTACTGGAAGAAGCAATAACAGTGACTGGACTCGAGAAACCTATTTTCCTGACAGATTGTTTTAATGGAAAGATTTTATAAATTTCAATCGAAAATTCGGTCAATGAATGCTGAATGTTTTCTTACAAGGGAGCGGCTAATATTACAATTGCATTTAGCTTCAGTATCCTTCTGTAGAACTAAATCAAAGACGAAAATGTAAAGTATCAGAAACTGGCAGAATAGAAAAAACTCGGCTACTGGAAGAGGAAAAAAAAAGAGAAGAAAAATGTTACGCGATAAAATACACTGATTAAAAACAAGAAAAAAAAACGAAGAATTAGAGATACTATTTGTGGATGAACTGTTATGTACTCCGCTATGTCAGTGTATGTTTAAACATCTCCTCGCAGATGAAGAAGAGAGTTGACCCAGCAGAAATATGCTTCTGCAGAAGGCTGCTGTGAATACGATGACGAAGCATGCAAGCAACGAAGAAATCTTTAAGAAAATGTTAATAAAAAAGACGTTTATACTTAGAATCAGAAAAAGACAGTTCAAATTTTCTACAACGCATAATGAGAAAAGAGGGCTTAGAGAATTTGACACTTACGGGATATAGTAAAAGGACAGAGAGAAGCAGCGAATAATTAGCCTAACGAGTTTATGTTAATGGCTGGCGAAACAGGGTTTAGAAGTGACAATAAAAAAAAATGGGGCTGAAAAAATTAAATCTTTCCGTCGAGAAATTACTCGTGTTATATATTCTCTCATATTTCAAAAGACCTTTTTAGGCAAGCATATAAACTGTTATATAAAAATTTTCTACATAATGCATTTCAAAAGTTAAGCAAAGTACAAAGCAACGAAAAATTCGTTAGAAACAGAGAAATAAGTGCTCAGCGTGCTATGTAATATCGATTCATCTTTATGGCAATGAATGCTGGATAAATGCGTTTACAGATAAAAAGAAAACATGAGGCAACAGAGATATGCCTTTGCAGAACGATGCTGAAAATAATCGCGAAGATTAAATAAAATAGAATTTATCAACACTTATACAATCAATAAGTTGAAATTTCCGGAATAATATCGTAGGAAAGACTTTTGAATCTCGGTTGATTTGATCTACTCCACTGGCACTGTTCACCAAACGATTGTTACCATTTAAAAAATGCTTTGACGAGAGAAACCTTTTTTCTGGGAAGTGATTTGACTGAGAATGGATAATTCCACACCGATATATGAAGGCGCATAAGGATAGCGAAAGATGCCTTTCAAACTCTAAGAAAAGAATCAGAGAAAAACCTCGTTAGAAACAAAGAAATGAGTTCTGAACTGTCATGCAATATAGGTCCTCCTATATGGTAGTGAATTTTGGAAGAGACTTGAAGCAACAGAAATATGCTTCTACAGAAGTATGATTCGAATACCATATTTGAGCAATGACCAAATTTTAGAAAAAATGGACACTTAGTTGTAGAATCAGAAAATTTGAAATTTCTAGGACACTTAATGAGAAAAGAGAACCTAGAAAACTTGATAATCACAGGACATATTGAACGCAAGAGAAACAGAAGAAAGCAGACGGTACCCTACGTAACAAGCTTGTGTAAATGGTTGGCAGATGGAATTGTGGGTGAAAAAAAAAGAAAAAAAAAAAGAGATCTTGCCAAGTTCTACAAAGGATAAGATGAAGATACACGGCACATTGAAGAATAAGATTAGAATCTTATAGAGGTAAAAGAAAAGACGAACCAAAAATAAAAACGGCTACAGGAGACACATGGTTATTCTCCTGGTACAAGCCTAAAGCGCTAGCGATCTTACTAACAATCAAACGCTCTTGCAATGGTCAGCATGATTGGATTATTATGCAGTGATATGAGATAGGCACTCTTTAGGGGTTTAGAAAACAAAAAGAAAAATAAAGTCTCTTTACAGAGATTTTCTAAACGTAGGTTAGATGTGGCATGAAAACGAAAGTATGGGGCCACCCAGTAAAGATCGAAGTCACTATTCAGCCATAACTGATCTAGCCAAAGAAGATTGCTAACCATTACACTACTTCGAAGTGCTCAAACAAACACTTTTATGTTGGTTTTCTAAGCGTACCTTAGATGTAACACAAAGTCGAAAGTATATGACACCTAGTGGAGATTGTGCGCACTAAATCGTGATAAGTTCTAGCGAGACAAGATTATTAATCAATACGAGTTACCCGAATGATTTTCTAAGCGTAGCTTAGATGTGGCACAAAAGCGTAAGTATGGGGGCAAACCGGTGAGGATCAAATTCACTCTTCAGTCGTAATTGATTTAGCCAGAGAAGCTCCTTAACCATATCGAAGTGATCAAACAAATACTTTTTATTGGGATTTTCTGAGCGTACCTCAGATGTGTCACAAAACGAAAGTATAGTGCTCCAAGTGCGGATTGAACTCACTATTCAGTCGTAATTGGTCTAGCGAGACAAGATTGCTAACCATTACACTACGTCAAGGTACTGGAATGTCTTTTTTAAACTGTAGCTTATATGTGGCACAAAGCCGAAAGTATGCGGACACCCAATGAGGATCGAACTCACTATTCAGTCGTAACTGATCTAGCCAGACAAGCTTGCTGACTATTACATTACGTTGAAGTGCCGAAATAAGGCCTTTTAATTGATAGTAGACAGTAAAATAAGTGGACGAAGTCTTATGAAAAGACAACTAAAGATTGACAGAAGAAAGAAAAAAAAACTCAATGGGAAGCTTGAGAAATGAAATTTGCTGCAAGGTAGCTGTTTTGTAATAAAATAAAATAAAATAAAGATTAAGATTAAACGCTTCTAGTATCGGGTAATGTCTTGTTAAATAATACAGATGACAATATTAACAAAATAAATAACATTTAGATCTTCTTTTAGTTCTTTGCATAAAAGATAAAGACCGAGTGTGATTTTTTTTTCGAAATGATCATGATGAAATTAGTCGAATTAAACATATCAAATATATCACAGGAAAATATAATCTGATATCTTGAATATCTCGAGAATCGGCTGTGCGACCCTGGGGTAATTTGATAACCAATCATAAGAGACTTTACTGCGCAAACGTGAAGGGCCGCTGAAAGTGGGTTTACTCAGTATTAAGTTGCCATTGCGGGGGTTTGTGTATTGTGTTACCATCGGATTCATAATGATTAATCATTATAGATCCGATGGTTAACCCTTCAAAACACGTCTAGGGTATTTTTGGTAAAATATGGTGTCTCCCTGGTTTCTCTGCACACATCTCTGCAGTCCAGCTGAAGCAATCAGATCTTTGGTTAAAATCGTTGTTGAAATACAGTGGACATTTTTAAGGTGAATGTGACCAAGAAGGAGGCACGATGGAGTAATGGATAGCGAATCAGTTTGAGGAATTGGAGAGCCGAGTTCGAATTCCAGACGAATCCATTACATTCTCTTGGAAAAAGTATGAATCCTCTTCTTCTCACTCCCATCAGCTATGGGTAAATAGCAGGACAGACCAGGTTCTGGAGACTTGGATGGCAACTGTTCTACCGGAGAAAGAAATGGCAACCTACTACGGGAAAAAATCTGCTTCGTCAGTCATGTATCGAAATATACATGATCCCCTAAGCATGTATTCCGCATGTAACCAGGACAATTTACTTTGTTTTGAAAAGTGGGAGGGACGCTGGGATAAATGATTATGAAATGAGAAGAGAATATGCTGTATTTGAAAAGGAGTATAGCAACTAGGAGTATTAAATGACAGTTCATTTTCTGGATGTCTTATTTTACGTGTCACGTTTCCTTAAATGATGGCCC
Organism: Acanthosepion pharaonis; assembly: GCA_903632075.3. Lineage (NCBI taxonomy): Eukaryota > Metazoa > Mollusca > Cephalopoda > Sepiida > Sepiidae > Acanthosepion > Acanthosepion pharaonis. The sequence goes on along the minus strand of CAHIKZ030004617.1, from coordinate 176,752 downwards.
TCCATTGAATGGCTTTTGTTGTTTTATGTAACATTTGACACTTTACAATCTCTTTTCTTCTTTATTCGGCCACTGATTACTCACTGTAGTTTACTCACCCTACGTCGCTTCTTTTGCCTTTAATATTTCGTAAGAGGCTGATACTGGATCTCACTTCTGATCTAGCTCTAACGGCTAAATGCTGGGGAGGGGGAACAGGTTTGCAAACTTTCAATACGTCCAAGATCAAACTAGTAACAATCCGTCATCACTGAGCAGACCCTGAATTTGAATTTATCATGCATAGTTATTTTCTCAAGATGGCTCATTGCTTTGAACGCCGATTGGAAGTCAAATAGAACTCATTTACACGAACCATAAGTATCTGACTATGCCTGCTAAGTTGTATCGCTACAAGCGCCATGTCAGACTAGAAATAGAGTATTGCCCTCATATCTTAGCTAGATCAGCCCAACCCTCACTTTCCAGGCTTGAAAGAGTTAAGATGCATCTTCGCGGCCTTGTGGATGATTAATTATTTTCCACTATCTCTCTCTCTACAGACTCTTCCCCACAGACGAAATATCACATTCCTCTCACCACTCTATCGCTATTTCCACGGAAAATGTTCTGACGAGCTAAATTTCCGCCAGTTCAGGCCTTCACTCTTAAGACCTACCATGCTACACACACTAGAACCAATCATTCTTTTTACCTTCGCATTCCGTTAGTTAAAAGCAATTTTTATTCGGACAGGTTCTTCCAAAGAATTGCTGCTTCGTGGAGTTGAATCCCTAGAGAATGCTTCTACGATCACAACAACATTAACGTCTTTAATCTAACTGTTATCTTTTCTACATAATCTCATAAACTGTACGTATTGCATCCTCCTGTTATGTGCACCGACCTCAATCAGTAACCCAATATGTTGAGTGACTCATAACCTCGTATTTTTTGAAGAATTAGTGTAAAAAAAATATTGTCCTTCTTTATCTATACCAAATATTTCAGTTATAAGTGTTACTTGTAGTTCTTAAGATTTCTTCCTTGCTCACACGTTTACAGTATTCGCAGCATTCCTCGGTAGAACCGTATCTTTGTCGTCTCAAGATTCTTTTTCGATTGTTCGGGGACAGTCTAGTGTTCACAAAGGAGCCAATAAAACTGCAATATAAGAAGCGTAGGAATAAAGAACTGATTAATTAAAGGGTTCATTTCGTTCGGGAACTAATTTTGTTTAACTGCATATAAATATTTCATTGGTATAGAATATTAAATCGACTAAGGGACGTAATCATTTATAAATTTACTAGCTTAAGTTGGCTTACCTCCCTTCTCACTACAGATAGGACAGGAAATATATAAAGAAATACACATTGATAATTATTATATGACTTGAAGATTGCGAATCAAAGTCATGCTAGAAAAGTAAAGATTTAATGAATGTCGTATTAATTCAAAGCACATAAAATACACCAGAAAATGTATTTTTCCTACAAAAATACTCAATTTAGTTTTAGATAATCTATATTAACTGGAGAACGTACAGACATAGTAAAGATCGTCCTATGATTGCCTGCGATTCACAAGATATTACGATTAGAGTTAATAGCAGTGGTATTATTACTACTCGTTTTATTACTACTACTACTACTACTACTATTGCTACTGCTGATAATAAAATGGCCAGCCGTTTTCATTATTTCAAGACTAGACTGTGTGTCTCTTCCGAGATCAAATGATTTGTTATGAATGTCTAAACTGATAATAATTACAATGTCCGCAGGGACAATATGGAAGCAAAGCTTGTAATGACTTTGATAATGGAAACATCTTTGATTGAGATTTCTCTAATGGTAATATCGATCTTTTCATAGGAATACAACGGCGATTTTGTACTTGATTTAGCCACTGATTACGTTGATGATTGTTGTGGTAACCTTTTTTGTAAGGATAAGGGCAAGGTCGAAAATTCTGCTTTTCATAATAATGGCAACAATATTATGTTTTCATCTTTGCGAACACGCTTTCAGTGGATATATATATATATATATATATATATATATATATATATATATATATATATATATATTATTATTGTTATCTACAAACTATCAACTGACTCTTTTGCAAACGTCACTTACTTGATCGCTTTTAGAAGAAAGGAAAGTTTCTTGGTCAGTAACAATTACGAATACAAAAAAATACTTGATTAATAAAAATATACTGCGGAACTCGATAAATACTTTGGAGGCGGGAAGCAATTGGGCATCATTTATTTTCCTCAAAGTTAATTATTTTATTTACTGTTTTCGTATTATGGTAACAAGCTTTAGACATATTCGTTGAATTTTTGAGAATATATTTTTTGAAAAAAAAAATCCAATACAGAGCATAATACCTAAAATGGGCATAGGGAAGGAATGGTGATCCTTATAATCTATCTAGTCACAATCATTAACCTTATCGCATAAATATTTGTCTTCTGACCAAAACGGTCCGTTCACATATGTACACACTTCCCACTCAGACCATAATATCTCCAAAACCTCACTTGTCCAATATATACAATTTTTGTAGTGGTGTTGTTTGTGGGAGTGATAACAATACCAACAATTAAAGATTCACACAAATGCATATTTACAATTAAATAAAATATATTTACAAGACCAAAGTAAATAAATGTTAGTATTAGAAGACACCTTAGTACTAATTGTGACAAAAATAAATTAACTGATCGGAAAAAAAAGCTGACTGAATAATACCAAAATATATGATTTTAACAAACACTTACACAGACATGTACTCATTCAAATATAATAGCTCCTACAATAACATCTCGAAATTTAAAAGATAGAGAACTTTAATCTCTGTCACCTAAAGGAGGAGGGGTGGGAATTAAATTACAAAAAAGGACCAAAGTAAACTGGTTAATGAGCATACATACTGTAGAAAAGTTAAAATGTTTAACAAATAGAAAAAACGACCCTATTTGAGTTTAGTACAAACTAAGGTACTATAAATCAATTCAAAGAATTTTGTCTAACCGACGTCCAAATTCAGTGAGGTTTTCAATCTCCAGTTTAATATTTAATTAAGCTTATATATATATATATATATATATATATATATATATATATATATATATGATAAAAAAAAAATTTGTACAAAGAATTAAATAGCAATGTTAATGTGATTCATGGCGAAATCACTTCCCTAACAGGATTTAATGAGACATTAAGTTACTGTCAATTCCTTGGATAATAAGATCTTTATATTCGAGTTGTTGTCAGATGGAAGACACGTGCATGGCAAGTACTTTCGACAATTTCAAATTGTCATCTTCAGGGCGCAATTTTCCTATATATATAGGCAAATTCTAAGACGAAATATGTGTAGGCCGAAAGATATTTTTGTAAATTAATCACATTAAGATTGATATTTAATTTACTGTATATATTATTTCTTTATGATATAAAATAGACGCTACACACTCTAACATATGTACGACATCAGATCCGCAGTATAGTAAGAATCAGAACCTTAAATTCTGTAGTCTACTAATTGGATTATACTAAGTCCATTTCACGTTACCAGATAAATACATATAATAAGAAAATTTCGTGGATTTCTAACTTTTCAAAGTACAAACAAATTTCTCACTTGATCGATTTGAACTAAAACTCTAGCATCGCTTACATCGCATGCTCCTAAACATATATTCATCTGTCAATAAATAGCATTATATATATATATATATATATATATATATATATATATATATATATATATATATATATATATATCAAATGACAATATATATATCAAATGACAATATATATATAATGAATACAAATATAAATTTTGTCACTTAGCTGATCGATGTTATATTCACCACCACAACTCCAGTAGGCATAGAATGGGGCTCCCTAATATTCTAATATTCTAGTGATGAGAATAGGTTCCGGTTTTCTGCAAGTGATAATAGTATTGGAAGTACAGTGTTGTTCGATAAAAGTGACTCACCTGATTTTTTTTACTAAATGTTCTCTTCTCCGATGAAACGAAAGTTGAGCTAAATTTAAAGGATAAGCGATCTAAAATCTGAAAAAGAAGATTTGAAAGCTCTTGGAAGTTATCAGTAAGTACTGTCAAGTATCCATCCGTTCAGTATAATGTTCTGGGTATGCTTTTCTTTTCATGGAACTGGTTTCTTAAAATCTATTGAAAAGACCCTCAGGAGCGAGAATTTTAGAGTCTTGTCTGCTCCCTTCTGCTGAAAGGGTGAAAATCGACCCCACCAAGTTTATTTTTATGCAGGATAATGCTCCCTGTCACAAATCAAAATTGATGAAGGAGTACTTTGATGAGAAGCAGGTGAATGTTATGACATGGGCGCCCCAATCTCCTGACCTCAACCCCATAGAAAACTTATGGATCATGTTGCTCAACTGCTTTCTCGAGAGCCTGAAATTTATAATGCTCCTTAAGTTTTCTATGGGGTTGAGGTCAGGAGATTTTTTTATATATAGGAAAAGAAGAGGAAGAAGCAGAAGAATCAATATTCGCAAGAGATCACGTGATGAAACGTAAACAAAACAATGGTTTCCTTTTTAGGGGACGTATGTAGAAAAATACGATATAGAATTGGTTTTGTGATTTCGTTTATTCTGAATTTCTAAGGATACAGTAACAAGATTTCCAATAACATCATCTTTATACAATCAATAAACAGTCGTCTTATACTACAGGTATAGGATAAATTGATGAAAATTTTCTATATATTTTTTTTACCTAGTTTTATCTAAAGGTCACCTTATAGGCTGAAATATACGGTATATTCAGTGTTGAAATTTTATTTTCTGTCTATGTATTTTAAAGGTGTTATTTCTTTTATACATTTTCTATATTATACTGAAAATACTACCTACTTTTCTATAATTTAATCACTAATATCATTCATAACATTAATCACGTTATCTAATTAGCAACATGAACCCAGATAACAACTGTCTGTTGGCGCCATGAATAAAAAAAAGACACCTAATCAAGTCGTGATTTAAATCCTGGAGTCAAGCGGTGCATAAATATACACAAGCTCAGTGAAGAGACGAAAATGAAGAGGCTTTACCAAGGAACGTTGGTTTGGGTTGGTTTGGTAAATTTTATGATAATATCATCAATTTGGGGGTTATTTAACGCCGGCATTTGTTATTATACTTGATTCCATGGGCAAACATGGATCGGCTTTATACTGGAATCCATAAACAAACATTGGTTTGGTTTATACTTGAGTTCATTAAACATAATTCAGGCTTATACTTGAACCCATAAGCAAACATACACTTGATTCTATAGGCTATCATTGGTCGGGTTTATGTTTGAGTCTGTAGACAAACATTGGTCGGGTTTACACTTACGTTCATATGTAAACATAATTGAGGCTTATACTTGAGTACGTAGTCCAACGTTAGTCAGGGATATCCTGGGGCCCATAAACAAACATTGGTCGGGTTTATATTTGAGTTCATTAAACATAATTCAGGTTTATTCTTGAGTCCATTAGCCAATATTGGTCGGGTTTATACTTGAGGCAATATGCCAATATTATTTGGATTTATACTTGAGTCTGTAGGCAAACATTGGTCGGGTTTACACTTACGTTCATATGTAAACATAATTGAGGCTTATACTTGAGTACGTAGTCCAACATTAGTCAGGGATATCCTGGGGTCCATAAACAAACATTGGTCGGGTTTATATTTGAGTTCATTAAACATAATTCAGGTTTATTCTTGAGTCCATTAGCCAATATTGGTCGGGTTTATACTTGAGGCAATATGCCAATATTATTTGGATTTATACTTGAGTCTGTAGGCAAACATTGGTCGGGTTTACACTTACGTTCATATGTAAACATAATTGAGGCTTATACTTGAGTACGTAGTCCAACGTTAGTCAGGGATATCCTGGGGTCCATAAACAAACATTGGTCGGGTTTATATTTGAGTTCATTAAACATAATTCAGGTTTATTCTTGAGTCCATTAGCCAATATTGGTCGGGTTTATACTTGAGGCAATATGCCAATATTATTTGGATTTATACTTGAGTCTGTAGGCAAACATTGGTCGGATTTATAGTTGGGTCTATAGACAAACATTTGTCCGGTCTATACTTAAGTTTATATGTAGACAATTCAGGTTTAGTTTTTACATAGGACAAACTTGATCGGTCATATACTGGAATCTCTTGACAAACATTGTTAGGTTTATACTTAGGTTCGTAAGTAAACAATATACTTGGGTATATAGACTAACATTTGTCGGATTTATACTTGAGACAATAGGCAAATATTGGTCAGGTTTATAGCTGGGTCTGCAAGCATTCATATATTTTGGTGTCTCATTATTTTGCAGTAGATAGAATAGATGTTGGTTAGGCCCTGATCTGAGGGAAGATTAAGGACCCTGGAGGGGATACGTTTTGTATTGAGAAGAGTATCCGTTCGTGGATCAATTCAATGTTCTGTTCAACATCATAATAATGTTGCCTTAAGAAATTCACAGGATATATAGGTCTAAACCTTCTGATAAAAATGACAAAGATGATGAAATGTGTACGAATATAATAATATATAATACAAAAATTAATTACATTTAACAAAAAAATGAGCAGAGAATTTAAGGATTTTGCATTTACTTTTTTTTCTTGCGTAAAAATAAAACAATATTTATATACTATATTAGCAGAATAGTATTACGAAACCTACTAAGATCACACCAAACTTTCATTTACTTCTGTTCTTTTTATGGTTTATCGATCTGCATAATCGATTTGTGATATGTGACATCATTTCACAGGATAAACGAAAATTAGTTTTGGCCGCTAGAAACAAATTCAATTACCAATGTGGGATTGATATCTGCATCAATGACGGCTGAGTTAGCAATATCCATAACGGCTATGCCATTCCCACACTTTAATTGAGAATGTCGATCTTGGAGGAAGCTTTTCAGATTTCTCCCACTGTCAGGCACAAGAAATAAACAAACACATAAATATCTATTCCCGATTCTTAACCAAATCTCAAACGGTAGTTTGTCAGTCATTGCTACAAAGAACGTGAATTACGAGGATGGTAATTTTAATATTAACCATTTCTTTATAAGGAAACATTCAGCAAGTGAACATTAAGCGCTACTTTCGGTTGAAATTTATAAAATCTTTTTCTTAATTTTTTATTCAGGAAAATAGGTTTCTTAAGTCCATTAATTGTTATCGTTCGTTTCAATATTTACTGAAGTTTCCTTTCTAATCTTTTATTTGAAGTTGTGTGTAATGTCAACATCTTGATTATGTCATAATTTTCTCTTCCAGTTGCATCTAGTCCTCAAGTGATGTAGTTTTTGTTATTTGGTACAGACATTTGTTTGTGATTCTGTAGCGCCAGTCTCAAGATTCGTATAAGTGTAGTCTTCACCAAGATCTATAGACTTCACTTGCTCAAGGCCATTTTTATATTAAGGGGAACAGAAATAAAAACAGTTAATAATGGGATAAACTTTTATTTTACAATTTTGGAAATAACTACCTAAAATAGAATTATGTGACCTGACCTGTTTTTTGGCTGCCAATTGCGTACTTGTCACGGGCGTCTGTTCATATTTTCAGTTCAGGCATAAGTGAAGATTACGATTGCTAATTTTCACATCAGACATACAATTCCGTCTAACGTTTCCGAAATATGTAACTCTTTCTCGGATCTTTTATCTTTACAAGAACCGCCAATGGAGTAGTTCCAACATTTATTCTGCTTAATCCGTAATTTCCAGCCTCGATGCTGTCTTTTGGGAGAAGACATATTTTTTATTGAGCAGACTCGATCTCACAGATGCAACGTCGCAAATCTATCGCTACTCTGTTTTTATTTTTCATGGCAAATATTCAGATGAGCTCCATTCTGTTAGTTCTAACAGTTCAGACCTTTACTGCCATAGCATATGCTATGCTACTTCCACGGAGGCGAATCACCCACATTTCCCCCGTTTTCCAAATATAAAGAAACATTTCTCACACATAGCTTGAACATCTACTTTGTGAAACAGACTCTTGCACAACGCTTCATTGAACATTTCAATCTTAACCTTCCCATGTCGAGGGTCAAGCGTTATCTATCCTCCTTATCCTGATAATGTACACTTTCTACTACCTACTCGTCCATTCATGTCACATACCTCATTCATCATCAGCATTTCAACTGTAAACTGATAAACGCATGGTTACCTAGCCTTGTATTGAATAAAATTTAATATACAAAAGAAAAAAAGATAGAGGAAAAATAAAAACAAAAAAATGTTCCGTCTTCACTTCGAAGGCCGGTGTTGGACACTCTTTCTAACTGGAATTGACTGGCCTTAGGAAGTCAAGCTTAATAAATCGGAATATTTGATTATACGAGGTACGATTCGGAAATAAATCGGAAAATTTGCAAATTGATCATTTTGATAGTCTGTGAAGTGACCCAGTGGTTCTCTTGTCTTTTCAGAGTATTTACTCATCTCCCAAAACATCTCATCCGGGAAATAACCTTTTAAATAGTTTTCTTTCTTTGAGGAGGTAATTTCATACCTTTCTCGAACTTTGGGTAGCACCATGTGTAATAATATATAGACTTTTAGATAGATTGCAGACATTTTGGGTAAATGTGCTGTTATAATGTTTCAGAAGGTTTTTTGATTTTACATTATCTATTTAATTATCTATTTCAGTCTACTCATATCCCTCCGAGCCTATTCATATCTATCTATCTATCTATCTATCTAGCTGGCTAGCTAGCTCAATCAGTTCACAGCTAGCTAGCTATTTATCTATCTGTTAATATCAATCTGTCTATCTAGCGGGTTTGAAAGGAAGAGGAACAAAGGGAAAGAATGAAAGAAACATCATGTGAAAAAGACGGACACAGTATGTACAAATAAGAAAAGGGAAATGAGTAGTAGAAAAAAAAAAGTAAGGGTAATATGCGAGAGAAAAAGAGAAAGAGACCGTGAAAGGTACGTGTAAAATAATTTTTTTAAAAATCGATGAATGTAGAAAATATGAATAATTTTGTTATTTAAACTTTCTGTATTCACAAACGAAAAAATTACTTGTTTCTTTTAAGTTAATGAAGTGATAATTGCTTTCCTCTTAAGAAAAACAGACGTCTTCAAATATTCTGGAAGTTTACATTGAGGAGTTTGATTTATCTCCCTTTTTTATTTCCGGTTTCTTTTCACCTTTTCTTCTCGTTATAGCACTTTATTGTAAAGACAACTAACAACGTTCTAGTTACAAAACCGTAAAAACTGTTTTATACCTTCAGTTTAAAGTATCCATGAATTGATTAAAAAGTGGTAGATGCTGCTCCTTCTTGCAAATCATAGATTTATATGGATTGAAAAGAGAACGAACAAAGAAGAATGGTGCTTACTATCTATTGATGGACTAAGAGGTACACCGAGTTGAAAAGCGCATTAAACTATAACCTATTTCGAAGATAAAAAAAAACCCAAGAATTCTAATACCGGGAAAATAAACAAAACCGTCATCTAATTGTCAGCAGTTTTTTCTCTCTCAAAAAACGTGTAACCAAGATGCTGTAAAAGTCAAGAAGGTTAGTAAAAGATATTTTTTCTGAAAGCGCAATGATTAAAATCCTCTTCCTACGCATGTTAAAAAAAGAATAAAAATTACCAAAAAAATTGCAGATTTTAATCAGATTTCAAATGTTTAAAAAACATTTCCTTGGCTCAAAAATTAAAAATTAACATTTAATTGCATTTAAAACTCACTGATTCTAATTCAGTTCATTTTTGTTTTTCATCGTTTGAATATTGTAAAAATATCTTTAACTATTTCACTTATTTCTAAATATTACCACTTGTATTTTAACTGTTTTGCTTTTTCCAACACCTGGATGTTTAGCTGGGCCTGGGGGGAGACTTATTTCAAGAGGTGGAAGAAGAACTGCACTCAAAGTTCCTTGGAGCAAAAGAAATGAGATAAAGCGGAAATAAAATAAAAATGTAGAAATCAATGGAAGCAGCAACGACAAACTAAATAAGGAAATAAAATAAAAAACAAAACAAATGGCGTCCCCTAAGAACATATAAATGACCTTGGATGCAAAATACTCAAATGGATTTTGATAAAGCCTTCATGAAAGAATGACAAGCACACCTACAAAGAAGTCAAATAAAAAAAATGAATAAATGTATTTTCAAATGAAACTTCAAAATCAACACGGATGTAAACTAAAGAAACATATACTAATGAAAGAAAACAATTGATCTGCACAACAAAAATGGTAGTCCTTGAAATGAACGAAAATACGAAACTGAGGAAACATCACTAGTTATTATATTTTTTTTTTCGAGAAAATCCCTGAAAATTGCTGACAGGAAAGAAATAAGTAAAAAGGTAAATTGGCCCGCGATGTCGAAGCTGCTAATGTGTTTTTTCTTCCTTCAAATAAACTACCTCATATCGTCACATATAAAACGTGTTTCTCAGCCCTACAAGATGCAGCAGAACCTTTTTTTTCTTCAAAATTTCGATTTAGTTGTTTTCTTCGTTTGTTGTTAGTTTTTCCTACACAAGAAGAATATAATACTAACGAAAACAACGTTATACAGAAAAGAATTAAAGAAACAATTGTGTAAGACAAAATGCTTGTAAAAATAGCAATTACGAATCTAGTCAAGCGATATAGTTCTATGAGATAAAAGGAACAAGTTAAAGTTGGAAGAAGAAGCAAAGAGGAAAGAATGAGGAGGATGAAGACGAAATTATTAAAACACAGAAGAATGCAAACGTTGAAGGAGTAATGGAGAAAGATAATGATGAAAAGAGAGAACGATCGAAAAATCTACGATAGCAACGAATATTCAGTCAAAGAAAGATTATTAAAGTGATAGAAACGCCAATGAAATGTTAGCTGTTTCCTTATAAAGAAACATTTAGCATTTATTGAGCGAGCAAACAATGCTAATGGTTAAAATTTACAACGTCTATTTAAACAATTCTTTAGGAAAATAGGTTTCTCAAGTCCAGTAACTATTATCGCTCTTTTATTATGGCTTTCTTCTTAACCTTTTGCTTGAAATGGTGTGAAAAATCAACATCGTTATGTTATTATTTTCTCTTCGAATTACATGTGCTATTTATTTTAGTTATTGCTGCTATGGAAAATCCTAAAGGGATGTGATTTTTATTATTTACTACAGTTCTTTGTGATTCTGTAGCGCCAGTTCATGCTATTCAAAGAAAGATGATTCTCGTTAAGACCACGCTAGAAGCCATTTTTAGCTATTGAGCTGACAGTTTAGAGATTTTTAAGCAAACATAGAAGCTGAAATAAAACTGAACAAAAAAAAAAGAATGTGTTTTTTTTTGCTATCACCAAAATACGCGACAAGAAAATGGAAATAAATAAGAAAGTGAGTGGGGGGGGAAAATCAAAGAAAAATAGAAAGTAAAGAGACATACACACAGTGGGAGAGAAGTAGTAAAGAGTCGAAATAAACAAAATAAAAAGAGGAAGAGTGCCTAGGGTTCTTAGTATAGTATGGAGCGCTGAAAGCTATGTTCTTGTTGGAAGTAGTAAGAACATTATTTTACAAAGAAACTTTGACCGTTGGTAGACAGAAACGATTTGAAATTAAATTAGGATTCTCAAAACAGTGTTTTATTTTATTCTTCATCAGGAGATTACTAGGTCATTCACTTTTACAAGCAAACTTGTGAGATTATATATATATATATATGAGGTGGGGGAACTGGGACTCCGGCTAAAAACCAAAGGTACCTTTGGTCCATATTAGAAAACGGCAATGGTAATTTTGAAGCGATAACTTTGAATTCGCCTATTCACTCCATGGAACTACAAAACGTCACTGACTAAAAGACCGATTTGGACCGAAAATCTGATTTGGGCGGATTACTTCAACCAACGCTTTTATCAATGGGTCATATGTCCTTGGTAATCCAGTGACTTAATCCAAAGAGTTGTGAGTTCAATACCTGCCCACAGCAGAGGTGGACAAAAACTTACAGAGTTGAGTTACTGAAGAGAAATAACTGAACTGAGGTATTAAGAAAAAGCATGGCGTCTGGAACTAGCCCAATCTACCCCAATAGACCAAGTAAAGGATTTGATTTGCACCTGAAAAAGACCGGAGCGTACAACAGTTGAAACATCGTGAATATGACAACAAAGATGAGGGCAACATTCCGAACAATGTAAACATTGTAAATAGATACAATACCTCATCACGGAAATATAGACATGCATATGTGTGTATATATGTGTTTGTTCATGCATGTATGTTTTGTATTCATATAAGTATTAACATGTACGTGTGACTCGACATTGAACTCTTTTACATCCGTACATTTTATGTAGAAGTATCGCCGATTCATAAAATCGCACCTGTTCCCAGGAACATTAAACTCTTCAGTAAATTCAACCGTACGCAAAAAAAGAAAATGAAATAGAAAGAAAATAAAGTCACAGAAAACATCAGCCGACATTAACTTGCCTGTGTCTGTTTCAAAAATTTTTGCCATGTACACCTGCGATCTCACGGGTATAGATTCGTAGTGAGACGCGCATATCTTGACGTTAAACTGCTAGCCTTATCATCCTGTCAATCTTCACAATAACCTACCAATTGACAATACCCACCCTTTTCTTCAGCATACATTACTGAAGGTTGATATTTCTTGAGAGGACTACATTTCTTTGACTTTCCTTGTCCAAGTTAATGTTTATACTGTTAATTTCGCATAAATAAAATTATAATACTGACCAATAACACTGGCTCGTTTGGAAAAACGTATATGTTGAAATTCTAACAAGAATGATAAATTATGCTATTGCAGTATATCGTAAAGAAAATAAACGATTACCAAAAGATTTAAACTTATCAAATTGGCAAAAAAACAAAAAAAACACTGTGTAGCGCTGCGGAACTAATCAAAAGAGTTTGGCCTGCGCAACATAACTGTGTTACGTGTCTAAATTTTCATCCTCATTTATGTGTGTGTGTGTGTGTGTGTGTTCACCCTGTACAAGGCTTGGGGACCACTCAAGGTAGAGAGTTACATAGTAAGAGGCATAGCTTATGCGGATAGGTGTAGAAGATAACGGTCAAGCCAAGACTTGAACAGGTTAAGATTGTAGTGATCAGGGAAGCAACCTCTTGGGAGTCGGTTCCACAAGGCAGTGGTTCGAGGGAAGAAGCTGAGTGGAACATAGATCTCACCGGGGTAATATGAAAAGAAGGAGGGTGGTGAGCTAAAATGCGTGGTGTGTCTTTGATTGTATTAGTGTAGCGGTATATCAACATCTATGGGTTATTTATGACGAAATATAAATATTTTATACGCAATTTTATGCCTTGAACTACATGAACGCAGTTTTATGCCTTTATAGATATTTTGTACATTATCCTGAAAGTATATAATTATGTTTTAGAGATATATGTATTTTTCCGTGCCCATGTCTCTACTGAATGTGACACAAGGTCATTTTAAAGAGCCTTTAACTGCAAAACCGTTGAAAAATTGTTCAAGTTCCCTCGGTATTTCCCCTTTTAGGCAGGCCGACTATTCCATTATTTTTGAATAGTTATCTCCTGTTGCTTTTCTTGTCTTGAAGGGGTGAAGTGCGTACATTCAGATAAAATCTGTTTTACCGTGAGTGCAGCTTGGTATGTTTTACATGTTGGTTGATCTTGATTCTTCAGCAAGTATCCAGTTCTCTTTAAAACACTTGCTAAATATTTGTACTTGTTTGGTTTAAGTGTCTCCAATTCGTAGTCCGGATCTTGGTCTGTTCCTTTTGTTGACAATACTTTTCGTTTTCTTACAATTAATATTTAGTGCTTTATTCTCGCTTTCCTTTAGTACCTTCTACAGGAGTTCCTGTAATCTACTAACGACCCTGTGTCATCTAAGATTGTGACGACCAATAATTACTCACCAGTGCGTGGTTAGTAGTTCTTGGTATTGAATTCTTATTTAAATATGTCCATTTCATTAGACACTTAGTTATGTGCCATGCGTGATACACGCTTAGGCGATCATGTATCTTTCGATACCTGACTTAAGAGGCAATTTTTTCCCCGCAGGTGGTTACCATTTTTTTCTGCGGTAGACTAGTTGCCATCTAAGGCTATAGAACCCAGTCTGTCCTGCTATTTAGAAGGGGAGAAGAGGATGATTTATACCTTTCCCAAGGCTATTAGAATTCGAACTCGGCTCTCTGATTCCTCAATCTGAGACGCTATCTCTTATTTCACCGTCCCTCCACCATTAGACACTTACGTTCTGAATAATAACTTATTAAATTATTTTACGCTGGAAGGTAACATGTCGAAAATGAAGAATGTTGCTTACCAAAGTTTTATTATTCAAGAAACTGTCCACGGTTCAGTGAGACCGAGGAGTAATAATTATAAGATACAAAGACTATTTAGAACAGATGTAGGTGTTGTTATATTGACTATCGCCAATAAATGACTGATACATGACAATTCGTTTATGTTATGTTTTTTCTTCTAGAATAAACAGTCTTAAAACTCTAGTTTCCTTCGAAAACATTTCTTATTCTACTTTTTCAAAATCTTCGCTTGCAGCAGTTTTGGCAAAATCTCTTCATCAGCTCATTAGAAGACTTGTGCCAGACATGGAAAGCTTTCTTAAAATTCACAGACACAAACTACGACCAATAAAAAAAAAATACTATTTTATTTTTTTAATTATTATTCGGTTGATCTAGCTCAGACAACGGTCACGGTCCTACATTAAATTTGGAAGGTCATGAGGGAGACATTCTGTGTCATAACATAGCTGGTCAGTCTTGGTGGCTGCTGGGCGACCAACTCGTTTTGCCTCATAGCTAGATTTCCAGAAGAGTAGATCACTCGCAATGTTTTGTTTTGCTTGCTAGCAGTGTCCTGCAAAGCTTATTCTGCATTCGTGTAAGATTGTAGAAATATCAGTGATGGGTCAATAGGTTCAATTTACTATAACCAAATCTAAACATGAACAACATCAATATCCTCTTATCGAATTCCAGTCGAACTTTTTGGGAATGGTAGGAATTCATCTCTTTTTTTTCCCCTACAGCTATGGGTTAAATAGTAGGATTTTTATCTGGAAAAAACTATTACAAAAAATCGAAACAAATTTATCTGCAAAAGAAAAAAAATATTCTTAAAACCCCCCTAAACCTTTCGACTTTCAACAACCAACAAAGGGATGATAAACCTTAAAAACACAATCACGCTGTTTGCTTTATGCAACATGTATTCATATTAGTGTTCATAAATATATATTAGTGTGGCCATAGGTATAAATACTGTATAGTGATGATCAGTTTCACGCTTAAGTGCAATCTTCAGACCAAGTACCACTATTCATTTAGCCAGCTGTATATAGGTTGCTAAGCGACTAAGATAAATGGGATATCACGAGGAAACTGGCTTTTCCCAGTTTCTTTTTGTTTAAGGTTAATACTGGTGATTATTTACTGTTATGACGTCTGGATTGGTTATTTAAGCTAATTGAGTGGTTGGAGGATGCGTGTATAGTACACAGGGAAGTTTCTGTTACTTTTCATGGATTGTTTATATTAGTTAATATTTTCTTCATTATATGCTTTGTATATTTTTCTTTTGTGTATTTTTATTTGTTTCTGTTTTGGTTTTAGGAGCAAAGTTTACTATAATTAATTTATGTAATTTTATTTTATTAAAGCGTGAATACAACAGTGACCATACCGTTTTGATTTCTATATCCATATCAACTGCATCTATAAACGCAAATTGTGATAATAGTGTTATAAAAACCTCTGAGAATTCCAGTAAGATATCTTTTTAATCATTTCTAAGATACAACGGTTCAGAGCTTAATCTAACAAATGGACAATTTTTGTATTACACCCGGTGTGTGTGTATATATATATATATATATATATATATATATATATATATATATATTGCGTCAAGCTTTATTTTAGTGGCTACATATAACCTTGTAGGAGATACCACCGTTTTATCTGGTGGGCTTTAGACCACACGGTCCCAGAGAGTGTTATAGCGTTTTAAAATCATTTCCTCATAAGCAAGGCAATAGAGCCACTGAGGTTACTGAGTGTGGGAGAATATGAGGAAAGCAAACATTATTAAGGAGAAAGACCAATAAGAGGAGTTGAATTAAGAAGACAGAAGATAACGATTGATGTTGCACTTAATTATTGACGATCAAAGTTGACTGGAAAGCAAGAAGCCGGAAGAAAGTTCTACAAGCGAGAAGTGTGAGAGAAAAAAACGTTAGCATAGAACTTATGGATACATCTCATCATTTTACGTGTATGGTGATAAGACCTTGCTGCCTTAGCAATTGATAGATTTTATTTTTAATCTGGCATTATTTCTCATTACTCCAAGCGTTATTTTATTGGATACCCACTGCCCGCTTTTGAAACTGTATCACTGTTTGTACGTTTCGGATACGAACTTGACCAAAAAATACAGTGAGTCATGAAGGTTTCAGCGAAATAACTTGATAACAATTCCTTGTATGTGCCATTTGCCTTCAGGTCGTTGGTGTCCACGATCTTTTGACCTTTGTAACTCTTAACATATGATGTCTTTTTGTTATTTCTCTTTTTGTTAGGTAGATTATGCGTTGTTTTCCTCTCTCTTTCTCCTTCAATATTTCTTGTGAGTACCAACTTTTCTAAGCCCTCTTTCCTCATTATGTGCCCTAGAAATTTCAGCTGTTTTTCTCACATTCGCTAGAAGTGCCCATATCTATATTTGTTTCCATATCCTCTAAAACTTCGTCGTTGATCACATGTTCAGTCAATGTTACTCTCGGCATCTTTCTGTAGAACCACATTTCTGTTGCCTCAAGTTTCTTTTCCATCTGTGAGGAGATTTCCAGCCTTTGCTGCCATATAAGCTCAGTACTCATTTCTTTGCTTCCAACGAAATTTTCCTGTTTCTTAATATTTTTCTTAGCTTTTGGAAGGTATCCGAATGTGTCTACAGATTTCCATGTCGCACCTTCCGTTCTCTGTTAAAACACTTCCCAGATAGTTCAAATTGTTGTATTTGTTTGATTTTGGTCTCCCCACTTTGCAATTGGCATCATTTATTATATTATCAAGTATGAAAAGAACGGGCGGAGACATTTCATCACCGCCGACTCAACACCAGCTAGCTAGTGTTGGCTGTTATAGTGTGCATATCTCTTAGATTGGTTTTTGAGTTGTAGAGATTTTGAAAGTGTGGCTGTTTGTCTAAGCGATTTATTACTTTATTTAGCTGACTGATGTTTAATTTTCAAACTTTTCAACACACCGAGAATGGAAATTAAAAAGGAAAAGAAAAAAATGCACACGAGGACCATTTATTTGTATTTTATAAGTTTAATAAGAGACAGCACCATAACATTTTGGTGTTGTGACCAAGGCTCTAGGTGCAATGCAAGGATTCATACGAAGTTTGGAACAGTTATCAAAGAAATAAACAAACATTCCCACAGTTCGTCAGCGGCCAATGTAGAAGTGGCTAAAGTGCACAATAAATTTTTTGATTAAAAATAAAGTCATGTATTAAAAAATTATCCTTAATAAATTACTTTAATAAAATACTTTAAAAATCTTTCTAAAATCTTTAATAAATTACTTTAATAAAATACTTAAAACCGAAGTTTTAAAAACTTATGTTTTAAAAATGATCCTTAAGGAATTTCATTTTTTTTTTTTTTTTTAAGTTGAAAAAATTTCATAGTGTGCATGTAATTGAGTGAGTCGCGTTGCACCTGGAAAAGAAACATTCTTTTATTCTATTTGTCTGGAAAACTATTTTGTTTACATTGAATGAATAACATGACTACAATTATGTACATCTTAATTATCCTACGTCCAATCAAGTAATTCATTGTTGTAATGTAGAGTCATGTAATACACTTTTTTTTTGTATTATAAGTGTTAGGCTTATAAGCATGAGAAGGCTAAGATTCCTCTAAAAAGTATCAGAATTTTAAGCCTGAAGCGGGATTCAGTTTTTTATCGTAATATTATCCCACTAAAAATTACAGAGAATAACTGAAAATTTCTATCTCTCATCCCTTATATTTTAAGCATGAACTAAGGCTCAAATTTGAGAATTTGTGAAACATGACCAGACTCATCTAAAATTACTTGACGCACAGTGTTATACACGTTTTCTTTAACTGTACAACACGTATTTTCTTTTATTACCTGATGCTAGTAAAGATGTGTAATATATGTTAACGATATGCTGATAATATAACGGAGTTCGAATTCCAGCTTCGTCTGCTGCGTTCACTTTCGCACAAATGTCTTTGGAAAAGACATTAATCCATCTCTTTCCAACTCCAGCTATGGGTTAAATAACAGGATAAATGGATCTCTTTTCCTCGGGTGACATTCGGGCTTATGGAAGGAAGATATAATTCCAAACCGCGCAGAAGAATGCTTGAAAACACTCCGCAATTGTACCCAAGCATACATGGCAGTACACAGATAATTCACAGATGATAAACACCAAGGAATTAATGAAGATCCATGATCACCTATGCCCGGAAGAGACTTGGCATTACAAAATTCTTATCGTATTAAGGCATTCTGTTATGTTTTAGACATTTCTTCGTTTATATATTTAAATAAATACATTTACAATTAGTTGGGCCGCTGCTGTCGAAGTCGTTGTTTTGTGGATTATTTTTCATGAAGTAGGCTTGGCCCTCTCAGAAGGTTTCATTATTGTAGCCACTTAGCATATGATATATGCTGTCATTTAATGAGTCTCGTAGAACATTATGGCCGTAGGGTCACCACATGAACCGGTGTGGCATCGCAGCAGTTGTGTTCCTATGCGGATCATAACCACTTCAGTTTTTGAATTTAAAGTTTTTTTTCTCCTAAATTGACGGTCATCCAAGGCACGAAAGGTCAATCTGTTCTACTCTTTAACTCATAATTGGTAAAATATAGATTAATGCCTTTTTCTAATTGAACGAAATAGAAAACCAGCCAGGACTCGAACGCGGCTCGCCGTTTCCATTTTCCACGCCGGTACGCTTTGCGATATTCACATAGCTACCGTCACTTGCGTTTAAACAATAGGACCCAGCTAAGTTTAACAAAAGGCTATATTTACAAATCATACAAGTATTGATCCATTCTCCGTCATTGATTACCCTGTCCAACCGTTTTCTTCAGGAATACCCTCAAGGATCTGCCGACGTTTTATAAAGAACAAGTCTTTCACCATCGTAAACTGCTACTGATTGATATTACTTTTCATCTGACACACTTTCTCATTCCTTCCAACTGTCACGCTCAAATTACAAATTAAATCTTACTAAAAGCATTTAAATTCTCTTTTCGATCTAAACTGAGTCACATTCACTCTGACAAGTATTGTTTTTTTACTCTTATACACATAACTTCAGTCTTCTTTCTTTCGTTGTTTCTCGATTACGCTTACAGATACGCAATACAATTTTCACCCCCCACGCCGTTTCGTTCATTCGTTCACCTGCATTTTTAGCTTCCTTCGCACGTGTTCAAATACAAAGAACGAAACAAATAAAATCAATAAACTAATTCAACAAATCGATCGATATATAAATGCCGAAAGTGTTGCCGGGATGATTTCGAAGTGAACCCCCACTCCTTTCCGTCAAGTATTAGATAAAAAATCACACGGAAGTCGATTTTCTACCGTCTTGAAATCAACGTCAAACAAAAATTTTCCTTTCACTAATTTTTTTTTAAGTACGTCAAAGCAGAGAAAAAAAGAATTGAAACTATTTGTGCTTAGCAACAACGTCAAAAACTAAACGATTTACAAGAGAAATGTCATTATCTTCTTTACTGTTCGTAGACAAGTGCCATAATGAATGTTTTTCTTGCCTTTCTATCACCTCGACTTCAACTAATACAACTGAGATTAAAGCTACAACTACTATCAAACATTATTAGTATCGCAACAACTAACACTATCACCACCATTTCCGTAAACCCATTAAGCAGTAAAACGATTAAAATCACTGCTGCGATGATGACGTCTAACACATCTACAACTGGAGAAAATACTGGACAAGGAAGGACACTGGAGTTAGACGTCTGAAAGAATCGGTGCATATGCTAGGTTATGAGTATCTCCTTCGAAGGCTTAGCAGAGATTTAATAAAATAATAGACTCAAAAACAAAAAAAAAACAAAAAAGAAAGACAAGTGACAATGAGTCTTGAGCAGCTATACCAGCACCAATCAGCAGTTAAGTTAGGTTTACGGCTCCAAGTTCACTAGAGAAATACCATAACGGCCAAAACATTGTGATAACAGCAACAAAGATGAGGATAATAGTCCGAATATAATTAGCATAAATAACAATTCCTCAATCCAGAAATTTAGGTGATTATAATTCAGAAAAGGACTATTATATAACAGTGGGAATAGACGTTTCCATAGAGAAACATTCTGTATTGACTGAAGGAACAATATATATATATAGTCATCCACAGACAAGCTGTTTCACTCTGTCACCGCCCATCAGTGTACTTGGCAATGATAGCCTCAAGCCGGGATCGAAACCCGGCTGATTTGGTATCAATCGGAGATTTTTGACCTTAAAGGATGAAAGTGAATTAAGACGCATTTATTTTTAGATAAACACGTCAATGACCGGAGAACACGACTCGTCTTAACGAAGGGTCTTGCATCAGCAACAGTAAGAGTCACAAATTCACGTTTCTCCCCGAAGAGCTCAACCGAAATATATATATATATATATATATATATATATGTGTGTGGGTGCGTGCATATGTGCGTTTGTAGTGTGTATAGTGTATATATATATGTGTGTGTATAGTGTATATATATGTGTGTGTGTGTGTATAGTGTATATATATGTGTGTGTGTGTATAGTGTATATATATATATGTGTGTGTGTATAGTGTATATATATATATGTGTGTGTGTATAGTGTATATATATAAGTGTGTGTGTATAGTGTATATGTGTATAGTGTATATATATATATATATATATATATATATGTGTGTGTATCAAACTTGCATTACAATGAATCATTCATATAAAAATATTGTAATATAAATTAGACTGCACCACATATTTGATTTAAAAGAACTGATCCGACGTGCAAATTTTCGGGATAACAATTGAGACATTACTCTAATTATTGAACTATTTATTTTATGCCATATTAACAGATAAACTCCTCCCAAAAAAAAGAAAATTCTTAGATTGCCATATTAGTAAAAAAAAAAAAAAAAAAATGCGCTCACTTAAATTTTCAAAAAATTCAAACTTGGCATTGCGACTGCACACTCCACAAGCTTGTATACATTATCAATAGCACACTTAAAAAAACATATTTCGATTTGCATTATATTTTTTCGTCTCGGATGATACCGGCATTTTCTAAAAAACAAAATAGTTTCCGACCCGTCGAAAGTACTTGCATATTTAAGGTTGACCTAATACAGTTTATGATTTAAAAAAAAGAACTAAACAAGTATCATAACTTTTATCGAGTGATTTGTAGGTTAATGAATCTTTAAAATTTAGTTAGCGAAGTGATTTCGCCATTTTATATCATTAACTTTACTAATTTACTTTTTGTATGAATGATTCATTGTAATATATATATATATATATATATATATATATATATAAGAGAGAGAGGGAGAGAGAGAATTAGCTGTATTTATGGAGTATGGGCAAAATATTAGAGATAGCCTTTATACCGAGTGTAACATCAAAATTGTCTACTTGTTAGGTTAAGATTTGAACCATTGTATCTTGGAAATAATTAAAGATATCTTATTAGAATTCTCAGAGGATTTTGTAACACAGCTACAGAATGTCTAATTACTCTCCAAGCTTAACAGAAGAATGATATGTTCATCATTAATTAGTCATAGCTAAGAATCAGAAGCTCATGAAAGATTGAAATTAAATTCAAATATATACATATTATTCCAGGATCATTTCCCAACTTATTCAAGATGGTCTATGCCCTCTCTAATGTTCTAACTTTCTGTCCTGGAGTAACAAAGTGCCTCACACGTTTCACGTACGATTTCATTTTCAAGTCTTTTTTTTTTCACTGCTCTTTGGACTGTCATAGCTGAAGCTCCTCTCACACGTGCCAAACGTCTTATGGATTGAGTTGGATCTTTTCTAATTGATCACTTTAGCTCTAAGATGAAATGATGACCCCTCTTCCTGTTGTGACCTCCTAATCCAGTTTTCCTCTCTACTGTTGCCTCTTTTTTAAACTTATTCACCGTTTTCTTGATGGTTCTTGAATGCACTTTGAAGATGGAAGCCAGAGTATGAATGTTGGTACCGGTTGGTACTCAAAGACTGAATGAACATTTTCCTCTCAACCTTGCTCAGTATGGGAAGATAGTGGGTTTGACTCAAAACAATTTTAACCTGTTCTCTTTCTAGCTGAATACCTCCAGGGGCTTTTCAGTGATTCTCACGACAAATTGTTTCAAGATGGCTGAACGTCTTATCTGATAACACGGAAAAACGAAACTCTATTTGTTTTGCGTTTTTTTTTTTTTTTTCAAAATTTTTTTGGGGATGGACAATTTTACTGTTACACCATATATATATATATATATATATATATATATATATATATATATATATATATATATATATATATTATATATATATAATTCCAAATAGGTATAATATATAAATTCAAAGAGAGCTTAATGTCAGAACAGACCAAATATAATAATGTTGAAAGCGGAGACTTTATAAATTCATAGTAATAATTTATTTCATGGGGTCAAACACCCATCTCATCAGACCCCAAAATTTAACAACAATATATATATATATAACACCCGGTACTATGTGCACATAGAAAGCCAGATTGCATGGTAACTGTTAATTTTCCGTATCATGCGATCTTCAGGCTTCAATTTTGATTCCAATGTTTATATATATAATGTGTATGTGTGTGATAGTGATGAAAGTACGTCTGTAAATCAACAATCCAATGATGAAAAATATATTTTCGATATAATCTCATCATTTGTCATTTTAATTGATTCAATGCTGAATATTAATTACATAAATCGACATTATGCAGTGAAAAGGGGACATTTTAAATCATAATTTAGATAATAACCACAATTCATGTCACGGATATATTGATCCCTTCCCTAATATATTGGGATAAAATCTTAATAATAGATCATAAAGATAAAAAATAATGAAAGTGCTCCAAACGCAAACAGCGCAATCTGAAATCGGATAAAATTCGAATATTTATGCGACTTCATTTACAGACTATCAGTTAAAATATTGAAACGGTGCGTAGATTGATAAATACATCAAATTGAAATCGTCAGCGTCAGCATGGCAGACATTTATTTTTGTATCCAGTAACTTTTTTTTTTTTTTTTTTTTTTTTTGGTTGATCCTTACTGTTCCGGACAGGTATGCTTTTTACAATGGCTCTTTTTCCAAATCTTAATCTGATATCTGCAAGTTTTTCCATTTTTGTTTTTTTTTTTTGCAACATCCCAATATTCCAATGATCACTCGTACTGCAATAATTTTCTTTGCTAGTTTTATTATTAATTGATTTGTTTTTTTACGGCTTATCAACCTTTTGCAACTTATTTAAAGCCCAAACTGTTTTTATATCGTGTTTAATGATTTTGTTGATACAGTTTCTACTAATTAACTTATAACTGGGACAGAAGAGGTGAATTCATACATTCCCTGGAGTGGTAGCACCTGTACGGGTCCCAGATATGGGCAAATAGTAAAACCGCCAAAACAAAACACCATGAAAGCATAAAAATACATTTTTATAGTAAGCATTTCTAGTAATATATTTTAATATTAAAAAAAAAAAATTACCAAATCTCGCAAGGAAATTAAATGCTGGTATTAAATGACCCATAAGGAGTTGATATGCCGTTAACCAAATCATACCTTTCAAAAATGTACTTAGCACTCTGACTTCTAATTCCGTATCGTCATCTGTTACATCATCCGCACATCAAAGATTACAGTAACTTCGTTTCCCATGCAGTCACTCATCTCAGTACTGACCAGGCTCGACGTTGCTTAACTTCAGTGATCATACGAGAATCGGCTTTTTAAAGTGATATGGCCGTAAGCCTCTTTGCTAGTCTCCTCTAATACTGCTACTACTACTATCATTATTATTTTTATTTTCTCTGACTTCTGGCGTTGACACATTTCTTTCCGGGTCCCGCCCAGGGACCTAAGGTTAGAAATGGTATAATGACACTTTCCACTGACAAAAAAAAAATTACATAGATAAAGCCCTTCGTAAAGTGTGGGCTGTACTTGTCAGAACAATTTTTTGTATCTCTTTAAGGCATGGACTTCCAGGAATCCCTTCAATTAGTCTTCTGGAATCTTTTCCAACCAATCCTAGGGCTCCAACTACAACAGGGATTGTTGATGTTCCCATACGCCACATTTTTGAGATTTCTTTTTCATTATCATCTATCATTAGTATTATTATTATCATTATTTTTTTTATTTTCTTTGATTTCTGGCGTTTACACATTTCTTTCCGGGTACCGCCCACATTATTATTATTATTATCATTATTATTATTATCAACATCATCTCTATTTACTTCCGTATTTTCAGCATTTTGTTGTTGTTTCCTATTTTTGCTGCTGTTGTCAATTCCTAAAACATCCGTTTTAGATTTTTCCACTCTTAGTTCTATTTTTACCATTCCTCCTATTATTGCTAATATGATTTACCAATAAAAATCCTATCCCTTATCGATTTTGTATTACATATTTATTATGATACATTTTCTTCTTATCTTACCCCAGATCAATGTTATTACTATAGCAAACGACAATAAATTTTCGTTTCGATTCATTTTCTGAACGTTCAGAAGAATTCAGTAATTATCATCTCATAAAATGGCCTTTGGTTTGACGCTGATAAATCCTTTTATCATCGCTTGATAGTTTATTTCGAGAGAAGAATGTTCGCAAAAACCTGTTTTGTTTTTATCTAAATGACAAAACAATCTTCTGTTTGTTCAGGGTAAATAACTTTTAAATTGAATTACATACCATCGTTCTAAAAACGGACATTTTACAAAGTATATATTATCATATAACTTTATTTGTTGTTTCTTTTTCTTCTTTTTTTGTTATAATTTTTCGATTTACCTCTTTATAGTAAGTAACTTTTTGTTTTTCCTTGTCATTTCTCCTTTTATTTTAATATATATATATATATATATATATATATATATATATATATATATATATATATATATATATCTTTTGTCCGTTTTTAGAGTCGTCTTAAAATTAGTACCCCCTATGAATTGTTTGAATTAAATACATACTCTTTTGAAGATCAATACCAGATAGTTTTTGTATTTATTGAGTCTTGTCTGAAAAGTATTTCCTGCTTGCTCCTTACAAGTTGATTTCTAACTCTACATTTGGTAAATTATTAAGCAAATCTTTTTCAATTAAAACAAATGCAGACCCGAATATAATTTAAAAACAGTCTTATTTCGACTTCTTCTCTCTTCAGCTATGATTAAATAGTAGGACAGACTAAGTTCTATAGGCTTTGATGGCAACTGATCTAGGAGAAGGACAACTCTGAATTCAAAACCTGCGGAAGGTTGTTTGGGGACTTTGTGGCACGTAGTGCACCAGGTCTCTGTATTCAGCCCTTCAAAATGTGTGGGGCTTCTGCACAAAGCCTTCACCATTATAATCAAATCATACGTGCTGGTGTCTGGCCGTCGCTTCCTAGTAACTGAGTTGCTGACCCTCATACGTCGAATACGAGGGGAGAGCCCACCATATATATGTATATGTGTGCGTGTTCTTTTCACGCTTGTGGAACTCCCTTCCGACTCCATTCTTTCCAGCCAACTATAATCTAAGATTTAAATACAATGTCAATCGTTGAATACCCTTTTCTCTTTCCGCTTATTATTAATGCTACGGTTCCTAATTCTTCCCCGCCTTGCAAACCCTTGTGCCTTAGTGGCTTTACTCTCTTGCATGGGGTGATATCGATTTAAAAAAAATAATGTATTTGTGCGTACATCGTTTAAACTACATGTTTTTTATGTTGCTGGTAAACACAAAGTGTGCTGTGCTTTAATCTTTAATTTCTACATAACTGTTCATTTAATAGTATAGTCTAGCCTCTTTAATCTGGCACCTTTGCGATCTGGCTACTGCCAAACCAGAGAATATGCCGAATGACGGAAATAAATCCTAAAAAAAACCCTATGTAAACACAGTCTAGCCAGCTCGTTCCACATATATACATTTTGTGTAATCAAAGGTAGAACAAAGCATAAAACAGGTAGTAAAGCAATCATTAATGCTTTCACAGAAGCTTTATTAGTGTTTCGTGGTATAAAAAGAGTACCAAATAATAACAGTTACTCATTATACTGTATGAAGCTATACATAAGAAACGAGCAAGGCCGTATCACCGAAACACTATCGCGGAAAGTTGTAAACAGCGTATGGTGCTACCTTCAGAGCTGCTTAACAAACCAATGGCGGCAGATATAAAGAGAATTACCGGTCCATCGAGTGCCGAATTAAAGTAAGTCGGATTGTACTACATAAAATAAAAATGTAATTGGTAAAGCATCAATTTTTAAAAAAAATACAAATTAAAAGTAAAATTAAAACTTCCTCACAATCTATTCACATTTTCTACGCTTACTGCATGGGTACTTCGACGTGGTAGAATGGTTAGAAAACTTGTCTCGATAGATCAATTACAACTGAGTAATGAGTTCGATCCTCAGGGGGTGTTCCACACTTTCGGCCTTGTGCCACATTTAAGCTGCACTTCATTCCTCGCTTACTACATTGCGTGCCTATATTTTCTATGTAAAACTGGAAAGCGTGAAGTAGGTAAACCACTTCTAGTGGTGGACTACTTAGACAGCATATTTTCCCATCACTTACAATAGTGTCCAAAGTATTCATGAGGATTGGAACATACCCATTAGTGTCCATACGTACGGTAGATATAATAAATAAGGAAAGTGTATGCAGACGTTTGTGGAAATGAGTTTTCAACAGTATTAACTAACAACACATTTTTACAGTTACATTAAAGACTTTGCAAAATTTGAAATATTCTCTTAGTGTTTTTTTTTTTTTAAAGAATATTTTTATTTTATTTTTATTGTCTATTTTTCGGTATTTTGCTTGTTAACGTTTTCTAGAGGTTTTCCTACATTCCTTTCATTGCCTTCTGCTTCATCCCTTCCAGCAAAGAATTAGTTTATATTAATATTTTTGTTATTTTTTTTTTATTACTGAAATCTCATTAACCTCACCCACCGCCAATACGCGTTCGGGAACGCGTGCAGTAGGATGGGTGCACAAAACTAAAAAAGCTTTTTTTTGTTCACGCTTAGCTATTTTTATTGGAACCAGAATCAAGCGCTTTCATTTGTATTACTCTGCCCTTGATTGGTCGATATTGTGATGACGTTTCTGCAAAATGCTCGTTCATTAGATAAAAATTCCATATACAGCGACCTCACGTACATTGTTTGACACGCATGTATTCATTTTAATGACACTTTTTATCTATTTATTTTGATTTTGTTGGGAAAATATAAATGTGGAAAAAATGTTTCGACGGGACTCGATCTTCTCAGAAACGTTAATCATATTTCATGTAAATATGATTTCATGTACGTTACACACACGCAGAAAGTTGTCTCAGTTTGTCGAACATTTTGTAGAGTATTAAATCGATTTAGATACAGCGAGAATTTTCATTCCAACCAAACGTATATCTGTATTTTATATGTAAGCGGGCATTGTGTAACATAGTATATATTAACTCTCTATCTTTATGTATCTCGCTATCTATCACTCTATATATCTCTTTATAACTTATATATATGAAGAAATATAGTTTTAAGATGTGCTATGTTTATGGGATAAAGTTCTCAATATCGGAGATAGAGCGTGTGCAAATATATAAGTGAACATAGAAGTCAACACATAGAGGCGACAGTCTGTTTCATACTAGATGCAGTCGTGGACTAACGATTCCATCTAGCATGAAACAGACTGTTGACTTCTGTGTTCACTTTTATATTTATAAATATATATAACTATCCCCTCACCCTCTCTCTCTCTCTCTCTCTATATATATATATATATATATATATATATATATATATATATATTGATATTTTGGCTGGCTTTTGTTGAAAACACGAGGTGAGCATGGTAGAATTTTCGTCAGCGTTACAAGGAATCGACAATTTTCGTTACATCTTGAGCGATGGCTAATAAATACGAGTACTGCTTGGTGTCTGGAGTGTGCCCGAGTCTCATTAGACGTTTCAAGCAAGGAGACTCATTGCGATTGCATCATGGCAGGAGAAAACTCAGTCTTTCTCTGCGATCATGAAGCCTTTCTAGTTTCGTTCTTGTATCAAATGTCCCAACACCGACAGATTATTCCAGCATGAAATCTCGTCCAAGTGAGCCAGAAATTATTTGAGAAGTATTCAGAACATTTCTGGCGAATGGTGTGTGGCCACCACCTTCACCCGATGCAGACCCAATCGAATATTTATGAGACTTGGTGAACAGATCGATTTTCACGCAAGATCATGAAGCTACAAAAAATATCTCCAGAGAATTTCCGACCATTTGTGTAATCGATGTCACGTCGTGTTGTTGCACTTGTCTGGTTAATGGTGGTCCTACACGATACAAGGCACATATATTATGATTTTGGCACGTCATATATATATATATATATATATATATATATATATATATATATATATATATATATATATATATATATATCATGTGTGCATATATTTTCATGTATAGGCTACTAGGGCTTCAATAATTTTGGGACGATTTTACGCGCGTGCGCACACACACAAACACATATAAATATATGTTGAATGTTTATTTAGCAATTTCTCAGTTAAAGAAACGATTGATGTAATTATAAAGAATACTTTCAACAAGTCATCTGTCCCTCCACTAAAATTTAACTTAATATATTACGAAAATTATTTTTTAATCGTAACATTGAGCTTTCCTTTCTATGAGTATCAAAATAATATCTACGTAAATGTGATGGCGTTTCTATGGGTTCTCTTCTGGGACCAACACTTAGTAACTTCTACATGGCTAACCTTGAAAAAAGATATTTAACATCATTAAGAAACCTTCTATCTAAGTAAAATATGTAGATGATATTCTTATAGTTTAAAACATAGATGAAATACACGAACTACAAGAAAATTTAAAAAAAATATATATTCGTTCTTAACTTCACATATTAACAATAAAATCCCTTTCTTGATGTATTGATAGTCACTAATAACAATACATTTACGACCTTCCCGTACAAAAAGCAACTAGCATAAACACGTGGACTCTAAACTATAAAAGTGAATGCCCTGAATATTACAAAATAGCTATTATACAAATTTCATAAATCATGCAAAAGTTAATTCTTCCACAAAAAATTCTACACTGAATTAAAAATAACATTAAACAAACTCTAAAATGACTATCCTAACTACATTGTTGATGGCCGAATTCGACGAACCATTAGAAATATTAAAACAAATCAAATATTTCCTCAAATAAAACATCAGCCTACTACAACTTAATGAAATGTATTCTAATTATAAACAAGATGAGCAAATCCTAAAAATCTCATAAATACTAATATATTTCCAACTGATACCAATAAAAAATGAAACTATGAACTAAACTAAATTTAACAGAAACAACTTAAGCATACGCAATACCTCTTCTCCGTTAACTCGTGTTTGGGAAAAGGCCAACATTGTTTATCAGTTTAAATATCCTTGGGAGATTGTATCTCTGATAAAAAGGTAAGTACATATATTAGTTTGACGACCACAACATTATCAAGACGTCTTACACTACATTTGTCGGATACAAGATTTAAAAACACATTCCTGTCCGCCTTCACAATACAGGAAAATACTTGTTGACAATACCAATATACTACACCATGAAAATAATAGTAAAATTTTCGTGACCCTCTATATAAAAACAACCAACCAACACTGAATAAAATTTATTATGAGTATAACAGCAACATTTTAAAATGGATTTAACCAACATTTAATGCCATCTTGCATTTCTACCATCTCTGGTTAGCTCCCTTACATTGGGAACCTTCCAAAAAACACCATAGCAACCCCGGATGAATGTAAAATTTAAAAATAATTATAACAGAGCGCATTCACGCGTGTTTTCAAAATCACCAACATAACGAACGATATATATATATATATATATATATATATATATATATATATATATATAATATAAAGTGAACATAAAGTCAACACTTAGAGGCGACAGTCTGTTTCATGCTAGATGCAATCGTTAGGCCACAATTGCATCTAACATGAAACAGACTGTCGCCTTTAAGTGTTGACTTTTATATTTACACATGCTCTATCTCCGATATTGAGCACTTTCTCCCATAAATATAGCACATCTTAAGACTATATATAAAACAACAAAGATGAGGACAACAGTCCAAATAATATAAATGGTTAGAGTACCTAATCTCACAAATATAGACAGATATTAAATAATACATTGTTTATAGTTTCTTTACATTTATCATCCATTTCCGAGTATATGAAAAATTGCATCCAATGGGGTGCTTTGAATTTTTTTATAAACAATGGCTACCGAAGATGTTGTTAATGTTTTTGCCTGCAAATTTCTTAATCCTACCCAGATCAATAATAATAATAATAATATTATTTTTATTTTGTAATATATATTTACTTTATATTTATCTAAAATATGGTTCGGTTTCAAATCGAAATTTCTCGTAAGAATCAAATTTTTGTTCTTTGTGCTGTCTCGTATAAGCTGAAACCTTTCTCTTTGATTTTGCCTTGCAAAACGTTTTCATCAATTTAACCTTCATCATTTACACTATTTACATTGTTCGGACTGTTGTCTTCGTCTTTACTGTCATATTCACGACGTTTCGACCACTGTACGCTCCGGCGATTTGCAATCTGGTGATTGGAATTTCGAACCGAACCCTTTATTTCGTCCACCGGAGTAAATTATTCTAGTCCCACTTGCCATACCTCTTCTGGTTATTTCCCTTTAGTAATTCAACTCGCCAAGTTTTTGTTCATCTCTGCTGTGGCTAGGTATTGAACTAACAGCTCCTTGGGTCACTAGATTACTTCAACCAACGCTTTTATCCACAGGTCTCCAAGGGCACATGGCCCAGTGTAAATAATGACAATACCTCATCTAAAAAATATAGACAGATATTTAACTTTTTTATTTTCTCATAAATTTTGTTTCGTATTTCATTCAATTCCTCGTTAAACCATCGTTTTCCTTTGTGAATTTCATTTTTTCTTATTCACATAATTTCATTTTTTTTTCATTCATTTTTCTTTGTCTTGTTACTCTTTTTCGCCATCATTTTTTTGTTTTTAATTTCCTTCCTTTTTGTTTTTTCCCAACTCGAACTCCCATCAGATTTATTTTCTTTCACTCCCCCTTTTCTTCTTTTTTTTTCTTTGGTTTTTATCTTTTTCGAAGTTTCCCTCATTTTTCTTTCGAAGGTTCGTGAAGGCAGGTCAAACTTAGCCACCGTATATCAATTTCCGTCCTTCAGTTTAAGTATTAATAGGGGCAAGTTGTTAAAATTAATTTTCTGTATAGGTCAAAGGTAACAATCACTCATCAGAGAACAAAAATGTTTCTAAAGATGCTGCTTAGCTTCGGGTAGTGTCAGCTAGCATCTGTTAATTATCAGACAATTTCAACTTCCTCCTTCCCTTCCATTAGTCTTCATATGTTTCTTCTCCCAATTATTTTCCAACACTTCTTCCTCCCTTCCTGTCGTCGTTCTGACCTAACTTCCGTTTTTATCTAACTAAGCATACCCGAAAGCCTTTATTTTGTTTTTCTTTCTTTCCTTCTTTTCTTTGCCTTTGTATTTCTCTTTCCTTGTCGATTTTCTTTCTTTGTCTTTTTCCCATTCTCTTTTTAACTAATTTCTTTTCCCCCTTTTTCTCTTCTCTTTCCCCCCTTTTCTCTTCTCTTCCCCACTTTTTTCTCTTCTCTTTCCTCCCCCCTTTTCTCTTCTCTTTCCTCCCCCCTTTTCTCTTCTCTTTCCCCCCTTTTTCTCTTCTCTTTTTCCCCTTTTTCTCTTCTCTTTTTCTCCCTTTTTCTTCTCTTT
The DNA here is from genome assembly GCA_903632075.3 of Acanthosepion pharaonis. Lineage (NCBI taxonomy): Eukaryota > Metazoa > Mollusca > Cephalopoda > Sepiida > Sepiidae > Acanthosepion > Acanthosepion pharaonis. The sequence continues at coordinate 144,376 of CAHIKZ030004617.1, read as the reverse complement.
CTCCTTCTTTTTCTTCTTTTCCTCCTTTTCTCTCTCTCTCATATACTCACTTTTCTCTCTCTCTCATATACTCACTTTTCTCTCTCTCTCTCATATTCTCACTTTTCTCTCTCTCTCTCATATTCTCACTTTCCTCTCTCTCTCTATTCTCATTCCTCTCTCTCCTCTCATATTCTCTCTCTCTCTCTCTCATATTCTCACTTTCCTCTCTCTCTCTCTCATATTCTCACTTTCCTCTCTCTCTCTCTCATATTCTCACTTTCCTCTCTCTCTCTCTCATATTCTCACTTTCCTCTCTCTCTCTCTCTCATATTCTCACTTTCCTCTCTCTTCCCACCCCTTCCTTCTCTTTTCTTTTGCCTTCTCTTTTCCTTTTTTGTTTCCCTTACTCTTTCTTTATCTATACTCTTTATTTCGTATTCAACTAACTTTTATTTATTTCAAGTTGAGCTGCTGGTTCTTTCTAGATTTCATCTTTCTATCTTTATCACTTTTTGTTTACCCTAATTTTCCATTCTCTGCTGTTTTTCTTCTTTTTTTCTTATGACATTTGGCACGTTTCCTCTTCCCTTTTCTTAATACCTATTTTCCTTCCTCAATGCTTATTTTCTCTTAACATCATCTCTCCGTTATTTATGACATTTTCTCTCTTTCTTTTTCCTTCTCGACTTTTCCAAAAAATGGATGGTTTTTCCCCCGACATTCCCGTTCCGTTAGGCTCTGTCCTTTTTTTAATTGCGTGTCTATTTCTAAAGATCTTAAGGATAATCTTACTTATATTTCCTTTTGACACCTGATAAATAGGATCCGAAAGACATAAAGACACTTGTGACCCACCCCTCACTCCACACACGCACAGACTATTCATCTCAGCGTGACTCAAGTAAGTATCAAACTGATTTGATGAGATATATTCAATATATACATATGTTAGCGATTATCTGCAAGTGTGTGGGATGACATCGTGTAATAGTTAAGTTAATCGTCACTTGTTTGTCACTTGTCAAACTAAGCAAAGTTTATTAAAAAATCAACTCTATCTGCTTGCTAGCTGACGTAGTTGCGTCTTTCTCACTGGTGATGGTAGTTGGTGTTCCGACTAGTATAAGATCTAAAATTTTCGGTGATTTCTTCAGGATTAGATAATAATCATAATCCGCAACATTGGCGCAGTAAAGTCTTCTTCCATTTGGCCATCCGGCAGATTTACACACACATACACACACAACATGCATATATGCAGTGTGATAGGTCCTGACCTGGCATCTCGGCTACAGACACGTGAGGTGGTTTCCCTCTGTCTTTTCTACAAATATTTTCATGTTAAATGCTCTGCCGATTTAGTTTCAATGGTACACCAACTGCATTAATTTAAGCGTGCTACTAGGTTAGCATCTCAGTCCCACCGTTTCACTGTCGAAACAGTTAAATGTAATCGCCTCTTCTACTCCAACAGCTTCTTCTCTCGCACTTCTCGACAGTGGAACTCCCTTTCTCTTACTTGCCTTCCTGATAGCTATAATCTTTCAAATATTCAAATGTAATGTTAATCGACACCTTCTGATGCCTTGATCTTGATCCCCGTCCTTCACTTCAAACACCCCTCTTTACTCTTACTTTCACTCTCTGTAACCCCTTGCGTGCTAGTGGCACCCCCGCTTTGCTTGGGGTGAAATGCTTAAAAAGAAAATATACGTACGTATGTATAGGTATGAATGAGCAAAAAAATTAACTCAGTAAGACATCTACTCTCATGTTACATGTTTGGCCAGAGATCACATATTCATTTTGATCTGAGGACCGTTTGCACGGTCTTGGTGTAATTTGGTAGCCTATTAGAGTGGAGCTTAGTGCGCATGCTTAATCAGGCGATGGAGACACCGTGACATTCTCAATGACGCTATGTAAAGTTTTCTTTTGGTAGGATATAGCATCATCCAAGTCTGGTCTCCCACATAGCGTCCAAAGATAAAATCACCGTTGGAAGAGAAGTGATATAGACTGTAGACGAGATTAAGGAGAACGTGACGAGTCATTGGATAGCGATCCCCCAAAAGGATATTGCTGTCTTTTTTGAGAAGTAAAAAGGTACAGAGAGATTTTTTTAAGTATTACGCCCCGAGCAAGGCGTGAAGCCACTAGGATGAAGGAAGTTGGAGAAGATTTGGAGCGAGAGCAGATAGGAGTGATAGAAGAAAGGATGAGGAGAGGGATAGTGTATAGATCAAGGTAACTGGAGATGTCGATTGACATTTCATTTGAATAGTTGGAGATTATAGCTCTCAGGGAAACAGTAATAGGGAAGGGTGTCCCACAGGCGAGAGGTGCGAGGTATGAAGCTATTGGAGTAGAAGAGATGGCTACATTTAAAAGTTTCTACAGTGTAAGGGTGGGAGCGGGATGTCAGCCTCGTAAGGCGCTTGAATTCATGAAGTCTGGGAACCAGTGAAAGCAGCTCATCGGAGCAATTACCATGAAAGTATTTGTAGAAAAGACAGAGAGAGGCGACGGCGCGTCTGTGAGAGAGTGACTGTAGACGAGATGCCAGATCAGGGCCAATTATATTACATATCCGTCTCTGGATCTTGTCAAGAACTCCGAGGTAAACAGAAGTTGCACCAGACCATATATGGCAGCAATACTCTATGCAAGGGCGAATGGTTGATATGGGGGCAGGGAAGGATCTCCATGGTGATTAATAGAGATTAGTTTAGTTTTTGAGACGTTAAAGTTGACCAGCCAATTCTTGCCCCAATTAACAACCGATTGGAGGTCCATTTCATGACGAGCGGCCAGGTTAGTTTTGTCAGCGACACTAGATTTGTTTTTGAGGCAGGAGTAAATTGTAGTGTCGTCCGCGTAGATGCCAACTTGGGAATCTATGGCGTCAGGAAGGTCGTTGATGAAAATAAGGAATAGAGTGGGGCCAAGGAAGGAGCCTTGGGGAACACCTGCGTTCGTGGGATAGGAACTGGAGGAGAATCCGTTGAGAACGACCTTCAATTCACGGTTTGACAGGAATGGTTGTATTAGGTCAAACAATCGACCTGTAATACCATAACCCTGGAGCTTGCGAAGAAGTGAAGTTCTCAAAAGAGTATCCTTTTATGCAGTTTAAGGAGTCAGTGCACTAGATCGACTTTTTTCTCGTTAATATTAAATGTCTGAATATCACTTGAATTGAGTTTCCGGCTCAATAACTTGCGGCCCAATAACTTTCCGGCTTAACTCTATATTTCTGCCATCTCCGCCCAAATTTTGAAACTTAATTTAGTATTTGTTATTTTTTTTTTTTTTTGCTAAGTAGAAGTAGAGAAATTCACCTATCGTTCGGTTCACACTCCTCCCCATTTTTTTGAACAGGAGTAATAGTTTATCCCTTGTTTCCGTTTCCTTCTAAAGTTTTCTCATTCTTTTTCACTCCCAGTGGCCCCTCTTACTGGCATTACTATTACTGGGGGGGGGGTGACTTGATTTTTTAAAAAAAGTATAAACTTAGATGTTTTGATGATCATTGCGCATATTTTTAGAATATAAAACAGTCAAAATAAATTTAAGGATATAAATTTCATTGGTTCATGTAATTCAGTGTACTTGATTTTATTTCCCAGATATACAAAATTTGAAGGCTGTTAGAATATGCATCCAGAAATCTCGTTGCTAAATAAATATCCAATGAGATAAGTTCTGGTAAACTGCACTTTTATGGCATAACCGAGTAAATAACAAGCGAAACCCAAGCCGATCATTTACTATCAACCATCAGAAAGAAAAATGTACGTTTTCTCTGTTCTCACTAACGAGGAGAAATCTTTCTAGCGTTTGATGTTAGCGTGTTAAGATTTCAAACCTACGTTTACTTCTTTTCCTTATATCTGATCTCCGAAATTTATATACGACAATAGAGTTAATTGCAGAGATAAAATTCTGGATTACTCACGCTGAAAATAAAACAAATGGAACTGCAAAACTACTTAGATATTTACGTCATCTCAACTGTCAATTTTAGAAATTATTGTTGTACTCTACACTTACATTAAGTCCGTCTTTTCATACTTCGTAAAGAGCATTGAACAGTTCACCATTACCATAACGGAACCGTCACCTGACGTAGCCACTGAAAGGGAAATAACTCTCATTAAGCAGAAAGTTACAGTAAAAAAAAAAAAAAATATCCAAACACCTATAACGTAATACATATATAATTATTTAATTTCTCTCGTTCCCTATGAAACATTGGGCTCCTTATGAAGCTGCATCCGAACAAATGCTAACCAAGCGTAGCAGAGGTCGTATTCATTCGGACATGCAAATAGGAATTTCAGTGGGAATTAGTATTCATAAGCGATCCCCAGGCATATGTAAGTATATATATATATATATATATATATATATATATATTTCTACCCCCAACAAAAAAAATAAAAAATTGACATAATTTCAAATGTGAATATCTGAATAAGTACATGTTCCAAGCAAAAAATAAAATAAAATAAAAATAAAATAGGTTTCATGTTGAACAGTAAAAGGCATATTTATAAAAATTCGAACAAGAAATTCAAAGTGATGTAGATTTTATAACCGATTTCACAACGCTTAAAAATGTTCATTATGCACACTTTTTGTGACTCGATATACGCGATGTTGGTAGTCCTCTAAACTCGCTGTAGTATGTCTTGCGTAACCCTCTCCAGTGTCTCAGTTATTCACGGCTTAATTTCCTCTAGGCTTGTGGGAAGAGTGGGGGTATAGCACTGTCCTTTTGTTGTAACCTAAAAAGGGTTACTAAATGAGGAATAACCAAAAACGGATGTTGGTAATGAAATGGTAATCTTTATAACATCAACAAAATACAATACTCGCCAGCGGCGTGAAGTAGGTAAACCACTGCTAGTGGTGGACTACTTAGACTGCATATTAACCCCTCTTACAATAGTGTCCAATGTATTTATGAGGACTGATACATACTCATTAGTGTTCATAAATACGGTATATAACACCTTTCATATAGCCCCATAGAAAAAAATCACAGGGCGTTTAGTTAGGTAAACTTCAACAGCACATTGTCATTATCACTGGCCCGATTCATCTTCCTGGTCGATTCTCATTGAGATAAGTTCGCATTGGATATTTTGTCCGAATTTTGATAAATAAATCTTATTGTGTTTAACATGAGACCTATTTAATTTCGTTTGCCTGGGACATGTAGTTACTCAGATATTCACACTTTAAATGATTCTTATTTTCTTGACACACACACACACACACACACATATATATATATATATATATATATATATATATATATATATATATATATATATTCGTAAAATTACAAGAATATAGATGCACTATGTACTTATCTTTAAACCATGTCAGAATGGACTTTGCACGTTATTCTTCGGGTGGAGATTCGCGATTCAATGTCAGCGGCTGCACGCAAAATGCAACTGCTCCTAGGATATGCGCACATAAGAAAGAACCGAGTATAAGACAGATATATAAACACCCACCTTAGAGAGGAAACGCCTTCTCTTTCTCTTACAACCACACTAGAATGTATTCCAGGTTTGGAGAAGGCTCCGATGCCCCACCTCACAGACATATACTGGCCGACAGCAATTAACGTGGTCATGAGTTCAATGAAATATATTGTTAAGTAGGAGATTAAGTCTCGTTTTGATTGTGCGTCCGACAATAATTTTTCATACAATTCAATAGATATAAGTACACAGCTGGATAATATAAGAAAGAATATGACTGCAGAAAAATATAAAAAGAAACTTTTAAGCTTTTATGTGTGAAAATGTGGACGTTTTAAATTAGACGCTCAAGATTCAATCATTGTGGGATTTTGTTTTGTTTTTACCTCGCGAGATAAAATACTAATTGAACAGTAATTACAAATAATAGAATTTAATATCCATATAATTATATTACGATACCGAGCGATAATGATTAGGTTTTGATCATCTGTTAAAGTTATCGATTTTATAATTTTAGAAGGTTACCTGTGTGGCAGTTTTGCAATGGTTTTTGGGTGCAGGAGGCCGCATTTTTGTAGCACTAAAAAAGAAGCCGCTGGCTTCGATCTCAAAGGGAATCAGTTTTTGCGTGACCTCGGCCAGTTTTTGCAATGTCAATTTACATCATTTTAAGTAGAAATAACCACAGTTAAAGAATTCATAATTATTGTGTTGTTTTTGTTACGCACAGAGGATATAGAGTGTGAGATGGAATAATGAGGCTCCTTTTTAAGTTTTCCTGAAGGAAAAAAAAGAATTTAACTTTAACCCACATCAAGTCGTTGAGTCCAAAGGAAATATGCGATGAAAAAACTTCAGAACAAACTAAATAAATTCTTAGTACGACCCCCGCTAAATTAATAAGCGGTATTTTTTCTTTCTCTTTACTTGTAAAATCTTTGTCTCGACTCACTACATAAAATAAAGAAATAAATATAAAATTAGATGAACACATCAATTTTTTCTGATTATTCTAAACCAGTCGTTCTCAAATATTTTGGGGTTGCCGCCCCTTGGCTTATCGAAACACAACCCTAACGCCGTTTAAATGTGTAAACACAACTTCCACTGTATAGCCGACCGTTGATTGAATTTTTTGATGGTGCTAGTATTGCACGTCAAATTAGTATCTTAGTATTTCCAATAATAATTGTTATATAAATAGAATACATTGTAAAGTGAACGCAAGACACACTTCAGGTACAATGGGTGTGTATGGTGTTTGTTAGGGTTTAGATGTACCACTGCCACCCTCTGGCTCTCTCCCTTATTCTCACATCTTCCCCTAGTTCATTCCACCGCCCCTGGGGACTGGTACCGCCCATATTGGATATCAGAGTCTGTCTATACTTCTGAGATGAGGTATTATGTACATTATTTACATTATTCGGACCATTGGCCTCATCTTTGTCGCCATATTTATCACAGTGTTTCGGCCGTTGTACGCTTCGGCCTTCTTCAGCCTTCTTCTGGCCTTTATCCTCAAGGACATATGGCACAGTGGATAAAGGCATTGGTTAGATCCAGTGGCAGGACCCAAAGAGTGTGAGTTCAATACCTGGTTAAGGCAGTGGAGAACATTCAGAGGGAAATTAACAGGAGATAACTGATAACTGTTATCCATCAAACATGCACGTGGAACTAGAACAGTCTACCCCAGCGAACGAAATAAAGGATTCAGTTCGACATTCCAACCACCTGAAGAAGGCCGGAGCGTACAACGGCCGAAACGTTGTGATAAATATGGCGACAAAGATGAGGACAATGGTCCGAATAATGTAAATAATGTATATACATTATGGATATCATTCTTCTAAACCTTATTTTTGTGGTTATACAGTTTTGAATATACATCATGTTTTTTGTTAAGTTTATTTTTATACAGTGTGAATTCTGTCTACCGGCCTGTGCATTCGAGAGACTTAACAAAGGTAGATATGTCCTCAGGCAAGGTTCAAACGTGCAATCGACGTTTTTTTGTAGAAAAAAAAACACATCTGATCTGGTATACTTTATATAGCTCAATCTAGCAAAGTTCAATTACCCTTTTTAAAGAATGCGTATCTTCTACCTTCCACAAGTTATTTTGAACCGTAAAGCTCAGTAAAATATCGAATAATATTATTGGAATACTGTTCCAACGAGTAAGCATATCTTTTCGTCTTCTCTGTTTAAGTGTCTTTATTTTTTATATTTCAAACTGTATTTTGTGGAAGAAACGTGCATATAATCTGTTGAAAACCTTTATGAAAATAGTATAAAAACAGAAAACTTAAAGACTGAAGCGAATAAGCACAATACAAAATGCTGAAGAGGCTTCAAAGTATTGAATATTTCATCTGTCAAACTTAATAACCTCAACATCGTCTGACGGCCCTCTAATAACGTTTGAAATCTTATCGATTTCTTGAAGATCAAAAAGATTAAATTTGATTAGATTCGGTGTTAATTTCTAGTTTGCACTTGGATCTCAATTAGGATCAACTTTTTAGACTTCTAAAAATTACTCAATGTGGGAGCGACAGGTACTTCATGATCTAATTGCTGACTTAGCAGTGAGCTAGTTTAATCTCAACTTCTTCACACACCGGGGTAGGCTTGAGCATAATTGTATTTTACAAAGTACTACATTGCTTAATATAGCGAGATAGTGTTGGATTATTTGAATAGGAAACAGAGGTTAGTGTAATACATAGCCTGTCTAACTGTCTAAGGCCACAAATATTGGTATATTTTTTTAAGGATGCACGGTGGAGTAATAGATGGCAGCTTGGATTGAGGAATCGGAAAGCCGAGTTCGAATTCCAGTCAAATCTATTACATTCGCTTAAGTGCTAATACCCTTGGGAAAGGTGTGAATCCTCTTCTCCCCCCAGCTATGGGTAAATAGCAGAACAGACGGGTCTACCGCCGAAAGAAATGGCAACCTACTGCGTGGTAAAAATCTGCCTCGTCAGTCATGTATTGAAAGATACATGATCGCTTAAGTGTGTATCACACATGGCACATAACTGATGATGATTTGTTTGAAACATTTTTGCTTTACTGGAATTGTCACACTTCCGGTGGCGGCGTTAAGTGACGACGTTTTTATAAAAATGGCCGTATGTCTGTATGTGCTTAAGAAGTCAGGAAGCGACAAACCGACTCAAAAACAATAATAATTAAAAACTATATATGATTAAATACTCACATGAGAAAATGATAAAATCAATTTCATATATATCCGTAAAATTTGACGGTATGGGGAAACGAGTACGTTGGAATATTTTAATGGAATCGGTTATTCAAATTGATCTACAAAGAACTCTTTTATTTCTGATTTACCAATTTTATTAAAACCAGTAGAAAAATATGAAAAAGAACCAGTGTTCTCGATGTAATTTCAAACAAAAGAAGTGTTATTCTACAGAAAGATGATGAGAATACCATGGATAGAATGAGAAAACAACGAAGAAGTCTTAAGGAAGATGGATACAAAAAGGACATTTTTACTCAAAATAAGAGGCAGTTAAAAATCCTTGGACTTGGAAAATTTGGCACACTTACATGACATATAGAAGGTAAAAAGAGCAATGGAGGCAACAGTACACCTACTTGATTAGCACATGTTAATGGGTGAGATGGATGCTAAGAAAGGCAAATATTAATAAGTTGGGAAAGGAAGTTGTGGGTAGCTATGATTGTCTTCATCCCGAAGGGAGACCGCCCATAGAAGAGAACTAATGTGAAGAACAGTACATGTTTTAAACAAAAGTCACAGGTCCCAGTGTTCATTTTCCAGCCTGCGTTTTATGAAATTTTTATCACCAACCATTCGTCTTTGCATTGAGTACTGCTGCCATATATGGTCTGGTGCATCTGCTCTTCATCTCGAGGTCCTTCACAAAATCCAGAGACGGAAATGCAATGTGATAGGTCCTAATCTGGCATCTCGTTTGCAGTCACAGACGTGCTGTGGCTTCTCTATGTCTTTTCTACAAGTATTTCCATGCCAACTACTCTGGCGAGCCACTGTCTCTGGTTCCCAAACTGCATAAATTTAAGCGTGCTACTAGGTTGGCATCTAGTTCTCACCCTTTCACTGTCAACTGATATCTTCTGTTGACTTGATCCTGATCCCCGTTCTTCTCTATATCGTTTCCTAAAACACCCTCTTTACTACTGCTTTCAATTTCTGTAACCCCTTGCGTGCTAGTGGCACCCACACTTTATGCTTAAAAAATAAAATATAAATAAAAAGATTTTCCTGCATCTTTAATGCCCTATCGGTTTAAACAATTATACCACTCCACACATTATCTGTGATTTGCCATGAATTCTTGGGAATATTTGGGTTGTGATTCTCTGATTTCTCCCCGGATTTTAATTTAGAATAGTCTTCCTAAACTGAATGCAACCCTTAGCTAGAGGGATCAGTTTATACTGTTATTTAACCCATATCATGCGGAAGAAGATATGAATTCATGTCTTTCCCCTTTGTTAGCATTAGTGCAAAATAAACGTGAGACTTGGTATAAATTTGAACTCGGCTCGCTGATTATATTTTCTGCGCTGATGAATGTTACACTACCCGCATTGTTTCGAATCTATATATAAAATTCTATAACTTCCGTCCGTCCATCACACCCTATAAAATAGCCGCACATTGACCGATCGAAACAAAATTTTGGTTGAGAAGTGCAGGTAAAGAGGTACAAAGTACAGTTATTTTACGAGGGAGCTTAGCCTAGTACAATAAATTTACATATTATTATTCAACATGCAATATCCTTCCGCTTTTTTAAAATAAAATTAATGATCAAGATAAATATCTATCTAATAAAATTGCAATATTGATTTTTGCATATCTTTACGTTTTTATATGCAAGAATCCAGTGTCCATTTTGCCTTCCGTTTGCGAGAATTATAAACACATCACAAGGCCAAACACTTCAAAAAGTTGGAATTTGGCTCCAGAAAGGAATATTTACACTTGGCCAATTGTATGTTGCATGCTCAAGAGTAAGAAATACTAAGAATTTATTCTTCGTTAAGAAGAAAAAACATATATTTTCTTAAAATTTTTTTTTTTTTTACGGTGAAGTACTATAAAATTGAATTAGAGAAATTATTAAAACGCGGTGTGGTGTTTTGTCAAAGTATTTTTCCAAACAAATCAGCTTATTCAAATTTCATCGATTGGTTTACAAAATTGAACGAAATGTAGCGTTTGTAAATCTCTCTCAATAATGTTAGCGATAACTTCAATAATATTAAATATTATGAAGGTTGCAATTCTAGTATATCAAAACTACAGTGAACATGAGTTCTCAACAAAAGTTGGCTTTAATTTGGGATTCATGAAACGGCGAGAGTGAATACAAGTGTAACGACACTATTTATGTAGATTGGTTCACTTTAAAAAAATAAAGTAAAATTTCACCGGGAAATAACTTTTGTAGATTTGAATTCTTTCTTTCGGTTTTCCTCAAGCCGCGACATTTAACAAAATGTGTTACACTATCAAATCGATACCAGACTATTACAGTGTTATCTGCACTTATATTTTATTTACAAATGTTGTGATTTGAAAATGTGCATACATCATTGAAATCTGTGTATTTTTTTTTTTTTACTTTAGTTAATTTATTCAAATATTGGTTCTTTTAATTAAAAATGTAGCACAATATTAAAAATGTATACATCTGTTGTTTAATGACAAAAATCTTTTCACCAAAGGATTGCTTATTAAAAATATTTTCCTTAAAATAAAACACACACACACACACTATATATATATATATATATATATATATATATATAGTCTTAAGGTATGCTATATTTATGGGATAAAGTGCCCAATATCAGAGATGGAGCTTATGTAAATATAAAAGTGAATATTGAAGTCAACACTCAGAGGCGACAGACTGTTTCGTGTTAAACGCAATCATCAGGTGGCCTGACCAGTGATACAAACAACATGGTAAGAACAAAATCTAGGTCCAGAGTTAATGAAGAACCTGAGAATAGGAAGAGAAATAGGTATCAATTTATTATAAGTGGGTGTCAACCCAATGACGCTGGTGATGGAGAGAAAATGCCTACAAGGGAGAATTAGACTTTTAGACATACCGAAACTACATTTGATTAATTACTGTGAGTTCAGGAGGCCCGGATATGGTACGGTGGAAATATGTGAGAGTTTATTACTGTCATCCAGGCGAGCATCGTCTTGGTGTAATAACAAGTAAACTTATCTTGTTAGATTGATTCTCACGAGGTGACACTTACTAGTAACTCATTGCTAACACTAAACCATGTAAAGTAAATAATTAGCGAATTTGACAACTTAAAAGATGCATGCGCCTATTAGACGCACCCCTATTTAGTGTATTTAAGGAAGCACGTGGATAGCGGCTCAAATTGAGGAATCGGAGAGACGAGTTCGAATTCCAGTCGAATCCATTACATTCACTTACGTGCTAATACTCTTGGGAAAGGTATGAATCCTATTTTTCTTCCCCCCCCAGCTATGGGTAAATAGTAGGACAGGACAGGTTCTATAGCCTTGGATGGCAACTGGTCTACCGCAGAAAGAAATGGAAACTTACTGCGGGAAAAAATATCTGCCTCGTCAGTCATGTATCGAAAGATACATGATCGCCTAAGCGTGTATCACGCGTGGCACATAACTGAATGAATTTTTAAAGTAACTATCAATATATTACTTTTGCTATAGTAGGAAATATTACTGTATATAAAAAGCAAGCTCGTAATACAGTCGAATATTAAAACAAGAAATTATGTTCTATATTTCTGAGATGGGAACTATTTACATTGTTAGGACTGTTCCCCCCCTCTTTATTATCATATTTATGACGTTTCGACCGTTATACGCCCCGGCTTTCTTCAGGTGATATACGTTGGAAGGACACATAGCCGAGTGGATAAAAGCGTTGGTTAAAGTAAACCAGTGACTTGAATCCCAGAAGTTATGAGCTCAATACCTGGCCACACAAGAGGCGAACAAAAAACTTGGAGAATTGAGTTACTAAAGGGAAATAACTGAAACTAGAACAATCTACTCCAGGTAGAGGTTCGATATTCCAACGTATATTACCTAAAGAAGGCTGGAGCGTACAACGTCCGAAACGTCCTGAATATAACCATATAGATGAGGACGAGAGTCCGAAGAATGTAAAGAAATCATAATAGTGAAAATAACATATATTCTCTTTTTTTATTTTTCGAATGATATTGTTTTATCATTACCGGCATTTCCTTTTAATAACGTCTCTCTTTCTTTCGGCAGGTTAATCGTAGAATTGTGTTAAGGCATATTTAAGTATCATGTGGCTGCTACTACTGCTGAACGTTGCCGGTAATTTGTTACAATAATTCCTCTTGCAGTGATGGTGGTAATAATAATAATAATAATAATAATAATGATGATGATCATCATCATCAGTAGAAATAACCGTGAAAATTTCACCATTTTCCTATTTTATTTTTTTAGTTAATGACTCATTACCATCTTCCCGACTATAAGATATCCGTGGAAATTCCCCAATTGTTTCTCTAATCATTTGAGCTTAACAATTTTAACAAAATCTTACAATAACACTCATAAGTACGAATGCAGGTCGTTAAAGAAGAGGGTACAAATGAAAATATATAAAACTGATGAGGTTTTCTATTTAACTGAAGCAGACATTAAATACATGTGAGCTTTATCGCTTCCTCTATTTTTATTTCTTTCTTTCCCTAAAAACAAAAACACCTTTGATATATATTTTCTTTCATCTATCGTCACAATCAAACAGGAACCATCCATTGTTTATCTGTGGTATAGCAATTCGTAATTTAGGTTCTAAATAGCAAGGTAAGTAACATGCAGAATTAAAATATTATAATAATATCGATTGAGTAAATGATATTAAGCTGTCCGAATGGGTATTAATGACTGTCTCAAGTAAACTTATAGTCTACGGTTGCGAGTGTTCAGCGTAAAATTAGTCTACCGGAGGCCACATTTTCGCATATAAGACGCAGGGTGATTTTTGAGGTATTTGTTGTGGCGTGCGTGTTATATATTGTCACTGAAAACTTCTTTGAAAATTCTTTATCATGAGACTCTATCTGTGCATACCATTTAAATTTCATAATGTTTTTACTGTGACTAAAGTGGGATGAGAATCTCAAGGAATAGGAAATATACAAGACAACTTAGAAAAAAAAATTAAAATCTCCCAATCTCTTACTTGAATCGTTGCTAATTATTATTAATAATTGTCCCATATTTCTTTTTAATTCTAATTTCATTACAGTAATCCGAATGTAAATAGTGTAAATGATTTTTTTATTGCTTGACCTTGCTTTTTACAGCTTATCAACCTTTTTCAGGTTATTTAAAGCCAGAACATTCTTTTAGGTTGTAAGAATTTCTTAGAGATAATAATGATTTTACTGATAGAAGCGCTACTAATTAAGCCATAGTTGCGGGAAGAAGTTGTGGATTCATACCTTTCCCTAGGGTATTTGCGCTTAAGTGAATATAACTTTACTGGAACTGGAATTCGGCTCTCTGACATCCAATTCCGAGCGTTAACCATTAGATCAGCTGTACATCAAATCCCACAGCACCTGTTATTCGCAAGCGGTCACCCATCTAGGTACTGACCAGACTCAACATTGCTTAACTTCGGTGATCATACGAGTCTCCGGTTTTTCAACGTAATATATCCATAAGCCGAAATAATTTGTGAAGTGAGTCGTTGTCGGATAGATGCCACAATTGATAATTAATTTTTTTTCCTGTGGGAACCTTTTGTCGGGAGGTAAATCTTTGATATTTTTCAAAATCAGACGTTCAGTGCAGTATGTGTGTTCTTTCTCTCTCCTTTCCTTCGATAATAAACTGTCTTTGAAAAATGCCGAAATCAGACAACTTACAGAAAATATGGTTGCTTTGCGGCAGATGTCATTTTTCAGGCATTTAATTTTGACTGCATTAGTATTAGTCAGAACAGACGGACTTTTTTTTTTCTGACAATTAGATTTAGAAAAAGAAATTCTTCAGTAGAGTGAGAAACCATTTCTTTTGATTGCTTCCTGCTCTCTTTGCATTGTTAGGTGTCTATGAGGTGTGTTGATTCCGAGAAAGATGCTCGACCCTCACCCAGTTTGTTTACGATTACTTGGAGATGTATAAAAACTGACATCAGTCGATGGAAAGGTGGAGACCTTAGCTAGAGTACGAGAAGCTTCTCCGGGCCAAAAGCGAACTGGCATTTTGTACGACAAAAGGAAATTGTTTCACCGGAGGTCTCCTCAGAGATACTGAAGTGGAAGCTGCAAAAGCTCGGATGAAGTCCCGGCTAGAGATTGCTGGGAGAGAGTGCGAACATTGGCTGTAATAGTCGGTGGGGAGTGCTTATAGGCCATCGACCCTCCGGCAGTCGATCATTTGCTGTCATTTCAGAGATATTTTCGAGATAGAAGTTACAGAAAGAGCGTGAGAAAGAAGCTATAAAATTGACAATGGCAGTTAGGCGGTAAGAAGGGAGGCATTAAAATGGCGTAATCTTTGCATTGTAATTTTTATTATTATTGTTTGTGATGAGTTTAAAATCCTCTGATGATGCAAGAGAAGAGAACAAGGATATATTACTACTACTACTACAATTATAAAAACCCCTAAGATCAATAATTCGAAGAATGATGAAATAATAATAATATTTTTAAAGGCGTTAGAAGTGTTTACAATGATGACTCGTTCTAACGAAAGAAGTAGCGATTAAATATTATGGCGAAAGAAAGAACAGATGAAGGGAGAAATGTGACTAAAAAAAATAGGGAAATTAAAATATTGAAATATTAGAAATGATATAAATTAAAAAGGGTGGTTGGAGTGGGGAGAGAAATATAACACGAAGTGAAAAGAAAGAAAAAAATATCCAAACGGGAGATTTTTTTAAAAAACTTTTTCAGCGCTGTTAGTAGTAGTAGCAGTAGTAGTAATATTACTACTACTGCTACTACTACTACCATCACCATCCCGCCCAGACATAACAGGATAGTGACATATGTGCATTGGAAGATATGCAAGAACAACAAAATCGAAGCCACTGAGAGATGGTATGAGCACCAACCAGACACAGTTACCCAAAATAACGATGTAACTATCCTCTGGGACATGTCAATTCAAACTGACAGGGAAATAAAAACCAACAGACTTGATATTATCATAAAAGACAAGAAAGAAACCTCTATGAAAAATATCGAAAAATTGTCGAAATAGAAGGACAAGGAGAACGAGATTAACAAGATGTGGGGAATGAAGACTGGGACTGTAGCAATATTAATCGGGGCTCTGAGCCTTGTGAGAAAAGGAATGAACAATTTTACTAACAGTTTCCCAGGTAACATCAATATACAGGTTCAACAGAAGATAGCCCTACTAGGAACATTACATATACTAAGAAAAGTGCTACCAATTAAATAACAATTCTACTATCGAGCTTAAGGACCATAGTTTGGACCCGGCTCTACAGGATACAAAGCAGGAAACATAACATACACAAATGATAATAATAATAATAATAATAATAATAATAAAATTCATTATTATTGCTAAGAAATATAACTCTTCGCTTTTATCTTTCTTCTTTATCGATATTATTATATTTAGGATTTGTTAGGAAGCTTACGTGAAAAGGAAGGCGATGATAAGAAAAGAACGAGAAGAAGCCAAACAATACGAAAAAAAAATAGCAAAAAATAAAAGGGAAGACGAGAAAAAATGTGAAAATAAAACAAAGAAGAAAAAGTAAAAGTTACCCGTCTTGGCAACCATAAAGCTGCTCTTGACCGGCTGTCGTCCTGACAATGCAAGTAACCTTTAATAATAAATGATTTGTTGTAATCCAAACGGCAACAGAAAACAAAGGCCACCATCTTTGTCTGACTGCTTGCCTGTCTGTCAGGAGTTTGACTGGTAGCGGGAATTTGCAAATCTTCAAGAAATGGGGCAGTTAGACTCTAGACTTGGCTATATGATAAAATCCTCATCACAAATTCACGTAATGAACATTACGCTTCGTTTATTATCAATGTAGGACCAGTACATCTCAAATTGTCTCTTTCTTTCTCTCTGTACTATATTCCATAAGGACAACAGCGATTATGGTTATCCACAGCCTCTAGTTTTTATTTTTCCCTCAGTAATAATTACTCATTTATGACTCCTCTTTATTCTTATGGTTTTTGAGCCTTCATCTATTCTTTCAGTTTTTTAATTCGGTTTCTTTAGTCCTGAGTCTGACGATAAATTAGACCCGGCAGCAAGGCATCTGATTAAGAGATCGAAGGTGTTGAGGAGCTTGGAACCACCTTTTAATTACTCTTGCTTCCAGATCCGCCTTAACCTGGGGTGGTAGCACCTGTTAGGGTCATAGCTATGGGTAAATAGTGCACCGCCAAGCAAAAAAAAAAAAAAAACTATATGAAAATATAAAAAAAAACATTTTTAAAGTAAAAATGCCAGCAGTACATTTTTATAGAAAAAGAATTACATTCAATACATTTTAAAGCAAAACGACAAGCAAAACATTTTTATCTGTAGTTGAAGGTATACTATGGCATTCAAAATATATTTAGTTGAAGGCTTACAATGGCGTTCAAAATATATTTAAGTGAAGGTATACAATGGCATTCAAAATATATTTAGTTGAAGGCATACAGTTACGTTCAAAATATATTTAATTGACGGCTTACAATGGCGTTCAAAAATATTTGGTTGAAGGCATACAACGGCACGTATTTAATTGAAGGTATATAACGGCGTTCAAAATGTATTTAATTGAAGGCATACAATTACGTTCAAAATGTATTTAGTTGAAGGCATACAATTACGTTCAAAATGTATTTAGTTGAAGACATACAATTACGTTCAAAATGTATTTAGTTGAAGACATACAATTACGTTTAAAATGTATTTAGTTGAAGACATACAATTACGTTTAAAATGTATTTAGTTGAAGACATACAATTATGTTCAAAATATTTAGATTTCAGCAGTAAATAACGCATAACGTTTTATGTTACTAAACAAAATCAACCAACCAACAATTCAGTTTCTTGCGATTTATCTCTGCTTGCATTGTTTTTATTGTGTTAAATTCTTCAAACTTTCTAGTGTAATTCTTCTCATGTGCCGTGTTCTTTCAGAACGTAGGCGATCGTGGTTCTCCACAACATTATCTTTTTTTTTTTTGTTGCTCTCAATAATTTTTGCTTCATTTCTTTTGTTTAGCCATCCATTCATTTAAACTCATTAAGTAGGTTACTCACAGTTCCCCATACCGATTATCTTTTTTCAATTGTCTGTGAATGTTAAATTATTCAGCACTATTTCCTCATTATCTTTCCCTTAAATTCCCTCTTCCTTTTTCTGGTTTTCAACAAAAATATATTAGTAATTTCTTTCCCCTTTAAAACTTCATCATCATTTACATATTTTCGCTGCTACAAAGTAGAGGGACTTGTACTTGCTTCCTTCAGGTTATTGACGACCATAGCTCTCCGCAACTTCCTATCCTTTGTAGCTCTTTGTAACGTTTGTCTTTTTGCCATCCCTCTCAACTCTCGTTTTGCAATCCAATTACACAAACTCGTAAGGTAGGTATTTCGCTTACCTCTCTGTCTTTATTGCCTTTGATGTCCTGTGAGTGTCAAATTATCCAATCCCTTCTTCCTCATTATGTGTCCCAGAAATATCAATTGTCTCTTTTGGATTCGAAGTGTACTTTTTGCTTCCAATTTCATCGTTGCTTACCACCCCCCTGTCCATGGTATTCTCAGCATTCTTTTGTAGGCGTTTTTCTCATCTTCTGCATTCCCTGTCATCCAAGACGATTGGTATTACACAAAAGTTCAGCACCCTTTTCTTTGTTTCCAATGACATCTTCCAGTTTCTTAGTACTTTGATTTCCTTTGCTTTTAGAATACCTTTTTCTCTAATTCAATGCGTGTTTGGATTTCGGTATCACAGTTTACATCCATTGTAAAAATACCCCCCCCCGATATTTAAACTTCTGTACTTGTTTTATGTTGACATCTCCAATTCGTAGTTATCATCTTGAGCCTTTCCTCCTCCTGACAACCACACATTCTGTCTTTTTACAATTGATAGTGGAATGATACTCGTTGCTTCTCCACGTTTTCGGATTCAAGACTAACCTTCTTTTAAACTGGCTGCCAGCCAAGACTATATAGTTCCGTTATTTAATCCTTATCTGGGGAGGAAGAAGAATTGGATTTATTTTCCCCAAAGTCCGATGTGAATATAAACATTCTCAGTGAACTTTGAACTTTGTTCGCTGTTTCCAGTTTCCGTGCTGCTGTTAGTTTGCTCGCACGACCTATATTGATCTATTAACAACACTTCAGTTTCATTTTCTGTTTTTCTCAATAAACTATCACTAGAACAAAATGAATATATAACCTATGTCACGATTGTAAAGTTAATCCTTCCTTCGCTACCGTCATCTCATGCTTCCGCTGTTTTTTCTCTAATTTTCCTTCTTCGATGTGTATTTGACCTTTCTTTTTTTTTTTCATTTTCTTTGCCTTTTTTTCTTCTTCAGACTTTCCGTAAAGAAAAAAAAGTCATTTTTGATTCCTATCAGATTAGTTGAGAAATGATTTTCGGTAAAAGCTTTTCACCAAATACCTCATTTGTCAGGAACTTACATGCATTTCTCATCATTTCCAAAACAAACTCCTAACGAATCTTAATGAAAACCAATATAGTAGGTGTGTGCAAAAGTTTGCAGCATTTTTCAAAAATCATTAAGATAACGTTTTTCTATACTATATTCAGTTTTACAAAAGAAAAAGTTAGAATGCTTCCTTTCGTAACGATCTTCTTAGTAAATTTATACGCTGCACAGACCACAAATAATAAAAGAATTAAAAATAACCGAAGTACAAAGTTAAATCATAAGAAATAACTAACGAACTACAGAACCATGTAATGGACTTATTTTAACGATTAACAGGAAGAAAAGAAATGTTTTGCAAATGAAAAAGTCTTATTCTTTTAAAAATGAATTACATCAAAAATTGAATTCACCTTTTAATTGGCAAGTTGCATGGCTGAATGCCGCGTCTTTAATGCAACCTCTTTATTTCAATTTAAACAGACACTGAAGCAGATTAAATAAATTAACTAAATAAATCCGAATTTTTATGAATAAATAAATAAATTCAAGTAAAACAAGAGAGCTGTAAAAATTTATCAATAAATATTTAAAAAAAAAAGAGCAAATGCTAAATGAACTTAAAAAAAATTATTAAACTTCATTGACTCTGATAATTATTATAATATCTTTTTTAGAATTTCGTTTTAATCAATTTACCCCCAGTAAGGCGATAATGTCACCAAGACGCAATGGGCTACTTGGAGTGAAAAAGAATGAGAAGATTTTAGAAGGAACTGGAAACCCAATGCTAGGCAGGAATTATTAGTTTGATTTTTGAGGTATTGAATGTTACCAGCCATTTTTTTTTCCTACCATTGAGCTGCTACACATGTTCAATCTCCTTCTCATAAAGCTACGCTGTTTTATTTCGAGAAGACAAATGCAGGACACTTTCGCGGGAGACCGCGAACAACCACAGTGTACACACTGAACAACAACATTAAAAGAGCAGTCAAAAGAATTCCATCACTCACCGTCTATTCGTTGAAGAGCTTAAAAGACCTGCAACAATTTCACGAGTTAGGACAGGCAGGTTTAGTGAGCACTAATAAGAGTTATTTACAAAGTTGATGAAGATGAAAAAAAATTACAGTATGCTTTCACATGTCTAGCGTAAATAGGTTTCTTCTGATCCGTCCTGGGCAAGACGATAAACTACATCCGCGTCCTGAGCAATACGATAAACTACATTCAACAACAAGGCCTCTGATCAGGAGGTTTTGAAAAGCGTGGAACCACCTCTTAATTGCTGGTGTTTCCAGGTCCATCCTGACCCAGGGTGGTAGCACCTGTTAGGGTCCCAGCTATGGGTGCATAGTTAAACCCCAAATTGGGGTCAAAACACTGAAAATGTAAAAATAGATTTTAATACCAGAATACTTTGTAAAAATTATTACCAGCAATAACTTTTTGAAGAAAAATAATTACTAGCAATAAAAATTTTGTCGGCATTAAATAACCCATTGAGGCTGATATCCCGTAACACAGAACCAAACCAAATCCTCATATAGTATCTTAGCCTTTTATCTATATATTCTTTTGGTTTCTTTGAATCTTATTCTCCAGTTGTCGGTTCAGTCGCATTCAGAATGGTAAAATGTGGTTTTCTTGCTGGGATTTATTTTTTCCGAAATTCGTAATCTGGAGTGAATAATCGATAGTACTATACATGCACACACACACACACACACACACACACACACACACACACACACACACACACACACATTTAGGCAGCATATTTTCATTCATTCAATGTATGGCTATTTTAGAGAATGTGACGGACTAACAAGCTAACTGAAGTCGAAGAATTTAATATGTAGGTTTAAGCTATAGTCCCAGAATGTTAGAATTACTTATTTTTAGTTCAATGCAATATAAAATAAATGACTTTTTTTAAAACCGACATATTTTATGCCATTGCGAAGAAAATTAATAAAGGATTAATAATCTGTTAGGAACTAAGGTCCCAAAATTAACAGCAATTAAATGGAACCCTTAGAAATTATATATATATATATATATATATATATATATATATATATATATATATATATATATGATACCGCTTCCCTGGAATCAATAGAATTTTTTTATCTGATTATATTTCTTACTCTAGTATCGTAAATAGAGAAAACTGATGAACATAGGATGGCTAAGCCTAGCAAACCCGGTTGCTATTCAGGACACGAAGAACTGCACTACGACTACGCAGAGAGATATGCAAAACATAAAAATGGCGTCGTCAATAGGATCTTTAAATTCGCTGCATGGCACAGAACACATAGAGACATGGATTGGATAAGAAATTTTGCCGCATTTACAAGAATGAAAAAATGAAGAGAGACCGAAATCACCATTTAACAGAAAAAAGGACAACACAGTACGAAAATAGTCAGGAATAGTAAAAAAACAAAACAAAACAAGGGTATACGACCTCTCCGATTGAGGGAGGTATAGTATCGTATGCAAATTAGATAGACAAGTATAAATAGAGAACAACTGACGGACATAGCTAAGGCTAGCAAACCTGCAGAAACTGTACTACGACTATTACTACACAGAGAAATATGCATAAAACTTACTAATACACATGCTATTTTGTGGATACCCATATTTGATCCTGATTTTGTTTTTTTTTAAATATGTATTATGTCTACCAGTCTGCGCATTACAGAATATTAATAAAGCAAGTGTGCTCTCCATTATGGTTCAAATTTGCGCCTTCCTTTTGTAGAAGAAAAGAAGAATTAAATATTGCTAGGCTCTGATTCTCTCTCTGGGGATGATCGGTCTAAAGCACACCGGATAAGGGGGCGGGGTGTTCGATTGAATGAACAAAATGTCAAATTGCTATTACACTTATCAGCGTTAAGATGTGTTATTTTTAATGCTCATTGAAACAATTAAATTAAAGTAGTCGGATTTTTTTTCAAGAAAATGTTCATCGATCCTCCCCAACCCATTACCTGATTCCGGACTACTGTTAATTGCATTTCCTGGAATCTGTCTGTTTAAACATTTGACCATTTGAGTCTGTACACAGCAACAACTTTCCAATCGATAAGTGTCTGATAAATGCTTTTCAAAACACCTCCGCCACCCACAAGTGGCACTAACCAGTCAATAGCAGAAGTCCGGACAATCAGAATTAATGGCTATTGGACAACCGATAAGCAAAATAAATAAAGAAACGTTCTTTATAGTTCTTGGCAAAAAGGCAGATTTTACACGAGTTTTTATTAAACTTATCTCAGTCTGAAACAAAGACATTAGGATAAAGTCACGTGTTAAAACCGAACTTGCTATTCTGTATTAATGATGTATGAAACCTGTAGATATGAATGTGGACTTTTTTTTGATAACTTACTAAGGCGGCCAAATAATATGGCCGAGTAAACCCACTTCGTGGTATTGTGTAGGTATATTCACTCACAACATGTGGTCATAAGTTGGGGTTTGTGTCCACGAGCAAAAAGAAAACCGAACAAACGAACGTACATAACAATAAAAAGAACATTGCAAATTGTAGTGAATTTCCAAGCCTATAGATATGGCACAAAGCAGGGGGCAGCTAGTGAGGATCGAACTCACTACTCAGTCGTAATTAGGTCTAGTAAGACAAGCTTGCTAACCATTACACCGCCTCGCGTTGCCTTTATTTTTCTAAGTGTAACTTATATGTGGCACGATGAAGTGTCCAATGACATGGTAAATTATATGGTAGCTTCATACAATTTTATTTATGTATTTGCATGTATTCATGTGTCTATTTTACATTACAATTGTGATAAGGTTCATGTTATAGAAGGGAGTAAGTCACTCCGCAATATCGTAAGTCCTGTCACAGAGGGAAGTTATAAACTTGTCATCATGACAGTCCTTGGCGTGATGTCCATATTTCCGGCAGGAACAGCCCCTGTTGCATGCTGGGAGTAATTTTATTATTTTTTTTTTTTTTTATCTATTTCAAACATGGTTTAAATTTTATTTTATTTATAATTTTCATTATTATTATTATTTTATATTTTAGTTTCATTTATGATAACAATTTTCCCACAGTATCTTTTTGATTAATAAGGGTTACTTGGTGGTGACCGTGTCCTCTCCCAGCCATCTCCGAGTAATATGCGAAAGATGGCACTGAGTTAAATGTTACCATCATCAATAGATGATCCCTAACCCGACCTCTTCCACAAATGGAATGAATCCAAATTCCTTTTCCTTTTAGTTTGCGAACTCCCCTTAAATGATTTACAGTCGAAAAATACATCGTAGAGATGCGCTGAGACGAGTCTTCAGTGATGTGTTCTGAAGATAAGATCTTCATCTTGATCGCATCACTGTGCGGACCAAAGGTATGTTCAAATCGACAGTTAATTCGGACAGTTACGGAAAATAGTGGTACTAAATTTAACACTCACTGGTCATATTGAAGGCAAAATTGATTAATTCTTTTTTTATGGCTTATCAACCCTTTGCAATTTATTTAAAGCCAGATTGTTTTCATTGCATGGATTTTGATTTTTATTCAGTGGGGGAGATAATAATGGTTTAATGGTACATGTCTTACTAATTAACCCACAATTGGGGTAAGAAAATGTGGATTCATGCCTTTTCCATGCGTATTTGCTCGTAAGTGAATATAACTGACCCAGCGGGAATTAGAACTCGGCTCTCCGATTAAGTATTCTGAACCATTATCTATTACACCACCTGCACATACAAGCTTACAACAACTGGTATTGGCAAACGGTAACTCAACTAGGTACTGACCGGGCTCGGCCTTGCTTAACTTCGGTGATCTTACCGTAAGCATTCATAGCAAGAGGAACAAAGGGAAATAACGTCAAACTCCATAATAAGTATATTTAAGTGGATGGCGGAACAAAGAATACGAGAAATAGAGAAAAGACAAACATTGTTAAGAGCTAAAACATATAAGAATTTGTAGAGAACCATGATCGAGTACGTCCTGAAACACATATATATATATATATATGTGTGTGTGTGTCCTTAATTTGGTTGTTTCAGCACGGCATCTTATAAGATGCCGTGCTGAAACAACCATTATATTAAAAATATTAAATTATTTCTGTCGTCCTT